>SJXQ01004572.1:0-56170 GCA_006408695.1 Aepyceros melampus
AATAATAAGTCTATCCACTGTCCAAAAGAGCAAACTAAAACAAGAAATGAGTGAAAAAGGGAGAGGTTTCAGATAATCTAACCACAAATTTAACTTTTTCAAAATAATAAATTTGACAAAATAAGCCAAATGAGGTTATAAATTATAAGTGGTGTATTCTTTTCTTTCTTAGTTTCCATTCCTTGTTCCCCATTACATTGTTCCTGTACGTGGAAAATAATTATGTGGCATTTCTCTCATCCTGTGCCCATCATAGGAATACATAATTAAGAAATTGCCCTTTTTCTGTAGACCTCAGAATCCTTCTCCACAAAGCACTTCTAAACACCCACTGGCAATAGATCAGAATTGAATCCTGATTGTACCTCTTAGATCTCCTGATTGGTTCTTTTTTTCCTTGCTGTCAGGAAAATAATCTGTATCTACAATGAGAAGTAAGGAACTGTGTGATATAATACAAAATGCTCTAAAAGAAATCAGAACATTATGTCCTAGTCCTGGTTCTGTCGTTAAGAGTAGAATCTTGGCAACTTGTAGCTTCTCTAGGAAGGATTTCCAGTCTGTAAAATTAAGGGGGTTAGACTAGACACTCTTTCTAAAATCCTGTCTAGTATCAGCTTTTTATATTCTATACCTTCAGCAACCCCCAGAGACGTCTCAGCATTCCCTAAATACACATTGTTTTACATCTACGACATTTTGCACATTTTCTTATTTCAGCCTGGGAAGCCTTTTGTCACCTTTGCAGCCTGGCAAAACCACCACTCATTTTTCAAGTCTCCTCTTTAGCACCAAAGCCTTCCCCAGTTTCTCCCAACTAAGGTCAAGGGAGTTGTCCTCAGCTTTGTGTTTTTAAGATAGATCTGTCTTCTTTGCTTTTTGTTTTTTTTTGATTGATTGATTGGAGAGGGATTTTGTTTTTTTTTGTTTTGACTGTGGTGGGTCTTCATTACTGTGCAGGCTTTTCTCTAGTTGCTGTGAGCGAGGATTATTCTGTAGTTGCGGTACACTGGCTTTTCATTGCGACGACTTCTCTTGTGGAGCACAGGTTCTAGGGCATGCAGGCTCAGCAGCTTCGGTTCCCAGGCTCCAGAGCATAGGCTCAATAGTTGGGGCAGAATGGGCTTACTTACTTGCTTATTTGCGACATGTGGAATCTTCCAGGGACAGGGATTGAACCCCCATCACCTACATTGGCAGGTGGATTATTTACCACTGAGACATCAGGGGAGCCCATATATATATATATATATATATATATATACATTTTTAAAATAATTATTTATTGATTTGTCTTCTAAAAATTCTATGAGGAAGGGACTCAGACTCTTGATATCTGTAGTCTCCAAGATATGGTGCTTCATTCATCCCAATGAAATTCAATGAAATTGTATTGAATTAATATAGTTAAAGGTCAATATCTGACTGTTATAAGTGTAAAGCCTAGGGACAAAATATTATTATTTACATGATTTTATGTACATATATTTTGGTAAAATATTCATGGTAAGCTTCATTACATCTGTTCTATCTAAGCAATGCATGACCTGTGTACATTCTAAACCACAGGAATCACAGGTAATTCAATGGTCTTTGAGACCAGTTGAGCTAAGGATGTTAGAGGTCAAGGGTTAATACAGTATCAAAGAGCTTATGCAAATAAGTAAGGAAAACATCAAAGCTTCAATGCTAAATCATCAGAGACGTGTTCAGACAATTCACAAAATAAAATATATAAATGACAAGTTAGAATATTTTTTTAAAAAAAAACAACAAAAAATTGGAATGTCTGGGTAAAGATAAAGCAAATAACACGTTCATTTAATACCTCTACCTTCTGAAAACTGTAAAAGGGTTTTTTGAAAGCATAAACCACAATGACAAAGAAAGTGGGTAAGGAGTAACACCAACAAAATTTTGACAGTGGGAAAAACAAATGGTCAATGGTTAGCAGTTAAAGCTGAACCCTGTGCTGGCACTGGGGAAAGTGGAAAAAGCAATCCCACTAATAGTGCCAAACAACAAAAATACTAAAAAATCAGCCATACTCAGGACCTAAGAAAGTGGGGATAAACTCTGAAACTGTGTAAGAGGCAGCTAGGCATGCTGATCCCATCATACAGTCTATGGAGCAGTATAACCACCCCTGACTCACCTCAGCAAAATACTGGACATTTATTCTCAGCAGGTTAAAAGCCCCAGTCTTCATAGCAGAGATAATTATTTATTGAGACAATGCCAGATCATCGGGTTAATAGCACCAGGAGTGGAATCTGGATGAAGGCTGACAGGGCCATCTGGAAGTGTGAGTCATTGAGGACCATGACCAGAGGCTGGTGCAGGTGTGCCCTGTTGCAGTGACTGCTGTTTTCACAGTTGCCCAGGAATCCCTCAGGGAAGGAGAGGGTTTCCCTGTTGGATAAAAAATGAACTTCCTGTTCATTGAATCTACAAATAATATGAGTGATAAGGGATGTTCAGTTCAGTTCAGTCACTCAGTCGTGTCCGACTCTTTGCAACCCCATGAACTTCAGCATGCCACGCCTCCCTGTCCATCACCAACGGTTGGAGTCTACCCAAATCCATGTCCATTGAGTCGGTGATGCCATCCAACCATCTCATCATCCTCTGTCGTCTCCTTCTCCTCCTGCCCTCAATCTTTCCCAGCATCAGGGTCTTTTCAAACGAGTCAGCTCTTTGCATCAGGTGGCCAAAATATTGGAGTTTCAGCTTCAACATCAGTCCTACCAGTGAACATCCAGGACTGATCTCCTTTTAGGATGGACTGGCTGGATCTCCTTGCAGTCCAAGGGACTCTCGAGAATCTTCTCCAACACCACAGTTCAAAAGCATCAATTCTTCTGTGCTCAGCTTTCTTTATAGTCCAACTCTCACATCTACGCATGACTACTGGAAAAACCATAGCCTTGACTAGACGGACCTTTGTAGACAAAGTAATGTCTCTGTCTTTTATATGCTGTCTAGGTTGGTCATAACTTTCCTTCCAAGGAGTAAGCGGATAAGGGATGGGTTTTTATTAAAGTAAAAAATAGTGATTAGGATGATGTAGGAGCACCACTGTAATGTTCCTGGACCAATTTACAATCCTTGAATTGCATATTCTGGAACTGCCGAGCATGCAGACTCTCACATGGAGTGTGTTTGTGCTTAGCTCTTCTTTCTCTGTTTTGTCCAGTGCTTTAAAATCTGCTAATCTTGATGTACCAAGTCTTTTAACACTGGGTTATTATGAAAGAGGTCTGTGTTTCAGTGATTTGGGGATTGGAGAAGGGATAAGGAGAATGAAGGATTTAAGTTGGTTCTTAGAGTGTTTTCCTTTGTTTATCAATTGAAAGAAGAGATAGAAAGATGGGTTATTTAGATAATATTATGTTCCCACTGCACTGATCATCCATCCATTTCTCCCAGAAACCATTTTAATTCCAGTCACTTGAATGTGCACTTTGTTCCCTCTCTCTAGAGCACCCTAAGACACTTTTTCTGCCTGATAAACTTTACTCACTCTTCCAAACCAAGTTGAAATGTTCCATCCAGTTGTGAAAGCTTCCATGACTCCAGAAAACAGCAATTACATTAACTACAGTTTAATAGGCACCTGGTCCTTTAGTTGATTCTTATTGGATAAGCGAGGTAGTAGTTTTAGCCTCACTTTACAGAGAAGGAAACTGAGGCTGAGAAGACTTGAGGAGTGACTCAAGAGCATAGATCATTGTTCCTGTGTCTGCAGGTTATATGTACCAGGACACCCCTCAGATAGCAAGATGTGTGGATGTTCAAGTCCCTTATATAAAATGGTATAGTATTTGCATGTGACCTAACATCCTCCCTACACTTTACATTATCTCTAGCTTATAATAACTAATGCAATCTGAATGCTATATAAATAGTTGTCATATAAGGCAAATAAGCAAATGAAAAATTTGCTTTTGGGAACTTTCTGGACATTTTAGGGGCAATAGTTGATTGATCCAGTAATGTGAAACCTGTGGATACAGAGCGCAGACTGTACCTAGATTTGAAATCCAAAGCTGAAAGCCCTTTCTTTTTGAAATCTGCATCACTTACTAATTATTTTGTTTTGTATTTGTTAACATGCTTGCCTCCCTCACTGAACTGAGTCTTTATTCCTTCATGGAAAAGAAATTGTTCTGGGAGGGTGGCGTTTTTATATATAACATTGATCAGATTTAAATTTTTTATTTATTGTTGACATTCTTTGATTCTACAGTCCACAGGGCAAGATGTTTAAACCAGGTATGTTTTATTCATTACTGAATCCAACACCTGTCGCAGTGACTGCCACAGAAATTGTTCAGTATATGTTTTGAGGTAAATAAATGAATTAACCACTGAATGTACAGAGGAGTGAAGCAGAAGGACGAGATCCACCCATCTGCCATGTCCTTTAACAAATGCACTGTCCCCGTGACTTCGCATCTTTGTCTGTGTTATTCTCTTTGTCTGGGACTCCTTGGGACCTGGGCTTCCCTGGTGGTTCAGCAGTAAGGAACCCACCTGCAGTGCAGGAAATGCAGGAGACATGGGTTTTATCCTTAGATCAGGAAGATCCCTGCTGGAGAAGAGCATGGCAACCCACTCCAGTGTTCTTGCTTGGAGAATCCCATGAACAGGGAGCCTGGCTGGCTACAGTCCAAAGGGTAGCACAGAGTCGGACACGACAGAAGCCACTTAGCATACACATCTCCTCACCTACCCACTCCTAACCCCACTCCATCCTTCCTCCTATTCCCTGCACCAAATTCCTCCTGCTTTTTGATATATCAGGAATCTGCTCCTGTAGGAAACCCAGCCGCACCACCCCCACCACCAATAACAAGTTGGATGCCTGTGTGTTCTGAATATGCTCTTGGAGTTCTCATCAGAGATCCGCTAGGACTGTCTGTATTAACTTTGCTCCCTTCTTGACCAGACTGTGAATTTCTGAAGGGCAAGAATTTGCCCTGTTCATTTTTATAACCAGCATCTTATCGGTGTTTAGTATATATTACATGTTAAATAAATGTTTGTGGAGTGAATCAGTGAGGCTAGTTACCCATTAGTAGAGTGAAGAAAGTAAGTTTCTTTGAATCTGAAAAGCACACAGGAAGAATTGGGACATTTTTGCTTGAGTTAAAAGTACTTTGATGAGGACTACCTTTGAAACTCCATCTAGTTGGGCCTCTTGTAGTCTTTGTGAAATAGGAATATTAATCCTCAGATCCTATCAAAGGAGATCTAGTTATTAAGGGACAAAAAATTGGTATAAAATGTACTTTCTAATAAGAGTCCCAAATCATATATCCTAAGGACAATATAATGTTGAAATGTCTTAATAGCTTCCAAATACAAGTACACGTGGTATCATATGATTAAAACAGTATGAGTCAAAGGAAGGAACAGGATGTCTAGGTTTTCAGTGTACTTGGTATTCTTTAACAGAATATTTTATTAGTGTATAGCCTCTTGACAATTATTTCCTGATCTTATTTCCTCAGGAAACTTTAGATTTAAGGTATTTATTCTGAAAAGATAGGTATGAGATATTTTATTTTCATTATGGATGTAACAAGTATAACACATTTATCTTTTGTGATCAGGAAATAAAAGGAGCCCTATGTGTAGCAAGCAGTGAAATCTCTAAAATATAAAAATTAGGTGTGGATAAACTGGAAGTCAGTGTGTAAGGCAAGCATAGAATCTTCTGACTTTCTTTTCTTTAATAAAACTTTATCATTTATTTATTGTTAAGGAAAGTTAGAGACCCTGTGGACATGTCTACAGCTGAAATACTCCTTACTCCTGGAAGTCAGGCTGTTTGTTGGAAGAAGAGAAAAAAAAGCTATCACCTAAAAAAAACACTAAGCTTGGAGAAGAGATTATCACTAATGGATGTATTAATTCATGGCTTGCTGATTAGATACATTTTTATAAAAATAATTTGGTAAACTGGTAAAAACAGATTTTTTTTGACATTTTAGAGTGGAGTAACCAAACTCTAGTTAAAAAGAGACCAAATCTAAATTAACAAGTCAGCATGGTGTGTAGAATGTTGAAAAATCACTGCCAGTAGATTCGTGGCCTGCTCTGGGTATTTTATTCCCTTTGGTTGATTGTGATGAAACACTGGGTTATAGGTAGCCTTTAGGACCTGACAGTAGACTCCTCTTTAGCAGGAGCAGCGTCAAGGCTGTGTGGTTTATTTTAGGAAGTGGTGTAGCCTGCGTAGCCCAAAATGGACCAATGAGAGCTTGGTGAGGACTTGCTTAAGGAACACACCCAAAAGAGTACCAAGGATGCATTTCATCTTGGCCAACTGATTGGGAAAAAAAAAATTTTTTTTCTAATGTATTTTAGAAAAATGTGATATTTTGAAAAGGGCATGAAATATAGCAGAATCTTAAAGCTAAATTTTTATTTCTTTCCAGACTTTGTCTCTTTGTCAATCATTCTCTCTTTCTCCCTTCTCTCACCTCTTGTGACCTGGTAGTTAATAAGAGAAAACATATATATTTTCTAATGTTTCTTTATTAACAGCAATAATGACCAAACAGCCAATGCTTGAATTTTGCCCACCATCCAAATTTTTTATTTAAATGGCCTCTTCTTTGGAGTTACCTTGGAATCAGGTTTTTATTCCCTCACTGTCTCTTTTGTATTTCTAAGTGATATGTATCCATCAATTTAAAATACTTCCATTTTCATTCTAGAGGACTAGTACTGCCCAGTTGTCACTTGTTTTTAACTTATTCGTCATTCTCCATACCTCTGCTTCTGCCAAATAAACTGATTATCTCAATTTCTATCTCTCTTTTATTTTTTTAATTAATTTTTATTTTTTAGTTTGTTTTGCTTTACAGTACTATATTCATTTTGCTATACATTGACATGAATCAGCCACGAGTGTACATGAACTCCCAATCCCGACCCCCACCTCCCCACTCCCGCCCCACACCTTCTCTCTGGATTATCCCCGTGCATCAGTCCCAAGCATCCTGCATCCTACATCAGACCTAGACCGGCGATTCATTTCACTATGATATCATACATGTTACACTGCCACTCTGCCAAATCATCCCACCCTCTCCCTCTCCCACAGAGTCCAAAAGGCTGTTCTATACATCTGTGTCTCTATCTCTCTTTTATATTTTTAAGGCAGTAACTGAAATTGGCTTTCTGAGGGCAGATACTCTGGGTGACAGAATAACTTGAGGCAAAAATGCTTTGAATTAGTTTATAGGTAGTTTGGTATCACATATGTCAGTTTTATGACCTGCCATTTATAATTGATTACTTCCTAACCTCACCTTGGCCCTGGCTCTGGCCCAGCTCAGAAAATTACTAACATAGTTATCGGTTGACACTTAAATGCATGTCTTCAGGTTTAGTAATGTGAAGGAAAATTTCCAGAGGCATGATAATAAGGAAATTTAATTAAGAGCTCATGTTGACTCAGGAATATTACGTACAGCATTGATCCATAGTGTAGCTAATACATTCATTATGTTGCAAATTTCAAGTGATTTCTTAGTACATTGGCCAATCAGAGTGGAACCTGTCTCAACAGGAATGTTGAAAGAAGCAAGGCAGTGAAACTTTCATCTCCACTGGGAGTGAGCTAACTTGCCAAATCTGGGCCATCAATCATAGTGAATACGTTCAAAACAAATCATACATCTTTCACAGTTCATTGTATTCATCAGCAGTTTTGAAATCAACAGTCCAAAGTAGTCACTTTGGTGAGGTTTTCCATAGCCTGCGGTTTAGGCAATATGCCTCAGCTGTCTTTTTCAAGGCTCTAGTTTTCCGGTAGTCGTATCCCATCGGCTAATGTCAACGAAATCTGAAAGGGCGAAAGGGTGGGCTCATTTTGTCGAGGATGGTCATTGCATTATATCTTTGAAAATGTTGTCTTAAAAATCAAGTCATTGTCTAAAAAGTTTCTTGCAATCACTTAGTGCTTGAATGCATGGATGGATTGCAAGACTGATTTTCCCACTCATGTACTGGGCTGACACTCATAGATAGGCAAAAATGTACAATATGAAATGTCTGTTATGGAGGGAGAAGGAGAATGTTCAAACATGAAATTATTTATTTATCGTCACTGTTCTGATTGCTGTTAAAAATGTTTTATTTCAAATCATATCATATGTAATAGAAAGTTTCATGAAGAGCACAGGGTATCCCTTACCTAAGTTGATCCACTGTCAATATTCTGCCTCATGTGCTGTATCATGTCTTTCTCTCTGTGTATACATACAAACCACACACACACACACACACACACACCACACACACACACATACACACACACACACACACACATTACTTGTATTCTCTGAACCCTTTGAGAGAAAGCTGCACCCATCATGACCCTCCATACCGCAGTTCCCCAATCTTTACCTCTCAAGAACAAGGAGTCTTTTCTCAACAACTACAATTAGTCTCAAACACCTGATTGCCTTTGACTGTTTCAGCGTGGCTTGTCTTTATACCTTTTACCTCAGTTTCTAACCCAGATACTGAAATAGGTAGAATGAATAACTCAACTATCTAAAAACAGTCATGTCACTCATGTTTTAAATTTTACCAACAAACATGGTATGTCAGTATGTAGGAAATGACTCAGTATTGGTTTTAGGAAAAATAGGTGGGTTAATACTAATAGAGGTTTCCCTTAGTAAGAAACCGTACCTATTTAGAGATTCAGCTTATCAGTGGCACTACAGTTAGCTAGCATTCATTAAGACAGACAGAACGTCTTGTCTTTCTGTACTTTTGGTTCTGTTTTTTTCTCTTGTGATCAGGTAACCTGAGGTTTTGAAAGATTGTAGTAGTTTCTACTTTGTCAGTGCCATTAACCTGCTCCCTGACAGTAAGCAGTGGAGAAGTAGAGGGGTCGTTGGTGATGCTGCATGGGTTCTGGAGAGATCAGGGGTCTTACACTACACCCCAGCTATCCTTTCACTGAGATGAATAGTGGTAGATATCTCCCAAAATGGTTCTTATAGCTAATCTCTGATCTTAATTTTTAAAATGCAGGTTTACCCTATTGTGAATAAATAGAACTGAGATTTTGTTTAATAATCTATATAGCTCATTTTGATAACACATATCTGGCAGTTGCAATTTTTTTTCCCCCGAAGGGTCTTTGGCAAGCATATCCCTCTCCACCTCAGGGTTTCCAACAAGATGCCTATGTTGGGGGATCCAGCTGAGAAAAGCAGTGCTTCAGGGGTTTAGAATGGGCAGCAGGATTTTGTGTAGGAAGAAGTTGTGATGCTGCAGCAAATTATGAAAAACAGGTCCCTTGATAACAGTATAATGGCAAAATCATCCAGGAGGCCATGCACACATCCAGTGACAATGTACACACAGAGGTGGGCCTCAAGTATGTACAAACAAGTTTACTACCCTGAGCAGACTGGATTTAGTCATCCAACAGATGTACCTTGAGAGGGAATGTTCCAGGAGCTGGAGCTTTGGTAGTGAATAAGACAGCCATGGTCCATAACTTCACAGAGTTTACACATAAACTCTTTTGCTTTAAAATATTGTGCATTAAGAAGTATTTGTGCTCTGACCATATGACCACAGTATGTCATTCTATAAACCTTTCAGGCATGACTTGGATCCACAAGAATTTAGTTTTAAAGCTGCTGGATTTGCAGGAGGAAAGAGCATTGGCTTTGAATGACAAATCATGGAAAGAAATGATTTTGAAAAGATGCTCCAGCTTGTAATGGTTTAATGAGAGCAATGTGTTCAGAGACTATTGAGTCAGAAAAATATGTAAATGTCCATGTGTTCAAGTGTGTGAGTGAGTAGGGTGGGGGGAGCCTTCTCAAAATGAGGACAGCCTTCTTCATGGTGGGGAGGCCATGGTTTGGTTCATCACTCTCAGGCTTCTATCAGCTTCCAGGCTGGAATGACTTCCAGACCAGGCTGAGAAGACAGATATCTAACTCCTAAGGGAAGCTCCAGGGTGGTTCTTTCACGGTTTTGTTTGGCATATTTTCTCAAAATTATTTTCAGATAGTTCCAGAGCAAGCTCTTAATTCATAATCTATCACTGCACAGTATCTTTGAATTATAGTAACTGGAAGCCAGCCATTCGATATCTCAATTTCAGTCTGGCCTGTGTCAGCACAATTCTTGTTGACAAGACTAAGCCATGGTCCTAGATCATAGATGAGCAGGAGTTTCATTGCTGGTGTATTAGTTGGGATTATACTTGTCTGTGAATATAAAAATTTTAAATAGAGATGGTTTGAACAAGAGAGATGTTTATTTTTGCATTGTGTTAAAATAAGAAGGTAGATCGTCCAGAGCTCCTGGGGCAGCACTTCTATAAAACCTTCAAGGACACGTGTTCTTTCCATTGTGTTGCTGTTAGACGTCACCTCACTGTGTCAGTTCAACTCATGACAGATGTGGCAACCCCCAGCTCCATTCCTCAAATTCATGTTCTGGCGAGTAGAAAAGAGAAGAGAATGGAGGACAAATAAAAGAGGTAGGAAAGATTTCTTTTAATGAAAGTTCTTGAAACTTCCGTGTGACACTTCTACTTCCAGCCCATTCCTAGGACGCAGTCATGTGGTGACACCTGGTTACATAGGAGTCTGGCCTTTTCTGTTTTGATCATTCATTTGCTTAGGTAAAAATTGGGATTTTATTGGGTGAGTGGTTACTTTCTAGATTGTTGTCTGAGAAGGGGAATGGATGGGGGGATTCAGATGCGGAAAAGGGCATTTTTGTTCTGGTTTGTGTTCTCTTCACAACAGTTCATCAAGTTGTATAGTAATGACTTCTGTGTGTTTGCGATACTTCATTTAAAGTATAACTTAATACAAAAGAAAATTGGGATTCTAATACAAAACTGATGAAGAAAGACACCAACATTAGGGATCATTCAGCAGTCTCTGACACAACATTGCCTTTTAATAACCTTGCGTATGTTTTAAATATTTCATATCAGTGTGCAACAGTATGTTTGCAACCTCATCTCTTTCAATAGTATGGTCTTATACAAGTGTGAGCTTAGTAGCTGCAGTTTTCAGGAAAGGTGTGTTAGGCTCTGCTAGAATATTTTACTTACTCTAGGTAAGGGCCTAAAGACTAATGTGCTAGCCTCATGACTGATTTTAAAGTTGTGTAAAAATAGTTTCCCTACCTCAACACTGACTTGTTCACATAAAATTGGGGAAAGGAGAAGCTAGTAGCATAGAACAAAAGTAGTTAGGGCTCTTAAAAGTGTTTGAGGCTCTTCATGTTCTTACCGGCTCAGAGCCTCATCTCAATTTGAATCACAGGTACATTTTGAACTTAAGGTAAAGTCCTAAAGCCCCACACAAGGATTATTCTGCTTGTTCTAACAAGATTGTGTCCCAGCAGGCGTGCCACAATTTGAGAGTTACAAATAGGGAGGTCTGAAAGGAGGAGGGCGAAGGAGGTAATTTCTCTTAACTCTCCTGCAGTGTCTTAGATTAAGGTGGATAATGGTTCCCATTTTGCTGACATGAGGCAGAGATGTCACTAAATCGGGAGAATGAACAATCATAGAGCTGGCTTAATTTCCAGAGGGGTTTATGGAAGCACCCTAACATGATGTGGCCAAATGTTACTAAAAGTATGAAGTAATCTAATTTGTTCCATCATTACACGAAATTAAAGCCGAACACAATTACATCCCAGTAGTAAAAAGAATCAGTTCAAGTGCCATTGTTATTGACTGAATGAAGTGAGCTTTCTGATTACCTTGATCAGCCAACATTTTAATTTTTGTCTGCCCATTTATTCCAAATCACATTAGAAGGCCTTAACTGATTTTGACCAAAGGAGCTGTATTATTCAGGTGCAGTTTAATCTGAGAAGTTTAATTACTAGATTAGAGTTTTCAAATGGATGTGTCTTCTAGATTTCAGTAAATGTGGGCATGTAATAATTAGGGATTCTTTGTTTCTTAGTGTTAGTAAGAGGTCCAAGATGAAAGAAAGACTTAAATTTAGGGAATTAATTTTTGTTGTTGTTAGACCAAGAGCCTTTCTGAACAGGGGTGTCTGTTCTTCCAGGAGTGGGTCCAAAGCTCCTGGATGCTTTGGTGATTTGAGAGGGTTGCTTCCACAGAGAAAAGCTGATGTGGTCCCAGACTTCCAGGGGAGGTAGAGTTGGGCAGCTAAATGTTGTGTGATAAGCTCTCCCGTAGTGTCCATATGGTTTGGCAACCACACCAGGACACATTTGTGAGTGAAATGTAATGCCACTTATACTGGGATAACAGACATAAACCTGGTAAATTCAAAGCCAGTTAGAATATATGAACTTCCTACCCATATGGAAGAAGGGGCAATAAATATCCAAACAGACGAGTAAAATAGAATGCTTGAAAGTAAAAGTGTTAGTTGCTGACTCTTTGTGACCCCCATGGACTATAGCCCTCTAGGCTCCTCTGTCTATGGAATTCTCCAGGCAAGAATACTGGAGTGGGTTGCTATTCCTTTCTCCAGAGGATCTTCCCAATCCAGGTATCGAACCCGGACTCCATTGTAGGCAGATTCTTTACCATCTGAACCACCAGGGAAGCCCAGAGAATAAGGCATTCTGTAGGACACTAGGAAAGGAAAATGAAGATAAGGTTCACTCTGCCAGGGATTTCTCTCCATAGCACAGAAGTTATTCTAATCACGTGATATCTCAGAGCATGAAGTTTATAAGCCCCTGAACTGTGTTAATATTCCTCTAACAGTCTAGTTATTGATTCTTAGAGGTGTGAGAAACTCTGGAAACATTACAGAAAGGTAGCCTTAATAAAAGGAGTGTCTTAGGCTTTTTCAGTTCGACAAACATATATTGGATATCTAGTATGGGACAAGCAGTGTTTAGCATCAGAGATTGAAAAAAGTATTTGATATGGTCTCAACCCTGGAGAAATTCATTCTCATAGTAAACAAATCATGGCAATAAATTGTGTGGTGATTTAATTACTTGAAGAGTTAACTTCTTATTTGGCTCTCCTGCATCAAATATGATATCTGTCTGTCTCTGTCTTTAGAGGGAACTCCTGCTGGGTAGCAACCTAGACTTCTCCAGACCCCTACTCATGCTAGACACTATGGCAGATAAACAGGGTGAGTGGGTTGTTTCAGTGATGCCCTTTTTACTTAAAGTCTTTGTTTTCCAGACTGCTCATTTATTTTGTATCCATCTGGAAAGCCCTTCCCTGTCATCTGAGCAGTCCAGAGCAAATGAGCAGAGACAAGCTATAGAGATTCAGGATGTCTGGGTTAAAAAGGTTTGCTTGTTTAATTAGATAAACAATTTGAGAGTAATTTCCAGGATTACTGTTCCTAATCATATCGGTAAAGGCTGGGAAGACCCTCTCAGTCAGTCAGTGGGTAATAGAATCTGAGAGAAGAGTAAAATGCTGGAAGGAGCTGGAAATAATTCAGAAAATCCTCCCACACTCTATGTGCCTGCATATAAAATTCATTGTCATCGTGCTTTTCTGAGCCCTTATTTTTTACATACACAATCCAATTAATTTTCAGCATCACCCTGTGATGTACTGCTCTCTGCATTTTTCAAATTATCATAGTGAACAAGCTTAAACAAGTGAATTAACTTGTATGAGGTCTCAGGCTGCTGCTGCTACTGCTGCTAAGTCACTTTAGTCGTGTCCGACTCTGTGTGACCCCATAGAAGGCAGCCCACCAGGCCCCCCCATCCCTGGGATTCTCCAGGCAAGAACACTGGAGTGGGTTGCCATTTTCTTCTCCAATGCATGAAAGTAAAAAGAGAAAGTGAAGTCGCTCAGTCGTGTCCGAC
The DNA here is from genome assembly GCA_006408695.1 of Aepyceros melampus. Taxonomy (NCBI): domain Eukaryota; kingdom Metazoa; phylum Chordata; class Mammalia; order Artiodactyla; family Bovidae; genus Aepyceros; species Aepyceros melampus. The sequence continues at coordinate 13,846 of SJXQ01004572.1, forward strand.
CCTCAGCGACCCCATGGACTGCAGCCTACCAGGCTCCTCCGTCCATGGGATTTTCCAGGCAGGAGTACTGGAGTGGGGTGCCATTGAGGTCTCAGGCTAGTCAGTGGCAAAGCTCAGGCAGTAAGGACTGCTTTACTCTAAAAACTATTCTCTTAAACTTTTTGTCCCTCTGTGGTGCAGAGTAACCACCATATAGTCCACTCAGAGATTAAGAGGAGCAGGGACCCACCGTGTCTCATTTCTAAATAAAGGAATTAAGGGGTAGGGGAGGTCAGACAGAGCTGGAATAGCAGCTTTATTCATATAGAACAAGTACCTTCCTCCAGGAGCCAACCAAACGGGTTCACTTCCCAGTCTTACCCTAAGGAGAGTTACATTACCAATGGTTACTTTCCCTGATGAATCCATTTCTAAACTTTAATTCCCCACAAAGAGAGCAGGACCCTGGTGCCACAGGGACCAACTTCTGAGGAGGAGGCAGGCAGAAGGAGCAGCAAGTGGGGAATTCAAGCTGCAGAATTTAATTAAGTTCTCAAATGGCTGGGTTTTCTTTACCCACTTATCAGCCAGCCTGTTTTTCTCCTCCCACAATTGCCTCTTTCATTGTCCTTTTTAAATAAACATGATCTGCTTGATGTTCTCAGCTTCCAGTTGAATTTCTTTACTTTTGGAGACCCGTGCCCCCTCTTTCTTTTTTGCCCCAGTGGCTGTAGCTCTCTGCTTCCTTTTCTCTCTCACTAGTAGGCTTTCACTGAAGAGAATGTGGACACTTAGAGAAGGAAAAGACTGTTACGTGTCTGAAGCTTAGTTCCACCAACTGGTTCTTGCTCCCATCTGAGCCACCAGGCCCACTCTTGCTGTTCCCTAAGTACCAGTCATGTTGTTCCCTAAATCCCCGCCCATATTGCAAACTGATTGTGAACCACCAGATGGAGGAAGACTTGGAAATTTTCTCCAGGAAGACTGCCGTAGCTCACATGATCTTTTTTTAAAAATTTTTTAAATATTGGAGTATAGTTGATTTAGAATGTTGTGTTAGTTTCAGGTCTATAGCAAAGTGATTCAAATATGCATACACAAGGATCTCTTCCTTTTCAGATGCTTTTGCCATTTAGATTATTACAGAATATACTAAGCAAAATTACCTGTGCTATAGTAGATTCATGTTGGCTATCTATCTTAAATATAGTAGTTGTGTACATGTCAACCATTTGAAATCACTGTGATCATTCATTTTTGGATCAGCACCTCTAGACTAGGGGCCCTCTGAAGTCAGAGTTCTTCTGAATCAGCTCTGTACACTGAGCACCTCTTAGAATATGAGATGCCCCCTAGCAGGTGTTCAACATATTTTTAGGTAGTAATGACTCAAACCGAAGTTTTAGAAAGAAGAATGAATCAGTGTCAATAAAATCAATAAAACAACGTCTGGTTTTCCAACTTTGTGCATGAAAAGTTTACCAACTCATCCCTTGGTAAAACCAATAAAGACTAAATATATGGATTCCCTCCAGCTCCAGAACCCATCATCCCAGATCTTCTCCCGAGTGCCCCCCACCCTGAGTGATCTCAGGCTCATTGCACCCCACACCTTCCTGCTCTTCCCATGAAGAGCTTGTCATCTGCCTCTATGCAGAGCTTCCTTTAGAAGAACTTTTGTATGAAGGAAGTAGCCTGTAAAAGGCAGAAATAGAAGAGCTGGGAGGAAAGAAGGAAGAAAGTTCTGGATGAGCAAGGGGCAAATATGACCATGGATGCAGAGGTGAGCCTCGGGGGGAGGACTTTCTGACAGGGAGGTGTAGGCAGGGTCAATCATGAGAGGTGGTGAAGACAGATGGGTCTACTAAGATGGATTTAAAGGGCATCCCAGGAGTCAATCTGAAGGTTAGATGCAAACCTATAAGCATTAAAATCCAGAATGCAGTCTTGCATAAGGAGAGATATTATTCTAATTACAGAAGAGGTGCTTTGGGATTATGTAGAAATGACTGAAAAAGGAAAAGACCCCTAGAAATTGAAGGAAGAGCTTGGTTTTCTTGAAGTGTCTTTGAAAGCATTGAAGATCTGGAAAGGGAAATGAGGACAAAATGGAAATATTTACTTTATCTTATTCATCTGCCAATGAAAGGATTAGGATGTGTGGCATTCTTTGGGAAACAGTGCTCCCTGTTTGCTTGGGTCATTAGTAACTGTTAAGTCATTGGAATCAGATATTTTTGGTCGGGCTAAGTTCCTCACAGCATATCTCATAGGGGTCCAGTTGGTCCATGGACAGCTGCTATCATTTGACCAAGACCATCCCTGAGTAACCATTGGAACCTGGTAAAGGAATTCTCTGTCTTTTGACTCCAAATTAAACAGTCTTTGTGACCCCACATTAGTATTCTGGATTCCAAAAACATTCAACTAATTTCTCTGCCTTGAAATTATAATGTCCTTATGGGCTTGACTAAAATACCACTTTCAGGAAGACTTCTGTCACTTGTGCTAATAAACACTGCAGATATTAGAGATTGCAGTCTGGCCACTAAGGGTTATGACATCCTAAAATCCTTAATGTCTAAAAATCAGATGCCAAAAATTTAAAAAGAGATTTTTGCATTTAAAAACTTCAACTGTGGGGATTCTTTTGAAAAATCTGAAGATCTGGCAACAGTGGGTGGTCAATCCCACATGTGCCCTCTGAAGTCCCACCCCTACTGCCCCTGCAGTACCCCCAACCATGTCATTCATTCATTCATATGATCTGTCTGGCTGCTATAGGCTTATTATGTGTTCACCTGGTAAGTCTCTAGTGCCCTAATGAAACTCACACATGTATGGAGAAATGACTTACAAAATATCTGCATATTAGATAGCTCATACCTTAGAGAACCCTGTATTCGACTTATGTCTCCCTTGCAGTAGAAAAGTAGGTTTTCCTTTTTTTAATTTATTAGTTTGTTTTTGGCTGTGCTGGGTCTTCGTTGCTGTGCGTGCTTTCCTTCAGTTGTGATAACCAGGGGCTACTCTACTTGCAGTGTGAGGGCTTCCAACTGTAGTGGCTTCTCTTGTTGCGGAGCAGAGCTCTAGGCACACAGCCTTCAGTAGTTGCGGCACGTGAGCTCAGTAGTTAGTTCTGTCTCCTGGGCTCTAGAGTACAGGCTCAGTAGATGTGGTGCTCTAAGTCTACAGGCTTAGCTGCTCCGTAGCATGTGGGATCCTCCCATACCGGGGATTGAACCTGTGTCTCTGTATTGGCAGGTGGATTATTCACCACTGAGCTACCAGGGAAACCCCAAAGGGACAGTTTTTATTAGAAAGTGAGAAGAAGAAAACAAGAGGCACAAAACTAACATTTATTAAGCTAGATGATCCTTTACTTCTCTGTTTTCAAACTTATTGGTAGATTGCAAAATCAGTTTTGTGGGTCATGATCAATATTCTTAAATAAATAGAATAGGAAACATCAGAGTGAATCATACATGGTAAGAGTAAATGTTATTTCATGTCAGTTCTACTCCAACTCTTTATATAGTAAATCAAATATATGTTCTCTGTATGTTTCAGTTATATATAGATTTTCTTTATATTGTGTCTATCTCATTTTCTTCACTTTAACTTAAATACATGTTTTGTTAAAAGAATATAAGCAAGTTTTGCTATGACTATTGTGTATAACACACAGGCATTGCTTTTAATAGGCATGCACTTCTTCCTACCTTTTCTTTTTTTTGCAGTAATATGTAACTGTTAATCCTAAACTCCTAACATATGCTCCCACCTTTCCCCTTTGGTAACCGCAAATTTGCTTTCTATGTCTGTAAGTCTGTTTCTGTTTTGTAAATAAGTTCATTTGTATCATTTTTGTTAGATTCCACATATAAGTGATATCATATGACAATTGTCTTTCTCTAACTTCATTGAGTGTGATAATCTTCAGGTCCATCCATTTTGTTGCAGATGGCACTATTTCATTACTTTTTTTTTGACTAAGTAGTATTTTAAACATATATATGGGCTTCCCAGGTGGCACTAGTGGTAAAGAACCTGCCTGCCAATGCAGAAGACATGAGAGACTGGGGTTCAGTCCCTGGGTTGGGATGATCCCCTGAAGGAGAGCATGGCAACCTGCTCCAGTATTCTTGCTTAGAGAATCCCCATGGACAGAATAACCTGGTGGGCTATAGTCCATAGGGTCACAAAGAGTCATACACAACTGAAGTGACTTAGCATGTAGTATATAATAAAATATGTATTCTCTTTGTGTTCATATATAATTATATATGTATGTTTTATATAAGCCATTTTATTATATTTAAGCTTATATTATACAAAATATATGAAATCCCATGGACAGAGGAGCCTTGCAGGCCAGTCTGTGGGGTCACAACAAGTCAGACATGAATGTGCGTGAACGCACACATAATCTCACATCTTCTTTTGTCTATTCCTGTGTCAGTGGACACTTAGTTCCTTCCATGTCTTGGCTATTACAGATAGTGCTGCTGTGAATGTTCGGGTGTATTTATCTTTTCAGATTAGAGTTTGCACCTTTTCTGGGCATATGCCCAGGAGTGGAGTTGGGGGATCATGTGCATGCTTAGTCACTCAGTCGTGTCTGACTCTTTGTGACCCTTTGGACTATAGCCTGCCAGGCTCCTCTATCCATAGGATTTCTGTGGCAAGAATACTGAAGTGGGTTGCCATTTCCTCCTTCAGGGGATCTTCCCAACCCAGGGATTGAACCCATGTCTCCTGTGTGTCCTGCATTGCAGGCAGATTGTTTATCCTCTGAGCCATTGAGGAAGACCACTGGACCATGGTTACTTTTTAAAGCACCTCCATATAATTCTTCATAGTGGCTGCACCAATTTACATTCCCATCAACAGTGTCCGAGAGTGTCCTTTTCTCCTTACCTTTTTAAATTGAACAGGTTTCAAAACATTTCTGTATATGTATTTTTATATTAGGAGTTAGCACCCACATGTCTTCAAAAAATGAGCACAATTAACAACAGTATTCGTTCTACTTACTACTTTAAATAAGTATATTGGTAATAGTATGAAATATGTTTCTTACTGTGGTTCACTGTTAAAATGTTTGAAGGCCACTTCCTTATCTCATTTAATCTTCCCCCAAAACTCTGAGGGATGGAGTCTGGGCCTTCAGAAGAAAAATGACAGTCTCCACAGGAGTTGCAGTTCCTTATATTCTTTGCTTGTTGGAAGGTCTCAAGAATGCCAGAAAGGAAGGGTTTGGTTAGCTGGAGCCTTGAAGCTGATGAATAAAGGACATGTTCAGGGTGGGAAACCATAGTTATCAGATCACGAAGACAAACTATGAAAACAAAATATACAGACAAATTAGAATGTCAAACTAAATATCTAGAAGCATCTCCATTCATTATTTTTGTTACTGAATACTATATGAAATGAAATAAATAATGCCAGGGAAATGGTAGATGCACTGAGAATAGTGGTGTTAGCTAAAGGCAAAATTCAGGAAACTTAAAAGTTACACCTCAAGAGTTAAGATATGTAATACTGTTTAAAAATATAAAGTCACCAGAAAGACACACCACAGCAATTGATTTTAATGGATCTCAAACATTTTTTAAATCTAAACCCTTAATGATCTCAATGCAAAATGTCCATACATTAAATAAACAATTCTAGCTAGTAAATATGCCTTAGAGATTTATAAAAATATTTATATATGTACAGCCATTATGTTTTCAGACAATAAGAAGAAAATTGCTATTCAACTATTTTTCTCTAATCAAGATGTAATTTATGCACAAACCTAAATACTCAACATAAAATAAGGTTTTACCAGATCAGAAGATGGCAAGAAGTGTTCAAATTGTCTTGAAATATTATATATTTTCAAAAGCTAATCTTAAAAATGAAGTAAAACATGAATGACATGCTTTATGCATCTAGCTTTTGACAGTAACCGCAGTTTAAATTGTTTCAAGTAGCACGTATACGTGCTCAGTTGCTTCAGTTGTGTCTGAACCTATGGATTGTGGTCCATCATGCTCTTTTGTCCATTGGATTTTCCAGGCAAGAATACTGGATTGGGTTGCCATGTTCTCCTCCAGGGCATCTTCCCAACTCAGGGCTCGAACCCGCGTCTCCTGGGTGTTGTGCACTGCAGGCAAATTCTTTTACCTACTGAGCCACCCTGGAAGCCCTGTTTAAAACAGCAGGTATAATGCATACTGTCGCTTATTGCGTTAATTTTCAGATAGGTGCAGGTGCTAACTGCTACTAGTATCAGAAATATGTACAGAATTGTTTCAATAATTGTGTCTGAAGAAGAGATGAGAAGGAAATTGGATCACTGTTAAAGTCAGCTGTTATGTGTCCCAGGTAACAAACTTGATAAATATTTATAATCTTTTCAACAAATCCCACATTTAAGTTGAAAGGAAAACAGCAAAAAGGAAATAGGCATATGGATATATGATTCTTCAAGTTAGCCTTAAAATTCAAATAAAATATGGAACAGGCCTGGGCATGCAGCCTTCTTTGGGATACATTTTTAGCTCTATTTACAAATGAAAAAACTGATAGATTGAAAAGTTAACTAGTTCACCCAGCTCTGCCACCTGGTCGCTAAGTTTCAGAGTTGACCTTTGAACCTAGGTCTCTGCCCCCAATGTCATACTCTTTCTATTGCTCATGACTATCATAGTAGGCCACTAAAAAAGATGACTATAGAACTCCTGGCTTACCGCTGACTGTGCACCTGGACTTCTGCAATGGATTCTTAATCTCCCTCCTCCCTTCCTCATTTTATCCTCCTGGGCCACAGTGCACTTACCCAATTCCCTCAATATCCATTAGTTCAAGGCCACACATTTAAGTATTCAACTTTGTTTCCCTTCTGCGCCCCTGAAGGAGTCTATTCCATCCAGGTTATTTCTCGCCCACGCATGGAACCTTTATTCAGGCTCCAGATATTTCTTCTACCTGTAAAGAATGCCAGCTGACTCTCTTCTCCCATAGCCATTCAAACCACAGACTGCATGGAAACTGCCTCCCTCCTGGTTCACTTTCTTCCTGGAACCCTGAACAGTTAGCTACAGTGCCTGCCTCCTGATCCCTGCTCTGAAGTATAGTAGCGCTTCCAAGCTGAATCATTTTTAAGCAGCAGATAGTCATGTGTCTGATTTTCTCAGCAGGGTATTATTATAACTTCCTTTCCAGGTCCAAGCCAGTGAATCATTCATATTCTTATATTTTACAGCAACCAGCACATCAGAGAGACTTCATAAGTGTGTATGGATTTATGGACTGCTGTCTTTCTGGGGAAGAGAGAGAAAGGAAAAAAAGGAAGGAGAATGATTACTCGCTGGTCATTTCTCAAGAGTACACAAAGGCATAAGGAGAGCAAATAAGATGTCCTTCGTAGAGATTTCAAAAACATTTCAAAAATATTTCAAAGAGAACCCACAGAACACATGTATCATGTTTATGTTTTCAAACTCTCCTGACATGGTATAGGGCAGAGTTTTCCAAAGTATGCTCAAGACATGATAGTTTTTGCATTCCAAGATCAAACCCATTTAAATAATACTTATTAAATGACATTAAACCCATTCTTTACTCAGCAGTAAAGAATCTGCCTGAAATACAGGAGCCACAGGAGGCCAGGAGTTTCATCCCTGGGTCAGGAAGTTCCTCCAGAAGAGGGCATGGTAATCCACTCTAGTATTCTTGCCTGGAGAATCCCATGGACAGAGCATCTTGGCAGCCTACAGTCCACAGGGTTGCAAAGAGTCAGACACAACTGAAGCGACTTAGCACTTGCACAGCACTTTTTGCTATCGAGCTTTTAGCTTTTGATAGGTTCATGTCCACTAAGATCATTACATGTATTGTATGACATTCCGCAACTTTGCTTGCCCACAGAATTCTCTTAGTAAGGAGAATCTTATAGGAATTCTGCTGTCATTGTTAAAGAATGAAAGCAAGAGGTGGAGCATAAGAGACAGACGGAGCTAGAATACAGCTAGGGAGACATACCCAGGATATTATCACTGCTTAGATTCTACTTGGAAAGAAAGTATTTTTTACAAAGTATGCCTGGTGATGGTGGTTTAGTCGCTAAGTTGTGTCTGTCTCTTGCAACCCCATGGACTGTAGCCTGCCAGGCTCCTCTGTCCATGGAATTCTCCAGGTGAAAACACCTGAGTGAGTTGCCATTTCCTTCTCCAACAAAGTATGCCTGCTGCTGCTGCTAAGTCACTTCAGTCGTGTCTGACTCTACTTCTTGATTTTTTACTCACAAATACATGTTGAGTGCCTGTAAATGTTAGGATCTGTTCTAGATGCTTGTAGAAAAGCCTAGAAGCACATGTAAAAATGATATAAAAATGATATAAACACTGTCATAGAGGCAAAGTTCAGCAAATTGTGTCTAGGTGGAAGGACTGGCTAAAAAGGGCAGTCTTAGAAAAAGTGAAAGTAAAAGTGTTAGTCACTCAGTCATCTCCAACTCTTTGTGACCCCGTGGACTGTAGCCTACCAGGCTCCTCTATCCGTGGAATCTCCAGACAAGGATACTGGAATGGGTTGCGTTTCTCTTCTCCAGGGAATCTTCCAGACCCAGGGATCAAACCTGGGTCTCTTGCATTGCAGGCAGATTCTTTATCATCTTAGCCATTAGGGAAGCCCAGTCTTAGATGGGATGGTAAATAAAAGGAGCTGGAATGGTATGATAAAGCCCACTGAAAAAAAGCCTTCTGTGGACTCAAGAAGTATGACATTCATAGACTAAGAAGGAGGGAGTTTATGCAGCTGAATTTTGAGTGAGGCACTGACATGTTAAAAACAGAACTTAAGACTATTCTAACTTTATAAACAGGATTTGTGAGAAAGAATGAACCCAGGAAGATCCAATAGTCAGCTATTACTCAAATCTAAAAATAAATAGATGAGGATTTGACTGGAAGTGGCGAGATGGCAGTTGTTGAAATTAAGAAGAAATTGGTAAATGAAATGGCAAAGTATTAGATGGGAATATTGTTGGGACAGGGATAGAGGGTGTAACTGTACAGCAGAGAAAGCAAGATTTTCTATTTATCAATCACTGTATTTCTCAAAATATCTTAATTTCAAACAGAAAGCATCCATACCTAGTGTTCATTGAATCTAAACTCATTGAGTTCCAGAATCATGGTATTGGATGGGACCTTTGAAGACATCTGGTGAATTCTGAAATGCCCTCTATAGTATAATACCTGACCCACCCAGTTAATCAATCATGAACAACCTAAAAATCAACACCCCACCCAAATAAAATAGTGTCAGAAGTTATAAAGTAAATAAATATTAGAGCTGGATAGGCAGAAGAGATCACCTGAACAAATCCTTACTTGCTGTAAGGAATGCTTTGTGTAGGAACTGACAGAGATAAAGATTCAAAGACTGTGTCATCCCTGAAGGTTGACTGTAGGTGAGGGAAACACATATGTCTCCTATAGGCCCTCTCCCCAAGAGACTCAGAATGACTCCTAAGGTTGTAACAGGAATACTCCTTCATCATTAGACTATGAGTTTCTTGAAACCAAAGTTATTTCTTTCCATTTGGTGTACTCAGCACCTGACACATAGCAGGTATTCAATATATATTTCAGTTTAGTTCAGTCGCTCAGTCATGTCCGACTCTTTGCGACCCCATGAATCGTAGCACGCCAGGCCTCCCTGTCCATCACCATCTCCCAGAGTTCACTCAAACTCACGTCCATCGAGTCAGTGATGTCATCCAGTCATCTCATCCTCTGTCGTCCCCTTCTGCTCCGGCCCCCAATCCCTCCCAGCATCAGAGTCTTCTCCAATGAGTCAACTCTTCGCATGAGGTGGCCAAAGTACTGGAGTTTCAGCTTCAACATCAGTCCTTCCAAAGAACACCCAGGACTGATCTCCTTTAGAATGGACTGGTTGGATCTCCTTGCAGTCCAAGGGACTCTCAAGAGTCTTCTCCAACACCACTGTTCAAAAGTATCAATTCTTCGGCGCTCAGCCTTCTTCATGGTCCAACTCGCATATCCATAGATGACCACTGGAAAAACCATAGCCTTGACTAGACGGACCTTAGTCGGCAAAGTAATGTCTGCTTTTTAGCGCCGTGTAGACTCACTGAGAGTACACAGGACTGTGAACTACCTTGTTCATTGCTATAGCTCCATCACTCAGTGCAGTGCCTGGGAAAGAATCCAGTAGGTCAGCAACACAAGGTTATTTAACTCACGGTCTCTCACTTAAACTAAAATAATCTACAAGGTTCTTGTTATTACCCCCAATCTTCAGGTGAGGAAGTTAAGGTCCAAGAAAGGTTAGGTGATTTGCCAGGGACTGTGGCTTGTGTGTAGTGGAATTGCGATGAGAATCACCTCCTACTTTCCAGTTTCCATCAAGGAGTGATATTACTTACAGCAGTACATGTGGCACATGAAGTCCCTAATCCAGATTCTGATTAAACTTTGTTCGAACTCTAGTTTCTGGGACAAAATTTCTTCCTGCTCTTACACAGAATTTCAAAAGCTTCCTCTTTTTTCTCTGTCTCTCCTCTCTGGTGTCAGCTCAGGCTGCATTTCAGTTTGAGCAAATCTGGCCTGTAAGCTCAGATTAAACAAAACAAAACAAGAAGACGCTTTATCTCAGCATTTTGTACCTTCAGTAACTTTATTAAAGTTTCAGGGGAGTGGAAGATTTATAGTGTGAAATTATCCTGTAGACCAAGCTGACTTCTTTCTGTAACACACACACAGACACACACACACACTCCCAAGGGAGCATATTCTCTGCTTTTCCTATGTGGAAGAGAACACATAGGAAATATATCTGTGGAAGAGACCACAGATTAGTTCCACCCAAACCAGTGCGCCTTAAAATCTCATCTTCTATAACATCTGCAATCTTGTCAAACATTATTTTGCACTCTCCTTGAAAGAAATTCTGGATACAGTTATGATGAGTACAATACGATGACAATTCCAGAAGACTAGTTTTTAAGAGCAGAAAGTCTACTCCCTCACAAGTCCCATTAGGCAATTTTTCTATTCATACGTGACATATCATGAGAGCACATGCTTATGTCAAATTTTAATACTGAGATTGTCTTAGATAAGAACAACCATCAGAGAAGCAATAGTCTGTAAGTTATTATTTCTACTGGTAACATGGCTGACGATCATGGTCTGACTGACTTCAGCCTTCAGTTCAGTTCAGTTCAGTCGCGTCTGACTCTTTGCGACCCCATGAATCGCAGCACGCCAGGCCTCCCTGTCCATCACCAACTCCCGGAGTTCACCCAGACCCACGCCCATGGAGTCAGTGATGCCATCCAGCCATCTCATCCTCGGTCGTCCCCTTCTCCTCCTGCCCCCAATCCCTCCCAGCATCAGAGTCTTTTCCAATGAGTCAACTCTTCGCATGAGGTGGCCAAAGTACTGGAGTTTCAGCTTCAGCATCAGTCCTTCCAAAGAAATCCCAGGGCCGATCTCCTTCAGTATGGACTGGTTGGATCTCCTTGCAGTCCAAGGGACTCTCAAGAGTCTTCTCCAACACCACAGTTCAAAAGCATCAATTCTTTGGCGCTCAGCCTTCTTCAAGTCCAACTCTCACATCCATACATGACTACTGGAAAAACCATAGCCTTGACTAGACGGACCTTAGTCGGCAAAGTATTATCTCTTGTTTTGAATATGCTATCTAGGTTGGTCATAACTTTTCTTCCAAAGAGTAAGCGTCTTTTAATTTCATGGCTGCAGTCACCATCTGCAGTGATTTTGGAGCCCAGAAAAATAAAGCCTAGCCTCCCTGAATCCCATTTATTGCAGAGTCGTAGAATTTTCCATCTCAATAAAATCAGATCCCCTATCACACAGTACTCTGAATCACTCAGTGGCTCCTCTTTTTGAAAATTCCACCTGAAACGCCTACCTACACATGCCTAACAAGACTTCCATGACCAGTGTCTATGGATTTCTGCAAGGCCTACTTATGAGAATTCCTTTTGCTACATACACATATGCACACATCTTTTGAACTCAGGTCCGTAATGTTTTCCCTTAAAAATTCTTCCCAACCCCTTCACTTACCTCCTGTTTCATTCTTTAGTACTTAGCCTTCTCCCACTCCACTCTGATTTAAGTTGCCTTCTGTTATTCTCCTATCGCCTACATGCTTCCCTCTTTCAGAATGCTTTCTGCAATATAGTATGCCAAAAGCATCTCTACCCTTGGACTTTAAGCTTTCCTGGGATAAGGTGCACATTCTTTTATTCATCTCACTTTTGCAGACTCTAATAAAGTATGTGACACATATTTGGTGCTAAATAAATGTTTGTTGAATTACTGATGGTACTGTGATGGTACTCAGTCCTGTCCGACTCTTTGCAGCCCCATGCACTGGAGCCTGCCAGGCTCTTCAGTCCATGGAATTTTCCAATGGAGCGGGTTGCCATTTCCTACTCCAAGGGATCTTCTTGATCCAGGGATCGAACCCACGTCTCTTGGTCTCCTGCATTGGCAGGTATATAGTTGACCATTAGCGCCACTGTACTAGAAGTCAACAAAACCCAATATTATATTTATTTCATTAAAAAAAAATTCTACTAGAGCCTTAGGCAAACAAGGGGAAAAAAATCATAGAGAGTGGGAAGATAGGGAAAAAAACACAAAATTATGTATACCTTTTCCTTAGAGGTTTTTTTGAAGTACTAAGTGAAATTTTATATTTTTCATAAGATTTCAAAGTAAGAACTTGATGCCAGAAATACACTTGGAAATGAGAACAGCTTGCCACTGGCAAGCTTTGCTTCAACCTGTTACATGTACACATTGAAAGTGAATCCAACTCCTTCATGTATTTCCCATCAGATAAAATGTATAGACAGAAAAAAGAAATCAGCAAAAGTTAGAGCTAAACTGAACCAATCTTTTACTGTATCAAATTCAGGGAGTGACTAGCTTAGAGTAATACATGGTGAAATGGAAATCATATTTCTCTGGTTGTATCTACTTTAGACACTATCAACTCCATCCTTAGGAACAAAGAGGGAATTTGAGTGGGAATTAAGAAAGGGGAAGCTGGAATTGCTTAAAATTTTATGTATTTAATTATTAATATTTGTTCTTCAGAGCTGTTTAGTGAAGGGCTTTTTTTTAACTTTAAGAAAAGTATGAATCAGATGTTACAGTTTATATTTATTTTTTTAATTAAGGGTAAGCAAATGGTGTCCAAAGTAACTGATTTTTTGTTTTTTTGACTTGTTCTCTTCATTTACAGCAATAAGCCTGTCTAGGAGTTATGACAAATTTATGCAGACCTTTAATCAGTCAAGAGTTGGCAAAGAAACTGACATCCGCAGAGTCACACATTACGTAGAATGGATACTTTTACCTCAATGGTCAATATATCTGTGACTTGTGGGTAAAAGTAAGTGACTGAATATGTCACAAGAAAACGACCTCAACCTCCAGCTCACCGCTGTGGCTCTGAGGTGATTACTTTTTTTTTTTTCCCCATCCTTTTCAAAAGGAAGCTGCTGCTTCAGCATCTTCTCCTGGAGCTCCTGGCACTGGTTCAGGCTGTGTGTCAGGGGAACCCTTGATCTCATCACAGTGACGGAAGCCAAGTGCTGGCCTGCAAGATTGAGGACTGTTTGTTCACAGAAGATCCTGAACAGAAACACGGGTGTCACATAGTTCAAGGGGGCCTTGAAGGAAACCGATGCTGCCGTAGGAGGGGACTTCCAAAGGCTCAAGTTATTCCTCAGTTGCTGTTCCAGAGCCCTCGCCTGGCTTTTATGGAATCTGGCCAAGAGTTGTTGCTTAGGCATTTTCTCCCTGTAGTTGCTTCACTTAGACTTCAGACAGGGAAATGAAAGAGTTTTCATATATTTTCAGGTAGTGCCACAGTGATGGCTAGTCTCTGGGGACAAAAGTATTTTATTAATGAATGCAGTGTGTGTTCTTGGTAAAACCCCACATTAAACTAGCTCACACTGTTTTCATCCTGCGAGCTGTTGGTGACATTTAGGTGTGTTGTTTGGTGACTCAGTTTCCTGGAGGATACCAGGAAACTCCACATTGAGGCTTTTTTAGTGGGGACGAGAAGGTCAGTTACTCAATGTCTTACAACATTTGGGGTTAAAATTCCTAAAAGTTCAGCTTTAACACTGATCCTGAACAACTCTGGCTAGCCATATTGCCTATAAACCTAGGAATTTGGGAAAAGTAGTATTCTCAGCTCTGTGCTAATATCAACAGTAATTCTTCATGTTTTAACAGTAATTTTTTATTTGAGCAACAATTTTATAGAACTGTTTTTTTGTGGTTAGTAATTATTTTCTTAATTGGTATGTAGATGTGCTCTGGTCTTTTTTTTTTTTTTTTTCATTCTCCAAATTTATACAGTGCACGCAAAGGTAGTTAGAACTTAAAATATGTACACAGACCACATTTTTATTGTGCTCAAATGCTGATTGTCAGAGGGACTAATCTATGATTGGGACATAAAGTAGATCTTCTGACACAAGCTGTCCCTCTTGTCACTGTACTGCCTTCTTAAGAGCAAGTCTGGTATTTGAGTGCATAATGTCTTGACGCATGGAAACTTTGCTGAATTACTTTTCTACTCTTAGAATTTAAAATTAAACACTAAAGTGTAACACTGGAGCCACATCCCGCTAGGTCAAAGGCCTATATTTCTGAAAAGCTTTGAGCAGTTGGTGAGGATGGGAAGGGAGATGAGGAGGTCCCCTGGGGCTCAGACTTTGGAAAAGTTGGAAAGCAGGGGGAGGGAAACACAACAGGAAGTCTTTGAGGTGGGGAGAGGGGTTTCCTGGCTTCCAGATATAATCAGTGACTGGAAAGATGGCTGTGAACAAATCCTAGACACAATGGTTATGTGTATTTAACACACTGGATGTGCTAACTGTGGATGGCCCAAATCAACTGAAATAAGTTAATTTCCTCTTAAAATTCCTACATCCTTATTTTATACCTTAGAGGAAAGAAAAATCCAAAATAAAACCACATAGTGTATGTACTACCATCACAACTAGGTTACGCTATAGTTACATATGGAAGATATTAAGTAAAATGAAAATGTGTTATGGTCATAGGTTTAATGATTGCTTGTGATCTTTAGGGTATGGGATTACAAGGAACTTTCTGCATTCCATCTTTGTGTAATGTTTCAGATTTTATAACAAACGTTATATTTTTATATACTTAATCAAGGAAAGGCTGTACAGATAAAATACTTTATACTTGTGATTTAAGATTATCTTTAAGGTTTTTCCTTTTGTTGGGGGAAAAGCTCCAATCTTACACTTTAATTCACCTGGCAAGATTAGGTAGGTGTTGGTTCGCCTAAAGAAATATTTACAGAGATTGGTGCAGAAAAAAAATTTTTTTAAGTGGAATAAAAGAGGCAGTTTTTAACCTAGAGTTCTCAAAGTGAATAGCAAACAGTTCAAGAATCCTTGATAACAATTAGCCACGTGGCCCATGTAACAAATACTTTGAAAATTATTTTAACTGTTAAAAATTTTATATAAAAACCTATCTGGAAAATCCCAGGAGCCTGAGATTCAGTCCATGAAATTTTTTGTTGTGCCACTGACCAAATTTCAAGGCAAATGGAGTCCAAATTTCAAGGACAGAATTTCTTCTCCTCCAATACCTGTAGTTTGAAGACCAAGAAAAATGATCACACCAACTGCATGTAAGCTTTTCAGATTATGCTTTCTAATTGAGAATAACAGAAGTTTCATAAGATGGACTCTTCTTGGGAGTTTGGACGTTTTCCTGCTCTGAAAGGTTTGCTTATCTGCAGGCTAATAGAGTGGTGAAGTTCTCTGCGATTGATCCCTTACGGTAGAGCTCCCCCAGGGTCCGTTTTTGTGAATAGAACCTGCTTCCACACGATGTCTTTGAATGTAGTCTTTTCTCAAGTTTCTACTTGTGTGCATGGTAGGTAGAAACACTCTTTCAGACTCTTCCCCTTGGCATCGCAATACCACCCTCGTCCCTGATTTGCAGTTCCTCTGACAAAGGAAGCAACATAGGCATAAATTGCCTATGCCCCTAAGGCATAAATTGTAAATTGCCCATAAGGCGTGGTGCCTTCACACTGCCGTTGAAGATAACTCAGACAATTCTGAATGTGAAAATATAGCATATTGTCAAATCTGTGAATTCTAAGGAGTGCTGGCTCATAACATTGTATGTTTTTGTTTATGTCCACCCCAGAATTTAGACGTAAGGGCTGGGTTGGGAACTCAGCCTGGTCTTAATACAAATGCTTTTAATTCCCACAACCACCTTGTCCTCTTCAAGTAGGTAAATCCGAAACCCTCAGAAACCCTAAAATCCAAACCCACGGAAACTGATTGCGCGCGTCCTAAATAACCCAGTTTGTGCGACCCGTCGGGTTCCCCAGGGAAGGCTCGCAGGGTGGTGGAGACGCGGAGGTTCGGGGCGACCCGGACTGGCTGGGCTCGGCTGGGCGTGCGGGGTGCCCGCGGGCCAGGTGCGCGGCCGCGCGCGCGCGGGCGCGACCCTAGGCGGCGGGCGAGCTGGCGGCGGGTTCTCCACGCCGGGTTTTCCGCCGCTCCTGTCACACGGGTCCCCGGCAGCCCCACGGAAACACACGCTCGCGCCCGTTCCTCGGAGCGAGCAGCGCGGGACCGTGCGGGATGATGCGGCGGCAAGCGGCGGGGCGACCAGGGGCCAGGGCGGGCCGTGGCCCCGGGCGATCTAGGCGTGGAGTCGAGGAGGGGCCGGGCGGCGCCGAGGGCCGTGCGGGGCGCGAGGGGGACTGTTCCCGGAAAGCTGCGGCGATGGAGCCGCGCTGCGCCCGCCGCCGGAGGAGTTGAGAAAGAAAACAGGAAACGTGGTGGCCGCGCAGCCGGCCGCGGCTGATTCATTCGCTTTGAGTGAAGGCTCGGCAGGAGGGGCGGGCGCGGGGCCGCGGCTCGGGGCCGGTCGCCGCGCACATCGCGCCGGGGACCAGACGCTCCCTCCGCTGGGCGGGCTCGTGGGCACGCGCGCCACCCCCCTTCGCCATCCTCCGGCACCAGGACTTCTTCAAAGTCGCATCGTGGGGGTTCTGGTCCATGTAAAAGTTGGCTTGGCGCACTTGGCGCGCCCTCCCTGGACGCTGAACGGAGACGCCAAGCTGGAGAGGGCGTGCGTTCCCGAGGCCGGCCGCCCCGCTAGCAGAGCCCCGGCCCCCCTCGCAGTGCCCTGCTCGGCAATATGAAGAAGCAGCCCTCATGTGCGGGCACCGGGCATCCGAGCATGGCGGGGTACGGCAGGATGGCTCCCTTTGAACTCGCCGGCGGCCCCGTGAAGCGCTTGAGAACTGAGTCCCCCTTTCCCTATCTCTTCGCAGAGGAGGCCTACCAGAAACTGGCCAGCGAGACCCTGGAGGAGCTGGACTGGTGTCTGGACCAGCTAGAGACTCTGCAGACCAGGCACTCCGTCAGTGAGATGGCCTCCAATAAGGTAAGCCCCGGCTCGGCTCTCACCGCGTTCCCCAGGCTGCCGATTCCCACGCTGGTGGAGCCGCCAGTCCCCGTGGCCCCGGGAAACACACAGAGGTTTATCACATACACTGCATCTTGGCTCCCATGGAAGAAGATTTCTGGTGCTGTCTGTGCCCTCCCTCTCTCATCCATTCACTCTGGAGAAATTAAACATTTTACAAAAGCAACTTTGACATAGTTTTGTTGCAATACCCGTAAGACTCAGTGCGCGCGCGCGCGCGTGTGTGTGTGTGTGTGTGTGTGTGTTTGGAGGGGTACTTCTAGGTGACATTTTGCCCTTGCAGCAGAAACGAAATCCTGTCTACTGGCAATACATGTTTTAGGGTATTCTTCGGATTCTTAGTGGGCAGTAAGAGTTGCTAGAGGTCAGTGCAATACCTTGAATGTCACCACCTACCGCACTCACACTCAGAAGAGTTCAGTGAACTTGGAACCTTAACGCACATTTATCTAAGTGTCAGGGTCAGGGTACCCTGTAAAAACTGAGCCTTTGTAGTTTCGCTTGGCCATATGTGTCCAAAGGGGACGTCAAAGTTAAGGTTATGGTCACTGCCATTGTTACTGTAGATCTTGGAGGGAGAGTCCAGTTTTCTGAGGTTATTTACAGTGATGATTCAATGGGGGCATTTGTGCCATATATGCCAAGGTGCTGGTCTTGGTGGATGGTGGAGTTCAGAGGGCTGAGAAGCAACCTTCCACCTGCCACAGCCTTAAAGGAAGGTACAGTGTTGTCCATTTTGGTGTATTTTTTTTTGGAGTTCCTATTATTTTTTCTAAAAATCTTTAGTTATGTAAGGAAATAATTGGGATTATCTATGTTTTGAATGATTGTTTGGCTCAGGGGCTGGGAGGCATGGGCATGTTGGATGCAGATGCCTAAAGGATTTAGCCAGTAAGAATAACTTTATGTGGCAATTAATAACAGTTGCCCCTTAAAAATATTTAAATATTTTGGCCCACCTATTTACAAGGTCAGGAAGGTTATGCCATTTTACTGCTTATCTACATGCACATATTTTTCAAAGAGCTATGCTTTTTTTTTTTTTAGTTGACTGTAGTTTTCATCCCACCTATTTTTCTCTCATGCAGTTTAAAAACCTATAGCGTATCACCTACTTGATTGTCTTATCTCTTGACAGCACTTACATAGACAGCAGGGTTTATAACTGAACGTTTAGCTTCAGATAAACAAAATAAAAAGGACTCCCAGTCACTATCTGTAGGCACTAACCTACCCGTAAGTATACTGACCTACCCATAAGCACGCCAAAGATCAAACCTGTATTTTTTGGGGGGGTCATTTAAGCCTCATTTCTAAATTTGATGTGATTCCTCATCCAAATGACAGGTTATTACTCTTACTCTCTGCCTTGGCATCAGGTGCCATTGTTCTCATCTAGCTAATAAATTCTTAGTTCATTGATTCATTTTCTAATATATAGGCTGTTCTTTCATAATTTGGTTCATAATGGCAGTTGACATATGCTAAGGATCTCCAGTGTCCTGAAGGCTGAATGGGACCATTCTGTAATGGGCCTGAGTTCTTATTCTCTTGCTTGGTTAATTCTGTCTAGTGAAAGGAGAAGCTAGAAGACACCAAAATATGTGCAAGCCTTTGCTTATATTTTCAAGATGATTTGACAGTGCTTTTGCAGCGCAATGAACCTCAGCAGCTGTAATTACTTTCCCCCAAAATCTATACTCTTAATGATGAGACCGCTGTTTGAATTTAAAAATGATCATGAAATCTAATCATGTACGTGACTTCAGTTGACAAGTAATTAATTTATCTGTACTTTAAAATGAAAAAGTAAAATTTGAGGTCCCAATGATTAGTCAAAATGATTGTTTTTTTCTTTTAAAGGCACCAAGTAAGGCAAGGATTTTTTTCTTTTCTTTTCTTTTTTTTTTATTGTGAAGGCCCCTCAAGTAGACTTTGAGTTAATTTACAGATTTACTGTAAGAGGTGAGCTTATTTCAAAATGTCGTCATTCTAGCTGTGTTTAAGTCTTGTATTGACATGATCCTTATTTTTAACATTAAAAAAATTCAACTCAGCTGAAGCTGTTGATTAAACTTTTCATGTCTAAGCCATTCATCTTTTTTTTTTCCTTAACTCATTCATTTCTAAATAAGTGCTAAGCTCCTGTGACTTTTTATAGATGAAAACGGATTAGCATAGAAAGAAAAAGCTCTTGGTAAAGTTGTAAAGTTACCCTTCAGCTTGTAACAAGGGCACAAATAAGTCACATCCACATGAGCTGTAAACTGAGTTGGAGCAGCTGATCTAAAGGTCCCCAGGAGTGATACCAAGTCTAAGTCTGAACTGGAAATGTGACAACTTGTGTCACACGTCCACTAGGTTGTCGAGTATCTCTTGAATGTGAATGAATAAGTCTGAAACATTGCTTTCGGTTACTAGTCTTATTATCATCCTTTCTTTCTACATGTACTTATTTGAACCAACCAGTGTTGTCTTTGAAAAGTTATATTTTTCTTTGTTTTCTTCTCTTTTTGAGGCTTTAAAAAAAGTGCCCTAATTGATTATAAAATAACACAATAAAATACTAGTAAGAAATCATGATTTTTAAGTGATTATTTGGAGAAAATATTTACTATGAAAGTGGATTTGGGTGTGAGGAAGGAGGAAATTGATTTGTCAGACTCATCTAACAAATTGGGTTAATGGATTCTTCATATTTAAAAAAATCTGAACAGGAGGAATCTGAACTATTAGCAGTTTTTAAGGGATGCTTTAGAAGCAACTAGATGTATTTCCTGATTGGGATTGTAATGTGTGTAATGCTTATTGATAGTGTTGAGACAGGAAAATTATGGAGTTTTTGGCCAATGCCAGTGTTGGCTGTAATAGGTGTAGGATGCTTGTATCAAATAGGGGTGAGATACTCCAGATGGCATTTAATTTGAGTGGTTAAATTGACAGCATTTACTCTCGTAAGCACATTAATCTGCCTGAGATTTGTACGGATTTCCTTGAGTTAAGAGAGGTTTTGATGATGTCTCAAAGCCTTGGTGGCAGACAGATCTGGAAGTTGTATCACAGTTTTATTCCTTACTAGCTGAGTTACATTATAGAAATCACAAATATTTTAGCTGGTTTCTTTAGCATAAGATGAGCACAATAATACTTGTTTTGAAAGGTCACAGTTTGAAAGAATATGTATAAAATCGCTAGCTAATAATGTCTGACATGGCCCTGTTGTTATTAGTATTATTGAACGTTTAGGTCAACTTGATTCATTGCTTACTTGGCTAATTTTTTTTTTAAACCATTCAGTTGTCATCTATGCTTGGTATTTTAAGTTTCACGGATTTTTTATAATCCACTTCTTAATTTTTATAATACAGTTCTGTCTATAGCACACATTTCTATATTACAAAAAAGTGTTTATACTTTCTTTAGCATAATATAGGCATAAACATTTTGAAGTTCTAATTAAAAGCTTATCTTTTCTTAAATTTCAGCTACAGAATTAGAAACAGAAGGGCTAAATACTTTTCCTGTTTTATTCTAAAAATGAAAGTACAGCACTTAGAAAATATTAAACATAATGTGGGATTGGTAGATATATATCCATCCTTTATAAAAATTTTGCAAATCTAAAGTAACTTTTAAGACTGTTTTAAAGGCCAAATAATTTCACAGTATTTTTGGTTACCTTTTTCTCATGGAAAGTAAATTGAGGCTGTGAGGAGGGTAGGCCAGGAATCTAAGCATCAAAGGTTACACTACAGAACTGTATCCTCTTGTGACCTAACAATGCACATTTCACCAGACCTTCAATGTAAGTGTGACAATATTTGAAGGGGAAAATAAAATCGTCTTAACTACCGCCCCACCACCACCAAATATATCACTATAAAAATGAATTGGTCCTCTTCTCTAAATTTGGGGCAGTTCTGAGGCTTGGCGTTACTGGAACCTACTTGCTTGAAGCCTTTATACTTCAAGGGGCTTCCCTGGTGGCTCAGTGGTAAAGAATCCACCTGCTAAATGCAGGACATGTGGATTCCATCCCTGGGTGGGGAACATCCCCTGGAGTAAGAAATGGCAACCCACTCCAGTATTTGTGCATGGAAAATTCCATAGACAGAGGAGCCTGGGGTCGCAAAGAGTCAGAAAGAGAAACACACACACACATACACAATGCTTCAAACTGAAAGTCTGTCTTGAAGTTAAGATTCAGGTGTCCTTCTAAAAGACTTAAAGGTTTTTATTGTTGTTTGTTTCAGGCATATGTAGGCCAGCTTGCAAATGTGGATATGACTTCTTTATGGAATTTATTTTGTCTGGTTTTAACAAAGATCTCTATCATGTTTCTGTTGCCTACAAATTAAATTGCTTTTCTGGGATGCTTGTTCCTAATATTTTTGCTGTCTACTCCCCCTGCTGATTTTTAATAGTCAATGCATATGTAACATATACTGTAGCTTTCTGTGATTGCTGATGTATTTTCTTTTGGCAAAAGTGATGCTGGAATGAATACTATAGAATGTTCACAAGAAATGGCTAAATCTTAAGATTTTTCAGCCTTAAGTGAGTATAAGATGGCTCAGGAAAGATATAAATGCTTAGTTTTGTTGAGAAGAAAGCAAAAAGTTGGAAAGGGCATTTTAATTTTGTGAAGAGCAAAGAGCAAATAACAGTAATTTTCTTCACAATATTAAAACTTATTGACATAGTCATGTAAGAGTTGTTAAGAGTTAATCAACATAAAGGAAAACTCTATAAATTTTTAGAAAAGAAAATATCATTCATAAATAAAGATATTCAACTTACTGATGCTTTAAGTTTGCTCACTGCTTTTTCATCTACTTTATAAAAGGAGATTTGGCCAAGATTTATGTAGTTTACATATAGAGCCTTAAAATTAACATGAAGAATTGGAAGTGGTTGTTTTATGGTCATTGCTTAAAAAAATACTTTATTTGCTTTTAAGTAATAATAGAAAGAAGGGAAGCACTTTTTGCCAGATATTTTTATGTTTAATTAAATAGTAAAGCCCTTAATTTTAACCTCTTAACTTTAATTTTAAAACCATAAGGATTTCTATAAATCTTAATTTATCTCTTTTGTCATCAACTTGGCTCCTATATTGGTATTTAATGGCAGTAAGCTTAATTTCCTTAAAATAATTAATTATCAAAAACTTTTAATTTTGTGACTCAATAAAGTAGTTGTTCCTTGAGAATTGCTTTCAGTAATTAAATTTTTGATTTAATTATAGGATAGTGGTAACTTCTGTCTCAGAGTGTTATGAACTATGTCCTTTTTTTTTTTTTTTTTTAATTTCAAAATGTAAGGCTTGGCCAAAATAAAATAGTACTTTTCCCAATATATGATAGTTGAAGCATGTTGAAGAGGGTTGCATGCTCAGTTGTGTCCAACTCTTTGCAATCCCATGCCCGCCAGGTTCCCCTGTTGTGGGATTTCCCAGGGAAGAATTCTGGAGTGGGTTGCCGTTTCCTCCTCCAGGGGATCTTCCTAACCCAGGGATCAAACCTACATCTCTTGTGCCACCTGGAAAGTCCAGATTAAGCACATTTGCCCCTAAATAGCAAGGATAATAATGATTTTAACTCAATTTTAAAAGATTCTTGTGATATTGACAGGAATACCTGTCTCTGTGACTATGTGATAATCATAGATTATCTTAAATACTTCATCTTTAGCTATTCCTTAAGATACACATAATTATGGCAGATATGAAACACTGATAATGATTTCCACTAAATCCATAAAATATTATATAGAATTTGAATTTCTCTTTTTCCAGAAAGAGATCAATACTTTAAAACTGCAAATAACAAGGCTTTATTTTGTGACAGCATAGCTTTCTCTACCAGGTAGTAATATTGTGCCTGATTAGTTGTGATAATTGAATTGACACTATTAGTCTGAGATCTTTCTGGGAAGTAGAGAGAGGGGTGGCCTTGCCTGCATTTTGATACTGACATTAGTTTTACAAGACGTTTTAAAAGAAAGCATTTTCTTTTGTTTACTCTAACAAGGATTGAGATGAGGAGTAGTGAGCCTACGTATTTGCTTAAACAATAAACATTTCTGCTTTGTTCATTGTGAAATTAGTTAAATTGGATTACCAACTGCAATGGTGTTAACTTTATTATTCTTTACACTTAAGAAAATACTTCATCTTTAGTATTTTTTTGTTGTTGTTATTATTAATGTCCTGGGCTTTTTGTTCTTGTTTTGCTGTACTTTATGTGTGATGAGGATGAGTGGCATTTACATTTCCTGAGATATATACCAATGCTTATGGCAACTTTGTAGAGAGAAAGGACATAGATGTTTTTGTCAGGCAGGCTTGGTTTCAGATTCCAGCTCTGCTGCATTCTACCTAGTATTTTGAGCAACATGCCTCGCTTCTCTGAATTTCACTTTCTTCATTTCTAAATGGAGATAATAAAAGGGGAAAATAAAATTGAAAGATTGTTAAGACCATCAGATATATAGAAAATTCAATTTGGTGAATAGTGTATATTGGGTGCTCAATAAATTACATGTAATTTATTCTATCCCTCGACTGTATTGGAAAGGAGAGATTAAGAAAAGCTATATGTCAAATACTCCTTCTAATATAAGAACATAATATTTCTTAGAAGAAATGTGACTTTTGTTCTGTAATAGATTTGGGGTTAGTGTTCTCAAACTTCCTGTATACGTTCATAACTATGTTATGTATGTATGTTATGTATGTTAAATATTTTTATTTAAAGCATTTAGTTTTAAAAGGTAAGTAAGTGTCCACAAGAGTGCCTCATCTTAAGCAAAGAATTACATAAAATCATGGATTTGATGTTCTAGTTATAATTGTTTTTAATGTACGTTAAAATTAATTTGTAACAAAATGAGAAAGTTTTCATCCGCACTGCGTTACAGACAACAGGCATACTTTTGGTTATACTAGTCTAAATTGGCAGTAAGAACCATTTGGGGAGTCATTTTTGGTTAGAAAGATATGTCTGTTTTAAACAACCTTGGTTTTTCTTCTCTGCCATTAATGAGATCTCCCCACTAGAGGAGAAGATGCCAGATTTCAGACAGAATGGTCTATGGATTTAGAGCGCTCTCCCATAGTCAGATTGCCATGGTTAGATTCAGTCTCTCTGTCTTTTACTAAGTTTAAATGGGACAATTTACCTTGTATGATTCAGTTTCCTCATCTGTTAAATAGTTGCTGTGATGATTCCATGAACTGAAAGATGAGAGTTATCTAGACAAGAGTCAGGAACATAGTGGGTGCTTAGCAATGTTGAGTCCTTTATATCCTTCTATAAAGGAATATCATCTTTCTTTCTATTTTGTGGGGGTTAGAGAAGGTGTGTGTTTGCAATCCTGATACTTACGCTTCCAGTGAGCTTTTGAGAGAGAATGGTGGCCTAATGATGTTGTGAACCACATAGGACTATTGGAATGTTTCATTTGCTCTTCTCTCTGTCAATGACTTTTCAGTGGAGCTTACCTTTTGTTTCTTTGTGTAATTTTATAGTATAGCCCATCAAAACGGCCTGAGGTTTTATCAGAATACCTAAAACTCTCTAAGCTGTTTTCTAGCAGAAATACCTAAAACAGTGGATAATAGTCCAGTGATTTTTTTTCGTAAATGGATGCACCCTATCATTCCTCTGAATCAGACTGAAAGTAACCCAGTCACAGAATCTCTTATTTTAATATTCAATGTTAAGAATAATATATTCAGGACATAGCTTTCTAGGGTCTTAGCAACTTAACCGTCTAGTGTATGCAAACATTTCCTTGCTCTGTCAGCTGAGAAAGCCTAAAGCAGTGGCACCCCACGGGCACTGAGCACATCTAGCAGCCTCATCTTGGTTTCTAATACCCTTCTCCAACAGAAGGTAGCAGGACTCTGCGGAGAAGTAGCTGATTCTAGAACTGGCGCGGGAAGTCAAGCTGGCACATGTGTAGTGCCAGAAAATAAGGAGGTACCCAAAGAAGTGTTGATGGGAGCACAGCAAAGGGACACAAGAACAAACTGAAAAAGCTCCCAGTTCCCAGCTGGAATTGCTTGATTGAGAAAATAAACTGGGACTATAACCCAGGGTATAAAACAAATATCCATGAGTTCATACTGATACAGTTTATTGAATAAATAATTAAATGAGGGAGAAGAGACAAATCCCTCGTCCAAATAATTTATGTAGATACTCTGCTCTCAAGGAGAAAAAGCATAACTGCTTACTGCTTAAGTGTGGGCTGGGCATACTGACCTCCTTCCAAAAAAGCACAATGTGGAAACAGGGAACAGCACCTCTACTGTAGAAAACCCTGACAGATACACACCACCTCACCCAGTGACAAAGCTGACAGCAGTTCTGATAAGTCCAGTTGCAGTTGATGCAACTGATCTGGTGAAAATGGTACTAACATTGGTGTTTCCTACAAAAAACATATAACTCCACTCTAAACATGAGAAGAACATCAGCTAGTTCTTAGTTGAGGGACATTCTACAAAATACCTGACCAGTAACTCCTCAAGACTATGAAGGTCATCAAAAACAAGGAAAATCTGAGAAACTGTCACAGCCAAAAGGAGCCAAAGGAGACACGATGACTAAATGTAATGTGTCCTGGATGGAATCCTGGAACAGAAAGGAATATTCAGTGAAAGCTATGGAAATCTGTGTGCACTTCTGTTAATAACAATGTATCAGTATTGGTTTAGTGATTAGGACAAATGTGCCCCTATAGTAAGATATTAGTAATTGGAGAAACTGGGTGTGGGACATATGGGAACTCTCTGTACTTATCTTCACAGTTTTTCTGTAAAAAAAGAACTTTTCTGAAATAAAAAGGTTATCAAACAAACCATCCTGTGGGGTCTATCTGGAATATTAACCTCCTCTATGAAGTCCTTTCTGTCCTATCTTTCCCCATATCTCCCATCCTGAAAAAAAAAAGTGTTAGTCACTTAGTTTTGTCCACCTCTTTGCAACCCCATGGACTGTATGTAGCCTGTCAGACTCCTCTGTCCGTGGGATTCTCTAGGCAAGAATACTGGGGTGGGTTGCCAGTCCCTTCTCCAGGGGATCTTCACGACTCAGGGGTTGAGCCTGGGTTTCCTGTATTGCAGGAAGATTCTTTACCATCTAAACCACCACAGAAGCCTATCTCCCTTCCTAGCCACTCCTAATTGGGTATAATATCTTTTCCCTTTGATCTTCTGTGGGACTTTATTTGTAGTTCTGTTAACTCTCTGTACGATATTTTTTCTTTGTTTTATTCCCATCACATGGTACATTAGGTTGTTAGTCTTATTCATTTTCCAGCCCCCATTACATGGGACACAAAGCTGTGCTAGACAGATGCTCAGTAAACATGGGTGAATTGTCTGAATGGTATTGTGGTGGTGATTCTTGAAAACCCCCATTAAATGGTTTTGGTTCTCAGTGCTGTAGGAATCATCACTGATCAATCTCAAGGACTAAGTTTATTTTCACTCATCTAAGCCCTAAAGCTTTAGAAGAGAAAAATTCTTCGTTTATTTAGCTTCAGTTTTGTTGTCAGAGTCTTTGCAAAGGAGTTACTGAACACTTACTCAGATGATTGAAGAAATTTATCATAATTTTTCTAATTATCACTTGAGTGGAATTAATAGAAATTAATCAAATGTAAAAATACTCTGTTTCTGCCTTCCACTTAGTTTTTTGATGGTTTTGGTAGTATTTAGCATGGTCAGTATTTCAAAGCGTCATAGTATTATTCATCTCAGACTCAAGCCTTATGTGTTAGAACTAAAAGAGGCAGAAGTAGGGACTTCCTTGGAGGTCCAGTGTCTAGGACTCTACTCTCCTGGTACGAGGGGCTCGGGTTTGATTCCTGGTCAGGGAACTGGGTCCTGCATGCTGCAACTGAGACCCAGCACAGCCAAATAAATCTAAAAAATAAAGAAATAAACGAGGTGAAAGTGATCGTTTGTCTGACTTATCTAATATCAGTTGGAAAACGAGACCCAAACTCGTCCACATCTACCTGGGTAGTTAGAATTTCTTGACTTCTCATGTAGTTCACTGTCATTCACAGTTTTGTATGCTGTCTTTATTTCAGCTTGTTTTCATAAATTACAGGAGGGAGGTACATTTTTTCTTTTCCTTTGAATGTGTTAGTGGAATACAAGCCATGTTTCTGATAAGCATATGGATTCAGTAACTCTTCAAGTATATAACCAATGAGTTTTCTACCCAGCCACTAGGAGTACTGATGAGTTCTGTATCGCTTTTAGCCCCAACCTCGTGAGTGTCAATGTATTATTTTGTAGTTGGTCATATAAATTCGTAGTGTATGTGTGGCATTGGTTAATGTAAATGCCATTCTCCACTTTGGATTACAGCCTTAGAGTCTGACATGATAGTTGATGCCTTGTAGGAAAGTGGTTTTTCTGTTATTGAGAGTCCTGATCATTTCCCACATAAAAATCTCAGTCCATCATGCTCATCAGAAACTATAGCATAGTTTATAGTGAGTTTAGTCTCATCTCATTTAAACTGAAAGTTTGTATTAATACTATACAGGTAAAAGCCATACAAGTCACAGTGATGGCCTTAAGCTATTCTCTCTTCTCTGTGCCTGTTGTAGCAATAACATTCTTATTATAGGTTTGTTCCCAGTAAAAATGACATATCTGGCTTTGAATATTAGGCTTCCCAGACGGTGCTAGTGGTAAAGAACCTGCCTGCCAGTGCAGGAGACGTGAGAGATATGGGTTCAATCCGTAGGTTGGGAAGATCCCCTGGAGGAGAAACTGGCAACCCACCCCAGTATCCTTGCCTGGAGAATCCCATGCACAGA
This sequence comes from Aepyceros melampus, assembly GCA_006408695.1. Taxonomy (NCBI): domain Eukaryota; kingdom Metazoa; phylum Chordata; class Mammalia; order Artiodactyla; family Bovidae; genus Aepyceros; species Aepyceros melampus. The sequence continues at coordinate 42,249 of SJXQ01004572.1, forward strand.
GAAGCCTGATGAACTACAGTCCATGGGGTCGCAAAGAGTTGGACACGACTGAAGTGACTTAGCATCCATGCACATCTGAATTCTATCCCTGCTAGCCTGAGAAGAAAGGGTATACTTGTTGGGTTTTTACCCGTTGGGGAGTATACTGTGCAGATTTACCCAGGCAGCTGGGAACCCAGGCTGTTGGGTTCCCAGCAGCCTCTCTGATCTGCTGCACTGTAATCCCCATGGTGGCAGCCTCTGGCGTTTATTGCTGGCAAGCAGAGTGCTTGCAGACATAGGCGCCATAATAGGAAACTTCTCAGCCTGTCATAAACAGGCCTGGAGAGTAGCAGGCACAGGCCTGACAGGGATGTGTCCATAGCAACCAGGCAGAGAGGAGGCTGATGTCGTGGAGTAAGTCCAGGCTGATGTCTGTCTTCTTCATTTCAAAACATAACTGGCTGATTTTTAAGGCTGCTTTCCATTGTTGGCATAGCAGTGTTTTGGTCTCTTTGTCTTTGTTTTAGACTGAAATATGAATAAAGACGTCTTAAATAATGCTCTCCAAAATATTTTGAGAGGATATATCAAAGTTTTTCCTTTTGCTAAGTCTAATTCTACCTGATCATTCTAGTCCATACACATTAGGAAAAATAGAACAGCTATTTCATTATAGTGGAAAATTATTTTTTTAAAGAATCATATACAAATAAATTTATCATGTGTATATCTAAAGAATTATAAACTATATTGAACTACACAGAATTACAAAGAAAAGAGTATTTCTTAGTTAGGAGACTTTTCATTGTTTTTGCCTTTACATCATGTTCAAGTTTTAGAAAAAGAGTACATTCTTTGACAAAAAAAGATTCTATTCTATATTTGCTAGGTTTCTTTTTCAAGCTTCAGAAAAATAATGAACTACAACTTTAACTATAATGACTTTGTCACAAGAATTTAGGAATGGGCTTTTTAATAAACAGGTAGAAATGCTTTCATGGGTGTTTTAAATATTTATGTGTCATTTCACTATTTGTAAGGAACCCTTGTTTAATAAAAAGATTCAAGACTGCAAAGGATGAAAAAAGATGTAAATTTGTTGAGTATATAAAAATTTAGATAGACTTAAGAGAAAGTCTTGAACTTTTATTTATTTATTTTTTTAAGATTAGGTATTGGGTAGAAATTTGCCAGCTTGCCCCTTCCCTTTATTTATTTATTTTTCAGTTATCACTGGTCCTCTTACACTTTGTTTTGCATATTTAAAATCAGTTTCAATAGTATACTCTGATAAGAGTGAAACTAAATAAAATTATCTTTGATATACATGTTGAATTTCTGCTCTTTGTTTTCTTAATCTTATATTCTCACTGTGGTTTCTTAGCTCTATAAGGGTAAGTGATAGTTGGGCTTCAAGAAATGTTTTTTACTAGAGGTATTCTTATTTCTTTAATACACATCAGGAAGGATTAGTGTACTTTCTCCTGGAAGATACTGTTTAGGCTTGCACCTTAATTTTCACATGCTAGCAAGGTAATGCTCAGAATCCTTCAAGCTAGGCTTAAACAGTACGTGAACCAAGAACTTCCAGATGTACAAGCTGGATTTAGAAAAGGAGAGGAACCAGAGATCAAATTGGCAACGTCCGTTGAATCAGAAAAAGCACGGGAATTCCAGAAAAACATCTACTTGCGTCATTGACTACGCTAAAGCCTTTGACTGTGTGGATCAGAACAAACTGTGGAAAAGTCTTAAATGGGAATACCAGACCACCTTATCTGCCTCCTGCAAAACCTGTATGCAGGACAAGAAGCAGCAGTTAGAGCCAGACGTAGAACAACAGACTGGTTCAAAACTGGGAAAGGAGTACATCAAGGCTATATACAGTCACCCTGATTATTTAACTTAAATGCAGACTACATCATGTTAAATGCTGGGCTGGATGAAGCACAAGCTGGAATCAAGATTGCCAGGAGAAATATCAATAACCTCAGATATACAGATGACACCACCCTTATGGCAGAAAGTGAAGAGGAACTAAACAGCCTCTTGATGAAGGTAAAAGAGGAAAGTGAAAAAAAACTGGCTTAAAACTTAACATTCAGAAAACTAAAATCATGGCATCCTGTCCCATCACTTCATAGGAAATAGATGGGGAAAAAGTAGAAACAGTGACAGATTTTATTGTCTTGGGCTCCAAGGTTACTGAGGACGGTCATTGCAGCCACAGAATTAAGATTCTTGCTCCTTGGAAGAGAAGCTATGACAAACCTAGGCAACATATTAAAAAACAGAAACATCACTTTGCTGACAAAATCCATTTAATCAAATCTGGTTTTTTCAGTCATCATGTACAGATGTGACAGTTGGACCATAAAGAAGGCTGAGTGCTGAAGAGTTGTTGCTTTTGACCTGTGATGTAGGAGAAGACTCTTGAGAGTCCCTTGGACTGCAGGGAGATCCAACCAGTCAATCCTAAAGAAATCAACCCTGAATAGTTATTGGAAGGACTAATGCTGAAGCTGAAGCTCCAGTACTTTGGCTACCAGATGCAAAGAGCGGACTCATTGGGAAAAATGCTGATGCCGGGAAAGATTGAGGGCAGGAAGAGAAGGGGATGACAGGATGAGGTGGTTGGTGGCTTCACTGACTAAATGGACATGAGTCTGAGAAAGCTCAGGGAGATAGTGAAGGACAGGGAAGCCTGGCATGCTGCATGCAGTTCACGGGGTCTCAGAGAGTCAGACATGGCTTAGCTACCGAATGGCAACAATAATTTAATTTTTCTAGGTGTGTTAAAGAGCAGTAAAATGATAAAGGAAGCATTATTACATCATTACAGATTGAATATTCAGTCCCTAAAGGAGAGAACATGAAGAATTCAATGGAAGAATTACTTCAGCCTTATTTTCAAACATTTTGATACCCATTTGCTATGTTTAGTACATATAAATAGTCTTTGATTACACTGATCAGGAAACATCAGTATGTGCCTTATTACCTGATGTAAGATATGATCCTGATGTTGATTTGTCCCTCAAACCTTACATTTCTAACTTAGTCCCAGAAATAGTACCCTATGTGTCAAAACAATTTGTCCCATTTTTAAAGATGAAAAACTGATGCTCAGTTAAACTTGTCCAAGATCCGTATGCTACTTAATAGATGTAATGATAATTTTTTCTAAGAATATAACATCTAGGGAAAAGGCTGGGAGATAGGAAAACAATGTTCTCAAGCTGCCTTTTCAAAGTATGTACTAATAACTTTACTTATTTAGTGAGCACTTGATTCCAAAATAGCAAGAGCTGTTTTAGCAAAATACTGTCCCCAGAGGGGAATGCTGTTGTACAGCTGATTCCATTTTTCTTTTTCTCTGTGTCTTGTTGGGACAGGTGTGGAGAGGACCTTCTTAGCTCCTATCCTAAGAAGAGTATGATGGTGGGATGGCTGGCTTTTAGGCTAGGAGTCAGCTCGCAGGCAGGTAGTGAACAGGTCACAGATGTAAACTGAAGGATGCTAGGGTCCATGGATGAGAAGACCAAGTGACTAAAGCAGATCTGACATTCTGAGTTGGCAGGAGATTTGGGGGATATAGAATTGGATGGGACGATTACAGTAAGGAGAGTGGCAGCAGATAGAAAAGGTATAGAATGAATTTGGGAAGGTGTGAGCAGGTGTCAGGATTTTTTTTTTTTTTTAATAACCTGTGTCTATGGAGTTGCCTTGGAGATTTGTTTTCTTGTTGGAGCAAAATGAGAAAGGAAGCTGGTCTCCTGGATAGAGTGAAGATTGGAGGAAAGAAAAGTGGAAAGACATGTTAGACAGTGAGAGGTGGAACGGGGTGGGTGGTAAGCGTGCTCTGACTGGGCTGACCTAGGAGTAGGGCTGTCCTTGGCTTCAGGGTCATGCCCCCTTCCCACCTCAGGGCTCATATGCTGAAATACGGTTGGAATAAACCATTGGGACACCCTTGGAGGGAAAAAGAAATCCCAGGGGATGGCCAGCATGCAATGTGAGTGTTTCAAGAGAGGACAGTCAGCTGTGGGGATGGGGGAGGAGGGGAGGGCCGGCTGGAGAGGGGAGATTTATAGACGTAGTGTATTTCAGGAGGCGCAAGTCTCTTTTAGCACCAGTAGCTGGCGTCATCTTCACCTGTTGCCTCCTCGAGTCTTGGCCCAGTAGCAGCATGGATGGGTTGTCACGTCCAAGTGCTGGGCCATCCCCTGAAGAGCCTGGGAGTGAGGAGGTGGGGAAGCCAAAGGACAGGCTGGAACAGGGTGAGGAGAGAGTGGGGTTGATGCTCTACTATAGTGATGAATTATTAAATGCCAAGAGAAAAGTGGAGCAGAATAGCTGATGACAAATGAGAACCTTTATGTTGATTCAGCTTTAAATCTCCCACATTCCAGTGAGCTTAGCAATTCCTCTTCAGGATATGAATGCACCCCACGCTAGAGTGGTGACCTCAGATGCTTAAACTGCTTCTGCTTCTCTGAGCCTCTGCTTTCTCTGTAAATTGGGATTCACAAAAATCTTATCTCACAGGATGGTTATAGGAATTTAAATGCCAACTTATGTCAAGTGCAGAATATGGGGCCCACCCATAATAGGTACTGTGACCTATCTTTAGTTGGAATGGGAACTATTTTTAAACTTAAAAGGTGAACTTTATATGCTGCATATAGGTAACCCAATGCAGCTGGAGTTGGAATCAACAGGCCTGGGCAGAGGAGCTCAGAGTGTGCCTTTGAAATCTTGATCCCCATCCTGGTGATTTATGGGCCTCACCAGCTTGCATATGGGATGGCCCACTGCAGTTGTTTACTTTAGTTTTAGCTCGTTACCTAGCATTTGTGGGTAGCATATTTTTATTTATGCTCTCGCTGACCACTTAACCACCATGACTTTGAAATCATATGTATGAAGGCAGCCACAAAAGAAACATTTATTAGTGTGGTGAGGGCCTCACATGGCTCTTCTACCCACTTTGTCTACAAATTGTCTAAGAATTAGACTTTGCTTTTTCCCTCACCCTGGATGACCTCAAAGACCCCTCCAAGTGATTTTTCTGATTGTGTGGAACTACTGAGATTTTGACTATTAATGAAAGTGTCAAATATCAATCAATATCAGGTGACTAGATGTCTCTTCTTGGGAAACCAGAAGAAACACAAACCCAAAATAGAACCCTGTAATCATTGCACAGATTTAAATCTACAATCAAGCTGAGAGACAGAGGAATGGATAAAACGACCTTGAACGTAGTTCCAGCCCAGATGGGCTAGTTCCAGTCTGAGTCATGGGTCTGACACTAGCTGTCGCCAGAGGGAGAAGAAATTCCCCAGCTGGGTAGTTAGAAGAGTTGAAAATGAGTCACTGACTAGGTGATTGATCCCTTTCCATTTTCCACTTGTCGTTAGCCACTTTGCAGAGAAACTTTGGTATGTTTAATCCAGAAGGTTTCTTTTCTTTTTTAATTCCAACAATCCTTAGAGATGAAAGAGATTTGTCAGGTCAACCTGTTCACTTCCTTCATGACAGACAGGTTATAAAGGCACAGGAAAGGTAAAGTGACACAGAACAAGATGATCCAGTCTTACTTTTGGGAAGACTTCTGTCTTGTGGCAAGTAAAAATTTTTTATTGCTAGACAAGACCTTGCTTTCAGTCTTTATTGATGTTATCACTTTTGAATGAAATTTTAGTGTGATGTATATTTTGTATTTGATCCTTGCCTTATCTCTAGGCCAGATATGACTTTCGTGTGAGAATAAATCAGTCTTTTATTATCGTTGTTTTGTACCTTTTGACTTCAGGTAACTTCAATCCAGTAAGTAGACTTTCACTAAGGAAATTTTGTATTTGCCTGGTTACTGTAGGCCACAGATCTGCTCCAAAGGTGAAATGAGACTTTTATATATGTGTGTTTGTATTCAAATACACAAGATAGAATACATGCATACATACATACATGTATACAAAGCATTGGACATACAGATTGAAAATATAGCTAGCCATGTAATAAGCATATTATATGTTAATGAATGATAGAGTAATTCATGGTGTTCTGGTCCTGTAGAGGAGTTCAGAGTGTGTTCAATACTAAGGACCAGAATGACTGGGAAGCATACCAGAGAAAGTGCTACTTAGGCTGGATCTTGAACCCTAAAGGGGTCCTACAAATTGCCAGTGAGAGAAGAGATGACACTCTTGGGCCTGGATAAGGCGGGGTAGGATGGTACACTCTTGCGCATTTACCTTACTGTCGGTGGGGGTGGGAGTGAGTGTTTTGGATAAGTGAGCCTTTCTCAAAGAGAAAATCTGATTAGCGGGAGAGAGGCAGGTGTGGAAATGTAGATTGGGGTGCTGCAATGTAAAGTGTCATAAGTGTCAGAGTGAGATGTTTGCACCTTAGCCTGTAAGCCCTGAGGAGCCCTTGCATTTTATTATCAGGAAGATGTTACAAGGAAAATAACAAAATGATTTTAGAAAGAGAAATCTGATATGCAGGAGGTATGCAGGATGGATCGTATTGAGGAGAAATAGTAAAAGCAAAAGAATCCATTAGGAAATTAGGCCTATAAGTGATGAGGAACTGAAATAGGATGGGAAGGGAAAGAAAGGAATGGTTAGCAGAAAGATTATAGGGAAGGTGACAGGACATATCAGACTTCAGGGGAGGCACTGCAGCCAGGGGCAAGGATGACATTCTCAACCCAGGTAAAACAGAAAGAATAATAGTTGGAAAACCAGGAAGAGAAGGTGATTTGAAGAGAGTGAGGTAAAAGATACAGCAGCTAAATTTTTAGACCTGAAATTGGAGTGAAATTACATATCTCAGTAGAAATGTCTTGTAGGCCTTCAGTGGCCAGGACTGGATTTCTGGTGAAAAGACAGGCAACCTGGGAGCTCGCTGTACAGACTTCATGGTTAAGACCCTAAGGCTCATCTGTAAAATGGGAATAATAAAAGTACTCATTGGATTGGTATTAGAAGTAAATGAGATAATGCCAGGTAAGTATTCAGCAATATTGCTAGTACATGTGTGTGCTCAGTCACTCATAGACAATAAATAAATATCAATATCGATCAATAAATATTAGCTATTACTATTGTTTACTATGAATTTTAGGGAAAGACAGTTTTTTGAATTATTAGAACTGTTATTATGGAAGCTATACTAAAGTCACCTGTTTGGTGTGTTTTTGTAACACCCCAAATGTTCTGATTCACATGCTTGCTCTCCTACCTGTTAAGGGAAAGTGACAGCCCAAACTATAATTGCTCAGGTTTAACTTGATCACTGTTTGTAAGACCTGGAGTGTTCTTGTTATTTATGAGAATAGTTAAGGAGGGGAACTACTCTTCTGTTTATTGCAACTTCCATAATAAAGTCCCTGAGCCATATTTTTGTCTTCGTTTGCCGTGTCCAGAGTCAAATCAATTTTGATGGCTTTATAAAGAGCTTTAGAAGAATGGTATTAGTTCAGTGGAAGCAAATGATCCCTAGCTCAGTGTTTTAAAACTGCATTCATTCATAGTAGAAGGGACTTACACAAGAGTGGAAGAAATCCAGAGAAGTGGACCCTTAATGATGGTGAACTGTAGAACTCCTGTCTGGGTAGAAGGTTGGACTTGATCTCTTCAAGGGAGGTTTCCAACATGGGTGACTCCTGCAGAATCCAGGCATAGTCACTTATTTGGTAAGCCTACTGCATCTCTTGTGTGATGGACCGCTTGTCTCATGGGCATTAAACTTGCATTTGGAAGATCAAGAAAAACAAACTTTGTTGTCTGTTTCTAGTTGTTGTAGTTTATTTTGTTTTCCCCTATTATATTTATTCCTATGGGCAAAATATTTTATGTTTTCCCTTCTTAAGGATGTAAATATAAAAAGGTATTTTAGAAAAATAATGGTCAAGGTGGTTAATGCCAAGTTTTATTGATGTGTGAATAAAAATGAGTTAAATTATTTTTTAAACTACTTTTTCAGGTCTTAGTTCTTTCTTAGAAGGAGCAAACAGGTTCGTCTTACTTTATCAGCATTTAAAAAAACCTAATTTGTTTTTGATATATTTTAGTGCCAGTAATTTAGTCTTAAGCTATAAGAATGCTGCTGCTAAGTCGCTTCAGTCGTGTCTGACTCTGTGCAACCCCGTAGACGGCAGCCCACCAGGCTCCCCTATCCCTGGGATTCTCCAGACAAGAACACTGGAGTGGGTTGCCATTTCCTTCTCTGAGATATAAGAATAATCATACTTAATTTAAAATGTTTAAAGCAATTAAAAATATTTAAAGCAATATCTTGAATAAAAATGATTGCTATAGTATTAGTGACAATTATGTAGCTTTATGCTTATGTAATAGTAAAATACAGTGCACTTAAAATATGGTAAGACTTTCCGGCAAAATGGCAACACATGCCTAATTTGAATTCCAGAAAAGAATAGAGAGAATGGAGAAGAAGACATATTCTAGAAATCCAGTGAATTCCAAGCCAGAAATGTTTGTGGAAGAAACCCACATCCAGATATTTCCCAGAGAAATCACAGAAACAAATAGATCTCAACACAGCCAGAGAGAAGGGGCAGATAATCTACAAAGAAATAGCAGTCAGATTGACAGCTAATTTGTGTGAAGGAGCACAAGAGTTCTTCTGATTGGAAGATGTAAATCCATATCTGAAACTCCAGCTATAACGCATCTAGGATGTGGATTTTTCCCGTGTCCAGCCTCTGGAAGGCATATAAAAGGAAGGTGGGTTTGGGCTGTGCACGCTTGTTTGCCTTCTGTCTCTCACACACTATGCTCCTTCAGAGCAGACCTGTCTGCTGACTGACCTTTGCTGACTGTTCCTGGAACTGGTAACTAACGAATCAGTTCAGTTCAGTTCAGTCACTCAGTCGTGTCTGACTCTTTGCGACCCCATGAATTACAGCACGCCAGGCCTCCCTGTCCATCACCAACTCCTGGAGTCGGTGATGCCATCCAGCCGTCTCATCCTGTGTCATCCCCTTCTCCTCCTGCCCCCAATCTCTCCCAGCATCACAGTCTTTTCCAGTGAGTCAACTCTTCGCATGAGGTGGCCAAAGTACTGGAGTTTCAGCTTCATCAGTCCTTCCAATGAACACCCAAGACTGATCTCCTTTAGGATGGACTGGTTGGATCTCCTTGCAGTCCAAGGGACTCTCGAGTCTTCAACACCACAGTTCAAAAGCATCAATTCTTCGGCGCTCAGACTTCTTCACAGTCCAACTCTCACATCCATACCTGACCACAGGAAAAACTACAGTCTTGACTAGACGGACCTTAGTTGGCAAAGTAATGTCTCTGCTTTTCAATATACTATCTAGGTTGGTCATAACTTTTCTTCCAAGGAGTAAGCGTCTTTGAACTTCATGGCTACAGTCACCATCTGCAGTGATTTTAGAGCCCAAAAAAATAAGGTCTGACACTGTTTCCACTGTTTCCCCATCGATTTCCCATAAAGTGATGGGACCAGATGCCATAATCTTCGTTTTCTGAATGTTGAGCTTTAAGCCAACTTTTCCACTCTCTTCTTTCACTTTCATCAAGAGGCTTTTTTTAGTTCCTCTTCGCCTTCTGCCATAAGGGTGGTGTCATCTGCATATCTGAGGTTATTGATATTTCTCCCGGCAATCTTGATTCCAACTAAGACACCTAAATAAGACATATTACTTTAATAAAAATATTGCCAGCTGTGACGCTAGATTCTATTTTGGTTTTGTTGTCTTACCTGTCTTAGGCTTTGACATTAATAATTTGCTCTAAGAGGGAATTTTCATCTGTTGATGCTTTCTATTGAGCTATTCTAAAAACATATTAAAAGATTTGGATGAAAGTGGTATATCCTAATGTAATACATTAGAGAATATGAAAGTAACTAGACATTCCACCTACTCCAGTGTTCTTGCCTAGAGAATCCCAGGGACAGGGGAGCCTGCTGGGCTGCCGTCTGGGTAGCTCAGAGTCGGACACGACTGAAATGACTTAGCAGCACCAGACATTCAACACTTAAATCTGAAATCTGGCAGCCTTCCTGATCCAGCCTGTGAAGAACTGGAGGAAGGGGTTGGGGGTTACTGTCCTTCAACAGTAAAAAAAAAAAAAAAAAAAAAATTATTCATTTCATGGATTTAAATTTTCTTGCATTTAATTCATAGGACTGTCTTTCTCCTTATTTATCCTTCTCCAGGTCTGCCCCTCACCTGTACTTCACCATTTCCACAAGTGGCACAAATATCCTTTCAAAGCTAGGAGCTGATTCTTCTTATTTTTTCACTTCCAGTGGTTCAAGTCTTATCAACTCTTCCTCAAGTGCTTCTTCCTCTTCTATCTGCTTTTACTTCTCTGTGTACCATCCTGTACAGAGACAGTTTTTTAAAATGTAAATCACTTCGTGTTACTCCCTGTGCCGAACCTTCTGGTGGTACCCCACACCCTCTGGAAGGCTTGCAGGGACCCGCATGATCTTGCCCTGACCCACCTCCCATTTCATTCCGCATACCTATCCTTTGTCATGCTGGCTGTTTTCTTCCAGCCTTTGCTCAGCATACTTTGCTTCAAATCTTGTGGCTTTTTCTAGTCATCAGTATCTCATCTCAGATATTGCCTTCCTGACTAATGGTCTGCCACCGTGGCATCATGTTACCTCCTTTTCTTTCATCCAACATGTTTGTCGCTCTTTTTTTTGACTGCTTGTTTTTTGTCTTTTGGCCCCAAGAGTCCAAGAGTTCCATGAACAGAGAACTCTTCTGTCTTATTCATTACTATATCCCTCAGATGGCTCAGAGGTGAAGAATCTGCCTGTCAGTGCGGGAGACACAGGAGGCACGAATTTGATCCCTGGGTCGGGAAGATCCCCTGGAGAAGGAAATGGCAACCCCCTCCAGTATTCTTGCTTGGACAGTCCCATGAACAGAGGAGCCTGGTAGGCTACAGTCCATGGGGTCACAAAGAATCAGTCACAACTGAGCGTGCATGCAGCAGCTCCTGAATATGTTTTGACAGGTTACATAATTGGAAAACTACCATTGCCCCAAAAGTTTTCTCTTGCTTCTTTGTAGTCATTCCCCTCCCCCTGCTCTCAGTAGCTGTCAACCAGTGACCTGACTGTCCCTATCTATAGTTTTGCCTTGCCAGAATGTCATGAATGAAATCACACAGTGTATATATTTTCTCCGTAATTATGGAGTTCTCTTACATACAAGATTATTTCTGTAGAAGCTTCATTTATATGAGGTTTGTACAAACATTCTTTGCCTTAACTGTTCTTCAGTGAAACAAAAGTTAGTAGATATGATGATAATGGTGGTGGTGGTGGTGGCTTCAGCTGGATTTACTACTTAGCTGTGAGCATAGAAAACTCTGTATCCACTCTATATAATTCAAACTGTATTAACAATACAGTTAATACTATGCTAACATTTAATGAGATAATGTGTAAGGGAAATTTAAATAAAGATATAATCATATCAGTATCCTGTTATTTCATCTTCAATGAACCTTTCAACAAAAATAGTTTCTTAGATCAGAATTGCTTTCTCAATAAACGTTAGGTTTTTCCTGTTTTAAATAAAACTAGTATTTGGTGAAAACTTTCAAACCAGGTTAAAGAGTGATTCTTAGCTTTTCAGATGATTGTTGGTTTCAAAAAAATCAACCTGAAAAAAGCTAAACCCCAGATCAACCAGGAGTTCCTCTTAATCTCAAGTCTCCAAAATATTCATAAGGTATGTTTTTGTGTTCTGAAATGCGATGGCTCTTCAAGAACAGAGCTGTTCTTTAAATCACATTTGGCTCCATTATCACTAAGGGCAGTAAATACAAACAAATTTGGTATATTTACTTGTGTCATGGTTGGTTTTGCACTATTAAGCAAAGAAAATGTAGTTTTCATAATGTAAAAAATAGATAATAAAATTCTGTTATTTGAGAGACAGGTTGTCAGTTAATTACCAATCATTGTTTGCCTCTGGATCGATTTTTAAGGCACATGAAAGCAAAAGACCACTTGGTGATGTTACAGACAGGGGTATGCAGTCGTCATGGTATTCAATACCTGCGGTTTAATCTAGCCTCAGAATTCTTTATAGCAATTAGATTTACGTATCTTAAGCCAAGCAGTATTGAATAGGTGAGCCTACTCTATGTAGATTTGTGTCTTGATTAAAACTCCCAGAACTTCAATCCTAAGTACAAAGGTGTAAAATAAATGTAACTGATTATAGGATAAACTATTTTAAGAGGTACATCTTACCAAAAACAGTGCTCTTGCCAGGAATATCCCTTGGTTTGGAGAAATGTAAGAGTCAATAACACTACTTTAAATAATTTGTAAATATTTCAAGTGTAATAATAGATTGCGTTCCCATGGACTGTAGCCCACCAGGCTCCTCTGTCCATGGGATTCTCCAGACAAGAATACTAGAGTGGGTGGTGGTGAAGTCACTCAGTCGTGTCCAACTCTTTGTGACCCCGTGGACTGTAACCTACTAGGCTTCTCAGTCCATGGGATTTTCCAGGCAAGAATACTGGATTGGATTGCCATTTCTTTCTCCAGAGGATCTTCCCAACCCAGGGATCGAACCCAGGTCTCCCGCATTGGAGGCAGATGCTTTAACCTCTGAGCCACCAGGGACTAGAATGGGTAGCCATTCTTTTCTCCAGAGATCTTCTCGACCCAGGGTTCAAACTCAAGTCTCCTGCATTTCAGGCAGACTCTTTACCATTTGAGCCATCAGGGAAGCCCCATCTTAGAATTAATTATGTTAATAGACATATTGCTTATAGACTCTAGGGTAAATATGGAGTAATGCCTAAAATATTTTTTTTTTTTTTTTTGGGCAATTTGGAGTACTCTGAAGCCAGACAGCCTGGGTTCAAATTCTATCCCTGCTATTTGGCTTTGTGACCTTGGCCAAGACACTGGAATTTCTGAGCCTCCATTTCCTCACAGTTTGGTTTGCTTTTCTTTTTCCCTGTTCAAAAATGTCTTATTTTTGTTGACCTCTGTTGCAAAGGCAGTGATACCAGCATGCGTTAGTATATCGAAGACTTCAACTCCGTGAGCAGAGTTTTAAATGTCCTGAAATAGTCCACAAATGTTGATTGCTTATTGCTTGAGGACCAAGAAAGCATGGAATAAAATAGGAGTGGCCTCTAGAGATTCTGAGGATTATTATTAGAAAAAGAAAACTGAATGCTGAAGGGAATTATATATATTTTTCTACTCTGGTACACACACACACACACACACATACGGACACGCACTTGTTCATGTATAAAATCACTTGAATGTTTGAGAGGAGCAAATTACTAATCAGGAAGCCTGAGGTCTCCCTATGCATCTGTGCCTTGTTCATACAGCACTTGCACATATAAGAAGGTCTCACCATCAGGTGAGGCTGCCAGTCTCTCTGTCTGGGCACCAGCTTCCTCACTAGTTAGTAGGCGGAGTCAGCACAAGGATTAAGACTGAATGAGTCCACTCCTAAATTCATACCATTTATCATAGTTTGGATCCGCCTAATTATATGCAAGATATTCATCCACTATGAAGAGCAAAGACTAAAGAGACCTGGACTTGCTTCTCAACCCCTCCACGTCAGGGCAAGTTATTGGCGATTTAAGAGTGTCTGTCTTTTCACCTTAAAATGAGGATAATATCTATCCAGGATGTTGCAAAGATTAGAGATAAGAAATAAAGCTCTTGGTGCATAGTAGGTGCCTAGTAAATGCTGTGACATACTTGTTAACAATTTCCTCTTTAGAATGATCAGAAACCAAGCCTCCTCTATAAATCTGTGTCTCTCTGATTTCATCCATATTTTCTCCTGAGTTGTTTAGATTTCTTTCTGCAGGCTTTACTACTGTGGCAGTTGGAAGGAGCATCTAGTCTGTTTCTTTTTTTTTTTT
>SJXQ01004572.1:56951-207809 GCA_006408695.1 Aepyceros melampus
ATCTTTTTAACAAGTGGTGCTGGGAAAACTGGTCAACCACTTGTAAAAGAATGAAATTAGATCACTTTCTAACACCATACACAAAAATAAACTCAAAATGGATTAAAGATCTAAACGTAAGACAAGAAACTATAAAACTCTTAGAGGAGAACATAGGCAAAACACTCTCTGACATAAATCACAGCAGGATCCTCTATGATCCACCTCCCAGAATACTGGAAATAAAAGCAAAAAAAACAAATGGGATCTAATTAAAATTAAAAGCTTCTGCACAGCAAAGGAAACTATAAGCAAGGTGAAAAGACAGCCTTCTGAATGGGAGAAAATAATAGCAAATGAAGCAACTGACAAACAACTAATCTCAAAAATATACAAGCAGCTTATGCAGCTCAACTCTAGTCTGTTTCTTATAATGGGAAAAAATGAAATGAATTTTAATTTAGCTCGGAGATTAAAAGATTTCTTATTTCCTAGAAATATGGAAACCTTCCTAAGTACTTTTTACTTGACATTATTGTTCCTACTACTACTGCATACTATTACCATTATGTCCTCTATTACAGCAGATCAGAGACCTACAGTTAAATCTTTTTCTGCCTGTGGTTCATTAACTACTTTGAGAAATATGAAGAAAAAATAACATATCTTTGTTGCCTCAGGTGTCCTCCACCCTGGTTGAGGAGGCAAAGTTCAAAGTAGTTGACACAATTAGAAAAGTGATTCTTAACACTAGGAACATTGAAGAAATTTCAGGTACGCTGGTGGCAGAGGACTCCTGGCATTTCATGGACAGGAGCCAGGGAATAAAGTCTCTGGGATAGTCCTTCATCAGGGACTATTTTTCTGTGCCCCAGAAACCGTTCACAAAGGTAAAAAATTCACTTATGATTATCTGAGCCTAGAACACAACTACTTTTTACACATAAATGCAAAATGTTTTCTGCATGGTGCTAATCCACAGTACATTTTTGAGTAATGTAATTGCAGTGTAATTTAAGGGAGAAGGGCACTTTGTTAATTTGAAAACCTTTCCAAGAGCCACTCACCATTCTGGAAAAAGATCATCCCTCCAATACAGCAGTCCGGTAATCATTCCCATGTTGCCGTCACATTGATGGTAATTCTCAATGTCAGAGGAATCAGAGCACTTAGTGCTCCGTTGCTCAGTCGTGTCTGACTCTGCAACCTATGGACTAAGCCTGACAGAGTCCTCTGTCCATGGAATTCTCCAGGCAAGAATAATGGAGTGGGTTGCCTTCTCTTCTTGGGGGTGGGGTGGGGTTCTTCCCAACCCAGGGATCAAACCCGGGTCTCCTGCATCACAGATAGATTCTTTACCATCTAAGCCACCAGGGAAGCCTAAGTAGATTACATATGTGTACTAATTAAAACTCCCAACAACATAGATAGATGGTATTATTATTATTCTCATTTTCAGATGAGTAAACTGAAGCATGGAAAGTTTAAATAACTTTCCCAAGATCACACAGCTAGTAAGTAAAAATAAGATGCAAACTTTTACTGTGTCATTTTTTTTAATGTAGTCGTGTACAAGTGTTTAATTTTGCAATGTTTAATTTATAAATTACTTTTTTCAACTTTTGTTGTTGGGCCACTAAGTCATGTCTGACTCTTTTGTGACCCCTTTGTGTTACTGGTAAGCCATTACACTAAAATTTTTTTAAGTATCTGTATAAGGATTGCTAAGTATGTATGTATATATTTTAGTAAAGGGTGTATGTAGAAAGAATATTTAAGAATTTCATTTCAGGATTAAAAAGTATTTGTTACATAAAGAAAGAAGTAATTTCAAACTATTAATAGTTGAAATTCATCAAAAAATAAAATAGATTGATTGCTGGTGTTGCTCAGTCACTAAGTCAGGTCCAGTTCTTTTCACCCCCATGGACTGCAGCACGCCCGGCTTCCCTGTCCTGCACTGTCTCCCGTTTTTTCTCAGATTTATGTCCACTGAGTTGGTGATGCTATCTAACCTAATCTCATCCTTTCCCACCCCCTTCTCCTTTTGCCTTCAATCTTTCCCAGCAACAAATAGATTAATAGATGGAAACAAAAAATGGGCAGTAAGTCCAATAAGGCCAAGAACGGCCCCCCTGCCTCAGGGCCTTTGTGCTCCGCAGATCCATTGCTTGACTCCCTCTACCGCCAGAAATCCACAAGACTTGCTCCCTCTCTTTCTTCAGGTCTCTGAGCATGTGTCATCTCATCAAAGGCTTTCTTTGATCATCATATGAGAGGAACCTTTATCCTTGATACCCTTAGCCTTCTTATCATTTCTTTTTCTCTATTGTACCTACCATTACTGACATATGTATTTATGGAGTTAATTGTTGAATGTAAGCTCCGGGTGAAAAACCTTTGTTCACACTGCTATGCCCCCATATCCAGGAGAGTGTCTGGAATATAATAGAGTAATAAGTAATCTTTAAAGAGTGAGTATAGAATAGTTAAACGGCAACCCACTCCAGTATTCATGCCTGGAAAATCCCATGGACCGAGGAGCCTGGTGGGCTACAATCCATGGGGTAGCAAAGAGTCAGACACGACTGAGCGACTTCACTTCACTTCATAGAATAGTTAAGAGTTTGGTGAAGGGCTGAAATATTTGGTTTTGAGGTGTATTTTGAGTGATTTAAATTTAACTTCGAAAGACCAGCTTGAAGTAGATAGAATAAAAGATAGGAGGGTACCGATAGTTCCCTGGCAGCCTAGTGGTTAGGATTCCAGGCTTTCTCTGACATGGCCCAGATTCAGTCCCTGGTTGGAGGAACTACTGAGATCCCACAAGCCAAAGGGTGTGGCCAAAAAAAAAAAGGAGGGCTTCATCATAGGGATGGGTGGAATAGGAGCCTGCTGGGAACAGAGTAAGGGTGGAAAGAGCTTAAACTCAGGGATTCAGGCCAGCGTCAGGCTGGAGCTTCCAGAGGAGTCCAGATATGTTGAAGCAGGTGACATTGAGCTGTCAGCCACTGGCTTCGGAGTGGCAGACTGAGTCTGAGTTTGAGGAAAGTTGGTCTGGCAGTTGAGATCAGTAAGCAGGTGGTGGAGAAAAGCCAAAGGACATGAGTAAAGAAGCAATTACAGTGTTTTGAGTCTGATGCATGGAATGAAATGATGCAGTTGGAAGGAAACACATATATATATATATCTATATATATGCACACACACATACATGTTATCCTTTAAAAAGGATAAGCCAGGAGTTTACAAATGTAGGCATCTTCTACTATATAGCACATGAAACTCTGGTCAGTGTTATGTGGGAGCCTGGATGGGAGGGGATTTAGGGAGAATAGATACATGTATATTTATGGCTGTGGCCACATATGGAAAAGGACAGTGTTCAGGACTGGAAAAGGTCAGGTCAGCCACAGGACTGCAAAAGGTCAGTTTTCATTCCAGTTCCAAAGAAAGGCAATGCCAAAGAATGTTCAAACTACTGCACCTTTGCACTCATCTCACACACTAGCAAAAGAATGCTCAAAATTCTCCAAGCAAGGTTTCAGCAGTACATGAACCAAGAACTTCCAGATGTTCAAGATAGATTTGGAAAAGGCAGAGGAACCAGAGATCAAACTGCCAACATCTGTTGGATCATTGAAAAGGCAAGAGAGTTTCAGAAAAACATCGGCTTTATAAGACTGTGGGGATCACAACAAACTGTGGAACATTCCTCAAGAGATGGGAATACCAGACCATCTTACCTGCCTCCTGAGAAGTCTGTAAGCAGGTCAAGAAGCAACAGTCAGAACCAGACATGGAACAACAGACTGTCCAAGTAGGAAAAGGAGTATGTCAAGGCTATATATTGTCACCCTACTTATTTAACTTTTATGCAGGGTACATCATGAGAAATGCTGGGCTGGATGAAGCACAAGCTGGAATCAAGACTGGCAGGAGAAATACCAATACCCTCAGATAGGCAGATGACACCACCCTTAACACAGAAAGCAAGGAGAAACTAAAGAGCCTCTTGATGAAAGTGAAAGAGGAGAGTGAAAGAAGTTGGCTTAAAACTCAGCATTCAAAAAATGAAGATCATGGCGTTGGGTTTCATCATTTCATGGCAAATATATGGGGAAACGATGGAAACAGTGACAGATTTTATTTTCTTGGGCTCCAAAATCACTGCAGATGGTGACTGCAGCCAGGAAATTAAAAGATGCTTGCTCCTTGGAAGAAAAGTTGTGACCAGCCTAGAGAGCATATTAAAAAAACAGAGATGTTACTTTGCCAACAAAGGTCTATCTAGTCCAAGCTATGGTTTTTCCAGTAGTCATGTATGAATGTGAGAGTTGGACATAAAGAAAGCTGAGCACTGAAGTACTGATGCTTTTGATGTATGGTGTTGGATAACTGCAAGGAGATCAGAGCAGTCAATCCTAAAGGAAATCAGTTCTGAATATTCATTGAAGGACTGATGCTGAAGCTGAAACTCCAATATTTTGGCCACCTGATAGAAAAAACTGACTCACTGGAAAAGACCCTGATGCTGGGAAGGATTGAAGGCGGGAGGAGAAAGGGACAACAGAGGATGAGATGGTTGGATGGCATCACCGATTCAGTGGACGTCAGTTTGAGCAAGCTCCAGGAGTTGGTGATGGACAGGGAAGCCTGGCGTGCTGCAGTCCATGGGGTCGCAAAGAGCGGACACGACTGTGTGACTAAGCTGAACTGAAACTGATGTGTATGGCTGAGTCCCTTTGCTGTCCACTTGAAACTATCACAACATAGTTAATCAGCTATACCCGCAATAAAAAATAAAAAGGTAAAAAAATATAGGCACAGCAATGAAATATTTATCACAATCATCGATGTTATCATCATCACCTAATATTTATTTATCACTATGTATCAGATGTTTTCAGTGCTTTGCATATATAGTGAAAGTGAAGTCACTCAGTCATGGCGAACTCTATTGCAATCCCATGGACTGTAACCGGCAAGACTCCTCCGTCCATGAGATTTTCCTAGCAAGAACCCTGGAGTGGGCTGCCATTTCCTTCTCCAGGGGATCTTCCTGACCCTGGGATCAATCAAGCCCAGGTCTCCCACACTGTAGGCAGACTCATTACCATCTGAGCCACCAGGCAAGCCTAAACTTTGCATATAACACCTCATTTAATCCTCATAATAATTGTCCTGGCTATTTATTGCTATAACATTACTTCAAACTTTGTGGTTTAGAATATCTATTTTTGAATTATTTTTCATTGTTTTATGGGTTAGTTGGGCTTGGCTCTGCATTCTCACATAAGAATCCATCATGTGCTTGCAGTCAGATGGTGATGAGGAGTGGAGTCATCTACAGGGGCAATTGCTTGATGGCTAAGATTCTTCACATTCAGATCTGGCTTGGGGCTGGCATGGCTGGTAGGCCTGGAGATAGCGGGGTATGCCTATGTGCTTGCTCATTTTCTCTGTCTTTCTCTCCTCCCACCTTCTCCCCCACCCCCACCATTTCTTTCTCTGGGTCTCTTTCCCAGAAACCTCTCCATAAACTTAGCATGGGCTTCCTCCTAACATGGCAGTCTCAGAGTACTCACTTTGTTACAAGGTGGCTCAGAGATCCCAAGAGCACATTCATGGAGACTAAGGTGGGAGCTGCCAGACTTCCTGTGACAGGCTCCGCAGATAGGCGTCATCCTTTGTTGGTTACCCAAGCCAGCTCAGATTCAGTGTAGGGTGATGTGGCTCATCAGGAAGCATCTTTGGAGACCAGTTACCACAGTAACCAATTTTACAAATGAGGAAACTGACATACTCAGAGTGAGAGTCTTCCTTGTGGGTTATGCACTAAAGGATTTCAACTCAGAGTCTGTGTTCTTAGTACTTGAGTGAACTTGGGAAAAGCACTGTGTCTTTAGGTATTACTGTATGTGGATATTAGGAGTTCGGAGGAGATGATATTGAAAGTCCTTTCCCCTTCTTTCATCCATTAAAGCCTTTGGATTTAGATGATGGGAGTGGGAATGGGAAGGAACAAGAGTAAGTGAAAAAGCCTTCTGTAGAAGACAGAACTTTGTAACAGTATGGAGGGAAGGTACGTGGTAGACCGGGAATACAGCAGGGTCACTCAAGGATTCAGTTGAATTATTACATTAAACATCTAACAGTGGTCAACTCATATGGAATACCTATTGAATAGCAAGAAAGAGTCATAGATTTCAGTCTGAGACACTGGAATATGGGCCCACTGAGTGAAATGGGAGTAGTCATAGTAAGAGCTGCTTTAAATAGAAAAAGGACCTACCAATTTTGAAAAAGTCTGAGGTGTCTGATAGGGTATTCCATCAGGAATAGTATCATTTAGTCATTTGTAAATAAGGTCCGAAATTTCACATTGAAGAGGTCATTAGAGAGTGTTTGCCCTGGAGAGAGTCTGTGTGTATCCTAGATTAGAGGATGAATTGAAGGCAACACAGGTTAGAGAAGTGGGAGGAAAGACTTCATCGGGAAGCTGCAGGTCCCGGGAGTGAGAGAGAGGGGAGAGAGTGGTCAGACTATTGAACGCTTCAGAGAAGTTGAGGAGAATGAGAGAATAGTGCAAGGGGAGGACCTTTGCATTCTTTTGGAAACAGTTTTACTGAAATATGGGAGTTTAAGATTGTTTTTTGTAGAAGATTTTGGGACTTTGGGAATGAACACATTGGGTGGGAACTGCAGCTGAAGACTTCGGCAGCAAAGGACCAATAGAAGTTCAAAGAGACAGGGGTTACATGTTTCTAATGAGGGTGTGCTATCTGAGACTGATAAACCTGATGTAGGAACACTGAGCAGTCACCACACCGACAAGTTATAGAAACACAGAGAAGTGGGTACAAATTGAGATGGAGGAAAGGTAGACTGGACAGAACGTCATGCTAAAATAGAGCAAAAGCTACTTTCCCCTTATTTCTTATCCCTAAGACCTCTTTACTATAAAAGTTAGTGAATAATGCTATCCCAAACCAAATAGAAAGTTAATTTTTTCCCAAAGGAATTTAGATTTCTTATTTACTTCTTATAAAAGACCTGATTACTTTTGAGCTCACGTCTGTATTCTTAAGAGCCACTCTTATACCTTTACAGTCGTTAAGAGTGCTCTCTTCTGATCAAAATATAGATCCTGAAATCTGTCCACAGAGCTCTGCGTTCTTGAACCATATACAGTGCATTGGCTTTCAGGTTTCCACCCCTCCTTCCAATCAGATTTATAATAAATCATCCCCACCCTTAGATTTTGAAGGTTGTGGAGCTCAACCACATATAACAATGAAACAGAATGAGCTGAGACTAGCAGTGCCACACAGGTGATGAAGTGTATCACTTCCATTTGTGAATTCTGGACATTAATTGTATTTTATAATTAAACTACGCCATTAGGTGGACTGAGGAAGAACTTCAGTTGTATCTGTGTCACCGGGGAAACCACTTGTTTTGGATTTGACAGAGGGAGACAATTAAAATGTCTGATTGCCATTTTTAGAGCAGCTTTTATTTATTTAAATTTTTTAGAGCAACTTTTATTTTGAAGACAAGTCAGAGAATATTAAAATTCATAGAAATGACTCTGAAAGGATTGGCAATTCTTATTTAAGAATGAACTATGAATTTTGCAGAGTTTTATGGTGGTTATTCATCACAATGAGAGGGAAAGCCCATTCATCTTTTTGTGCGGCAGCCTCAGCTGTAGGGATGCCATTATTAAATGGCGTTTACCAGAGGTGAAGAGAAAAACCTCCTCCCCAGAGGGTCGCTCTTGCCAACCAATCACAGAGCAGCCTGGGCCTAGTCCACGCCCACTCCCCTGATAGACCCAGGGACGCAATGTGATTGGTGCATAGTTGGGGTTTTATGGGAGGGGCTTCTTGTCACTCTTTCTGGCTTCCCTGCAGTTCCTTATTTGGTAGCTTTTGACAGAACTAGTCTTTCTTGCAGCTAAGCATCTTGACATACATTATTCATTAAGCCCTGGAGCTCAGGGAGAGAAAGATGCAGACCCTTAGATCTTTAGATGTTTCTTTATCACATGAATTGTCTTTATTCAGAATAGTGGTTGAATTCTGTTGCATTCTGGAGTTTTACAAATGGCATGTATTCAATGGGAAACCGACTGGATGGGATCTAATGCGAGGCTTTCTTATGTGTACTTAATTACCAGAAATCTTTAAAAATCTGCATACTCTGTGCTTGTGGAGATTGCTAAGTATCAAGGTTTTGAAGATATACTTATTTTAGAACTTACTCTCTATATAATCAATCAAAAATGCCTGAAGCAAACTATTTACTGTCAGTATCTTGGGGCTACATAAAGGTAAGATTTATTTAGCCTTTGTAAACTGATTACTCTGATTACATAACTAATAATTTTAAGAAATTACTATGGAGTAAAGCTTTCTAAGCAATCTTTACTTTTCTTTAGACATGAGCTACAGAAGACGTGTGTTTTTAGTGGTCAAATAAGGAGAAACTGTATAACTTTTATTTGTATGTTAAAATAGCTTTTTAATTTTCAGCATTTCTTCTGTTTTGTATAGACTTGAGTGTTTTTTTAAGTGTCAAGGTAATTAAATCCATTGGAGATAAATAATTGGGCTAAATTATAACTGGTACCTGGGCTCTAATTAGTATATAGCATTTAAAGTTTATAAAAATTAATTTATGCCTCTTTCAAAAAAGCTGTACTACTTTTACCTGATGAGGAGGTTTTTTTTTTTTTCTTCCAACCTTTGGATATAGATGACATTAAAATTGACAGTATTTAATTTTTAGGTGATATTTTATGTAAATGAACACTTGATCTATTTGTAAAACTGAAAGATGTAAATTTATATGATACTGCTATATTAATCTCAAAAAATGAATTAGTACACTGCATTTAATAAGGTTATGTTCTTGCTTGGCAAGCTTTTTGCATGCCCTGTGGTAATGCTAACCTGGCAATCCTATCTGTTAAATATAGACTTGAGGTGGAAAAACCTTTTTCAGTCCTAAATGAAGCATCACTTCAGAAATTGGAGTTTATTCTTGAATGTTTGAGCAAATCACAATACACATCTTTAGAGAATCCTTTTCCATTACTTTAAGGGCTCTCAGATTGAAATATTTTTCATTTTCTTTGTTTCTTTTTAAAGCAAAATTTCCTCTTTCCTGAGAGATTTACTTGCATTCTAAGAAAACTTATTTCAGTTTTAGTTGTCCAAATAGTCATGATTTTCCACTTTCCTTAAAATCTAGATTCCAGATTTTGTAATTTTCATTATTTGAATTTTGCTAGCCATTTCTTGGCTTAATTTTTTTTTAATAGAGAAAAGTGTAGAGAGTAATAAAGAATCCCCCCACCCCAAGTCTCTTTGGAATTCATTCCTTAGCTTCTAGACAGCTCATATTTGATACTTTTTGAAGGGCTTCACCGTCATGTTATAATTATGATAATACCTTCGAGAATCTACAGAATTTTAATGCTTTTTGCAGAAATTTTTGCTGGCAGCTTTGTGTTTTTAATATTATATTGCTAAAAATACTTAGGAAGGACAGATATTTAGTCTTATTATGTATTTTGAAAGATTTGTTTTTATGCAGCTAATAGTGTTTATTTTAGCTTTTAAAGCTGGCATCCACCAAACTTGTAGTGTATCACAGTGTAGCATATTCAAATGATTTTTAGCAGAATGTTGTGGGGAAAAATAAGCATTTACTTAATGTTTGACCTTTACCACTGTCTTAATTATATACTAGAAGATATATAATGTACTAAGTAGCACATTGGCATGAGGGGGAAGCACAGGGATTAAATTTGGGAATACTTTAATTTTGTTTTATTATTTAATTTTGTTTCCTTGACAGTCTTAAATAAACATAAATTGGATAACTGGAGTTGAAAACGCAATATTCAGTATTCAGTTCAACTGCATTTTCACTTTCCTTTATGCTTTATATTTGCTGCATACAGACATTCTGATGCATAATGAGAACAAAGGATTTGAAAGCATTCACTTAGAGATCTTCCTCTTTATTCTTTGTCACAACAATAACTACATTTCAGACTGTTTAGATCAGAAACAATCAGAATAGTTCATCAGTCTAAAATATTTAGAGGTCCCTTTTAAAGATATCTAAATGCTCAATTAAATTGTTCTACATTTTGCAACCAGTTCTTTTTGAAAAGCAGTTCTATATTTTGTCTCTTCTAAATCTATAAATTGAGAACCCAGAAAGCATTCTAGGAAAAATAGATTGTATTACCTTTTCTAATCATTTTCCCCCTCATGGCAATTTTACAGTTATGTTAATGATTGGTATGTAGTTATCTTAAAATGAGAGAAATTCCGCTTGGATTTAAAAATGATTGTTGAGCGATTTAGTTTGTTTGTTAGCACATCCAGCTATACACTCCAAAACCAAATTGTAAGAGGAATTACCAGTTGAGGAAGCACTGATGGTAATTTTGGGATTATTAATTTAGCTTCCCTTGGACTATATGTCTTATATCAGTAGCAAAAACAAGAAAAGAAACAATTTTGATTCCTTTTAGAAAAGTTCTCTGTGCTATAATTTAATTGACTCTCTGAAAATTGTTTTTAGGAAGTCTCCTATACTTTTGGGAAGAAAGAGGTCTGCTTAAAATATTGTGTTATCTGATTATGTTGAAAGGAAATGTTGACTTCCTTGGAACACCTCCCAAGTCTTGGGAGGGAGATAGGTGTGCAATGAAGAGTTTTTCTCCACCCATGCTTTGGGGTTTTGAACAAAGGGAAAAGGATAGTCTGGGAATATATGTATATGATGCAAAAATAATCAGCAGAATATAATGTGTCATTTATCAGTCTGTACAACAGAATTCTTTCACTGGAATTTTTTGCTTTAGTTATTTGTACCAACTGGCTATTTTGATGAGCCGTATAATCAAACTGCCAAGAAAATTACACCTCGTTTTTCATGTTCTTTCAGTCAAATACAGTAATTTGTGTGGCATATCTGCAGATACCATACAGTTTTTCTTCTTGGGCATGTGGCAATGTATTTCTTATACCAAATTGCTTACACGTTAGAAAGTAGTTCTGTAGAAAAACTGGGTTCCTATCTGACTGTTCGAGTTGCACCAACTGCCCCCCACCAAGGCTGCAATTTAGTTACGTTGAAAGAAATGCATGGAAGGCAGGTGGATAGTGGTTCCTGTATAACAGACTGTAGAAAGGCTAGGCTAGTGGCTGAAAATCTTACTTATTCCCCTAACTTTTAAGAAAGGATTTGTCATGACCAGGCAGTTCTATCTCATAGCATAGACAATTTCATGTCAAAGAGATATTTCATTAAATATATGTTTTAGAGGTTTAGCAGACTCTCTTGAATATATTTTGCCTAAAAAGTAGATTTTTTCCAGGAGAAAATTTTGTTCATCAAACAGATTTACTTACCTTTAGGCCTTGTGCATGGTACTTGAGTTCTAAGTCACTTCAGTTGTGTCTGACTCTTGTGACCCTGTGGACTGAGACCCACCAGGCTCTTCTGTCCATGGGATTCTCCAGGCAAGAATGCTGGAGTGGGTTGTCATGCCCTCCTCCAGGATCTTCCTGACCCAGGGATCTTCTGCATTGACAGGCCAGTTCTTTACCACTAGCACCACCTGGGAAGCCCCCGTGCATGGTTTTTTGTTGTTGTTCAGCCGCTGAGTTGTGCCTCCCTCTTTTGCAACCCCATGGACTACAGCACACCAAGGTTCCCTGTCCTTCATCGTCTCCCAGAGCTTGCTCAAACTCATGTCCATTGAGTTGGTGATGGCATCCAACCATCTCATCCTCTGTCGTCCCCTTCTCCTCCTGCCTTCGATCTTTCCCAGCATCAGAGTCTTTTCTAATGAATCAGCCCTTTGCATCAGGTGGCCCCAAAGTATTGGAGTTTCAGCTTCAGCATCAGTCCTTCAAAGAATATGCAGGACTGATTTCCTTTAGGATTGACTGGTTGGATCTCCTTGCTGTCCAAGGGACTCTCAAGAGTCTTCTCTAACATCACAGTTCATTAGCATCAGTTCTCTGGCGCTCAGCTTTCCTTATGGTCCAACTCTCACATTCATACATGACTACTGGAAAAAACATAGCTTTGACTAATCTGACCTCTGTTGGAAAAGTAGTGTCTCTGCTTTTTAATATAGTGACCATTTTCTATATGAATAATACCCTAAATTATTTTTTGGTATTGGTAGGGGAGCTAGATATTTAGGTGTATATTTTATGTTAGTTTAAATACAGTTAGATCTTCCATCCATTCCTGCAATGATAAAAATAAACTATCACCATAAAAGGCCTAGGAAACCAGGAGATAGAATTCAAATAATATTGAGCATCTACTATGTGCCAGTGTGAGTTAAATGATCTAACGCATTCATAAATGATAGCCTGTGAATTGTTTAAGAAAATATAACTGCATAAAAAATGGGCAGAAAATGTTTTGAACACTTGATAAGATCTTTATGAACTTTCTTGAAAGGTTCCAAATTTATTTTCCCCCCTGTGGGATCATAATATATAATGCTCAGTGACAATAAGCAAAATGTATATTTATTTTAAAATTGGTATTGTGCAGTCTACAAAGCAGTGACCATGCCAATTTTAATATAAAATATACATTCATTTGGTGAGTCATTTATCTTATAACTGGTTGTTTGTACCTCTTAATCCCCTTCTTCTATTTTACCCATCCGTTATTCCCCAAGTCTGGTAACCACTGGTTTTTCTGTGATCCTGTGTCTGTTCTATTCATTCATTTTCTGATTCCGCATATAAATGATAATGTATGGTATTTGTCTTTAACTTGTTTCACTACCATACAACCCTCCAGGTCCATCCATGTTGTCACAAATGGCAAGATTCCATTCTCCTTTTTTATAGCTGAGTAATATTCCACTGTGTGTGTGTGTATGTGTGTGTGCATGTGTGCACACATACACATATGTAAATATATATACATTGCAAAATATAATATACAGCACAGAGAATATAACCATTGATATTATAATAACTTTGTTGGTATAGAATCTATTAACATTAAAATACCAAATCACTATGTTGTATACCAGAAACCCAGGATACTGTCAACTATGTTTCAACAAATATACACAAAGGAAAAAGGCAGAGCTAATTATATATGGTTATTAGCAGTGAGACAGTGAGGATATACATGAGTTCTACATGCATTTTTTAATCAGAGCAAGTTTTTTTTTAAAAAAATACACAACAGAAGTGAACTTTGTGTTTCTGAGTTTGAGAATGAGTATCGTCAGTCTGTAAATTAACAACCAGAGGTATCTCTGTTGGTTATAGCCGGTTCTTCAGTTTTGACTGCAGGAAAATGCTAATATGCATTTCTTATATCCAACAGTATACTGAAATTTTTTATTGATCCCAATACTTTATAGTGATCAATTTTGATACCTAATTTAGGTGATCAATAAGATTAACTCTGGAAGTGATTTGCCAGATTATCTTGAGTTATATATAACACGTTGGTATGAATTGTGCTTCTGTGATCCTGTGTCTGTTCTATTCATTCATTTTCTGATTCCGCATATAAATGATAATGTATGGTATTTGTCTTTAACTTGTTTCACTACCATACAACCCTCCAGGTCCATCCATGTTGTCACAAATGGCAAGATTCCATTCTCCTTTTTTATAGCTGAGTAATATTCCACTGTGTGTGTGTGTATGTGTGTGTGCATGTGTGCACACATACACATATGTAAATATATATACATTGCAAAATATAATATACAGCACAGAGAATATAACCAATGATATTATAATAACTTTGTTGGTATAGAATCTATTAACATTAAAATACCAAATCACTATGTTGTATACCAGAAACCCAGGATACTGTCAACTATGTTTCAACAAATATACACAAAGGAAAAAGGCAGAGCTAATTATATATGGTTATTAGCAGTGAGACAGTGAGGATATACATGAGTTCTACATGCATTTTTTAATCAGAGCAAGTTTTTTTTAAAAAAAATACACAACAGAAGTGAACTTTGTGTTTCTGAGTTTGAGAATGAGTATCGTCAGTCTGTAAATTAACAACCAGAGGTATCTCTGTTGGTTATAGCCGGTTCTTCAGTTTTGACTGCAGGAAAATGCTAATATGCATTTCTTATATCCAACAGTATACTGAAATTTTTTATTGATCCCAATACTTTATAGTGATCAATTTTGATACCTAATTTAGGTGATCAATAAGATTAACTCTGGAAGTGATTTGCCAGATTATCTTGAGTTATATATAACACGTTGGTATGAATTGTGCCGGAGAAGGCAATGGCACCCCACTCCAGTACTCTTGCCTGGAGAATCCCATGGATGGAGGAGCCTGGTAGGCTGTAGTCCATGGGGTCGCGAAGAGTCGGATACGACTGAGCGACTTCACTTTCCCTTTTCCCTTTCATGCACTGGAGAAGGAAATAGCGGCCCACTCCAGTGTTCTTGCCTGGAGAATCCCAGGGACGGCAGAGCCTGGTGGGCTGCCGTCTATGGGGTCACCAGAGTCGGTCACGACTGAGGCGACTTAGCAGCAGCAGCAGCATGAATTGTGCAGAGCCAAAGTTTTTTTTTCTAATTCTAACAAACTAAATACTGAGTTAAAAGTGCATTTCAGACATTACTAAATGATGATTCACTACTCTCTTTACCCCAGACTTAATTGAGGATTTATGATGAAATTCACAATTTTAAAGGCCTTTTTGTGAACAAGTATTTAGTTGTTGCTCTATATAAAGAAAATATATTGTTTAGTCGGACATGAAAAGAAATATTAAGGTATATTAAAAGGTGTATTTGAGTTATTGGGAAGTCAAAGGAAGATACATTGAGAAGCAATAATGGCTAGGAAAGCGTAATATCATTGAGAATTCCAGTTTTGATAATGCCACATGCTGGTGATAGATAAATTCCAGGTGGTAGATAAGTTTCTTAGGCACCAGGGAACCAGTAAAATAAACTGTGAAGCAGTGATGTTTCAGCTGATCAGGTCTATTTTTAATTGTATTTATGGGACTTGTGGTAATGAATTGGTAAGTTCTGTGGATGCTGAAGACCAGTAAATCCCTACTTAAAAAACTTTTAAAAAGGAAACATGTATTATCTGTTCAAATATTTTCTCTATAGTCTGGGAAAGTACTCAAATCTATTCAGTTCTGCTTTGGGGGAAAAGACTACATTTTAATCTCTGATCAGTATACATATTCATTTCTGCTAATGATAAATTAATTGATAAAAAAATACCATGTTTTATTGTGTGACAACCCTTTTGTGTGTTTATAAATTAGTTTTTTCTCTTCTCTAAATGCTAATAATTCATGCTATTTTATGCATTCTCCCCTCAGTGCTATTTTATCCTCTCCCCTTGAATATCTAAATGTATGCTGTCCATTTATGGCAGCCCCTAGCTTCATGTGACCTTGCAGTTTAAATTCATTAAAATGAAATAAAATCCAGAATTCAGCCCTTCCTTTGTACTAACCATATTTAAAGGGCTTAATAGCCACATATAGCTATTGGCTCCTGCCACTAATCTCTGGAGAGCAGAGGGTAGAGCATTTTTTCATCATTGTAGAAAGTTCTATTGGATGACACTGACCTAAAGAGTCAGGATGTGTTAAAGATTCTTTGGCATATTTTCTGTATCTTAGCATATGCTCATGTTATTTCACTTAAACTTTCCTCTTCTGTTATTTCATTTTATCTTTCTGTTTTTTTCAGTTTAAAAGGATGCTTAATCGAGAGCTCACCCATCTCTCTGAAATGAGTCGGTCTGGAAATCAAGTGTCAGAGTATATATCAAACACATTCTTAGGTGAGAATAACAATTTAACTTTTTTCTTTTTTATTGTTTGGTTGTCTTTAGAGGTAGATTGGGGAGCAAACTTGTTTTGGAACTCTTAAGAGTTAGGAATTCCATTTGTTTTCAATCATCAAATCAGTGAGCTTCTAAGCTTTAGAACCTAAGGTGACAAAGTACCTTTTTTTATCTTTTAGTTTCATTCAAGACTTTAGAGATTCCCTTAATTAAAGTTGTATATTTCCCATTTTTCCAAAGTACTCAACTGTAAAATGTATTTTTTAGAGAGATCTATTCATGCATTCAACTAATTCTTGTTAAATGCTAGCCATTCCTGGACAGTAGATATTTAATAATCAGTTAAAATAGTCCCTAAACTCAACGAGTTGATAGTCCAGTGGGAATCATGCCTGGTAGGCTGGGGAGGCAGAGAGATGTAACACAATTGCTGAAGAAAAGCTTGCTGATGATAGTGGCTGAGAGTATGGTGCAGTGGGACACCACCGCTCCATCCTCCATCCACAGAAAGAAAATGCAGGTAGGACAAGCCAATAACTTGAATATAACCTTGATCTGAATTTACTTTCAAAACAAAACTGCTGTAATAGCTAATTAGCACATTCACTAAACAGACATTTCTTGGATACACGCTCTGTGTAAGGAAAAGTTAAAGGAATCACTGCCTTGAAATAGTGAATGAGTGTATTGATACCATCTGATGTCCTAGTTGAAAAGAACACTTAGCTCTGTGAATATGATATTTACTTATTAGGTAATATTGGAGGTTCTCTGTGCTCCCCATATAACCTTGTTACATTACATATCCCCCACATCACTATCCTATAGAAAATGTAAAGCAGCAGAAGCAGTCTGACTCCTTCAGATAGACTGTGTGTGCTCCCACAGAATGGCCCATTAGGTTCACTCACTGCTGCTTTCAGTTTGCGCACGAAGTTCCTGCCATTTCAAAGTAGGTGTTGAAACTGGAGTTCTTACCTGGCAAAAGCAGCTTTCCCACCAGTAAGTGAATTTTGGACAGGAATGGAATAGATGAGCAATGGAAATAACCAATATATTTTGCCTTTTCCAAGTCAGCAATCATAAGTTGTTTTTTTAAATATTAGGACCTTCAAAGATGTGGTCACTGAATTATTTGATGTTAATTATTATGCAGTAGAATTTATTTGCTTAATTTTGTGTTTCAGAGTATCAAATTAAGTCCACATCAAACTGTAAACACTCAACTTCCTTAAGAGGAGTTTTACTTGGAAATATTTCCTAGAATGTATAATGATCAATTAAAATCTGCCTAGTTATGCATGTTATGAGAAAAAAAAAACTAGGCAGAATTAATACTAAGTGTAGAATATTTTAAAAATTTTTAAGATAAGCAACATGAAGTGGAAATTCCTTCTCCGACTCAGAAGGAAAAGGAGAAAAAGAAAAGGCCAATGTCTCAGATCAGTGGGGTCAAGAAGTTGATGCACAGCTCCAGTTTGACCAATTCAAGCATCCCAAGGTTTGGGGTCAAAACTGAACAAGAAGATGTCCTTGCCAAGGTAAGATGATTTCGAGTACCATGATCAGATATATGCAGTGAACTTTGATTCCTTCTGTTTTAAATAAATGAAGAAGCTTATTATTAATAATTCATGGGGTTTTTTCTGGAAAGCACCTTATAAAGCTCTTGCTAAATCGCTTGAATAGCATTGAAACATATACATTACTATATGTAAAATTAGATAGCCAGTGGGCATTTGCTATATGACCAGGGAGCTCAAATTCAGTACTTTCTGACAACCTAGAGGGGAGGGTTGGGGTGGAGGTGGGAGGGAAGTTCAGGAGGGAGGGGACATGTGTATACCTATGACTGATTCATGCTAAAGTATGGCAGAAACCAACACAATATTGTAAAGTAATTATCCTCCAATTAAAAGTAAATAAATTTTAAGGAAAAATAAGGTAGATGAACATGAGCTTTTAGAGAAGGATCTCCAAAATAAACTGTCAAGAGAAAAAATAAATCCCTTGTATTTAATTAATATATAAAGACAGATAGCTTGATGTTCTTTATTTTTGCATCTACATTTGATTGTTGGAATAGTTTAAGTTAAGGTTTTGGAGAATATGTTTTAACTAGCTAAAGTTAAGGTTAACTAGTTTAACTAGTTACCTTTAGTTAACTAGCTAAGGTTTTGAGAATACGTTTTAACTACTGGAGAAATGCTTGAGATCAATATTTCAAGTGTGTAAATATGTTGTTTTGTCAGAGATATAAGGTTGAGCAACACCATTCAGTTTCTAGCATGTGTTTTAAGCAGATTGGCCTGACGTCTGCCTCTGCTTACGTGGTGCATCCATTACATTTGAAATGAACTTTTGAAAAAAAGTCTAACGATCTCTTCATTAAAGTCAGTAATTTTTAAATGACTGTGTTCATTGTTTCATGTTTTACTTCTGCATCCAAACTTGTTCTTATCTTTCCTTAACCCCAGGAACTAGAAGATGTGAACAAATGGGGTCTTCATGTTTTCAGAATAGCAGAGTTGTCTGGGAACCGACCTTTGACTGTTATCATGCACACCATTTTTCAGGTAACGTGGTTAAGCTCTATTGCCTCTTTTATTTGGTGACATAATGTCCAGTCTGTGAATCGTGTATGCATTTATCTTCTTCACTACTCACCCTCTTTTACTTATTTTGATAGTTTTTCATTTGCCAAAATATATATAAGGGATATATATTTGCCCCTTATATACCAAGGGGCAAATAAGGATGCAAGAAGGTTGGATGTGGGTAAAACACAAATAAATAAATTGTATTATTTTTCCCATTGGAAAAAAAGATATGTGAGCAAACTGAAGCAATTCATTAAAATAATTTTAAAATCATAAAATAAAAAAATTTTTAAATCATCCACATGGCCCTCCCTTGCACAGAGAATGGGGTGGAGTGTTAACTTTACAAATTGAATAAGCCCATTGCTGACTAACCTTAGTATGTAATTTCTTCAACCACTGTCTTACGGACTGCTCTCTTCTTCAAATCAATTTCTCATTCTTGTCAAGTTTTTGCCCCAGTTCAGCGTTAGGATTTATATGAGAATTTGGGGCTGGAGGTTTGCAGCCCTCAAGAGAATGTCGTGTCTCACTTGCTTTGATCCAGTGGCTGAGTCAGTGGTGATGGACTGAAGCTGCCTTCAGGGTCCCAGGACACGGACATTTGATAGTCGGCAGCTGATTCCTGACACCATATATTTTGGGCAAAGCTTTGCTGGGCTCCAGAAGGACAACTGTCCTCTGGTTTTGTCCCTGCAGTTCCTGGATCACCCCATGGGTTTTCATTGTCCTCACTAGACATTGAGAGAGTGCTTCTCTCATTTCTGGGTTACCCATAGGTGACACAGGGGGTGATTTCTGTTGCTGTTGTTAACACACTGTATGGAAAATCTTTTCTAAAAGATACAAAATGCTAAGAGGATTTCTTTCCTTGCAGGAACGGGATTTATTAAAAACATTTAAAATTCCAGTAGACACTTTAATTACATACCTAATGACCCTGGAAGATCATTACCACGCTGATGTGGCCTACCACAATAATATTCACGCTGCAGATGTCGTCCAGTCAACGCACGTGCTGTTGTCTACACCTGCTTTAGAGGTACACTTGGTTTCTAAACCTTCGAGGACATTCACTTGTCACTCGCAGTGGTTCTTCAGCTTTCATACTGAAGGGCATGCAGGGCAAACAATAATTGGCTTCCTGGAAATATTAAGTTGGGAGAGGGATGTCATTGTGGTAATTAAACAGCTGGTCTTTGATGAATTTGTCTTTGATAATAATCAAAGACTTAGGGATTCATCTGTTTATGTTATTGCCTCTTTGAAATGATCTAGTGAACATTTCATAAAGCACACCTGGATTACTCAGTTTTGATTAGTTTGGGGCTTCTTGGGAATTTCATCTGATAACTTTTTTGTTTATAATTCAGAGATGATTATTTTTATAAAATAGAAGCTATGCATTGATACTTTTCAAAGAACTCACTAGAAAGAAACATCTTTAATGTCACCAAATCCTATGAAGTTGTTCCATTAAATGTTTATTAAAGCAATTTGATGTCCTTAATTATTTGGGAGAGTGACTCTCTTTTGCTAATATACTTTATAGTTCAGATTGTTTCATTATAAAACTGGGTTAATACCTTATTGTTTGAGTGAGAGGCTCTCAGCTTGGGGTGATTTTCCTGTTGCTCCTACTCCCCTCTCATCCCAGGGACATCTGGCAATACTGGAGAAATTTTTGGCTGTCATAATTTGGGGGTACATTCTACTGGCATCTCATTGGTAGAGGCCAGGGGCCCTGCTAAACACCTCGTAACACACAGGATAGGCTCCGACAGCAAAGACTTATCTGCACAACAAAGACTTATCTGACCGCAGATGTTGGTTTCTCTCAGATTGAGAGTCCCTATTTTGGATGGAAGAAAATAATTGCTCGTGTCATTAATTTTATGTACATTTTCAGAATATCCTTGAACATCTTAAATACTTTTGAAATAAGTTATTATTTTCTATAAACTATTGGCAGATATCCTTTTTAAATATTTTTAAAATATAACCATGGAAAAGGTGTGATCTTGAATTATAATAAAATCAGATAAAATATTTCCTCCAAGATTACATTTAAAAAGGCCACGAGGAGCTCATTTTCTGAAAGTCTCCCTTCCTGAAACATGATAATAATATATTTTGAAGCTTCATTTTGTTTTCCATCAGAATCCAGGAAGGAATTTCCCATTCCCATGTACCTTTATTTTATATTACCATAGAGTATAACGTTATCTAATATTGTCTGGGTTCTTTCAGGCTGTGTTTACAGATTTGGAGATTCTTGCAGCAATTTTTGCCAGTGCAATCCATGACGTTGATCATCCTGGTGTGTCCAATCAGTTTCTGATCAATACAAGTAAGTGAAGTGAAACTTCTTCATTTTTGCAGAAAAAATTTTCCTTTTTACATTTTAGAGTGACTGAGGGTTTTTATAAGTGTAGGGTGTTTTCAGAGTCATGTTCTTTCGGGATGTGTATATATGCATTTCAGTGACTGCACATTAATGTTATATAGCTCTAAAAAATTATTGTTCTAGTCCATGAGGCATATGATGTTTGAAAAAACATGCATTCCAGTACTTCTCTTGGAATACTATATTACCACATTAGTAGACAGAGCAATTGAAAGTGAAAGTTTGCAGAAAGATTTAGGTATATTGCTCCTAAAGTTTTTTTGGCGGGAGCTGTGCTGGGTCTTTGTTGCAGCTCACAAGCTTTCTCTGGTTGTTGCTTGTGGTCTCTCTAGTTGCGGCATGCAGGTTTAGTTGCCCTGTGGCATGGCATGTGTGATCTTAATTCGCTGCCCAGGGATTGAACCCATGTCCCTTGCATTGGTAGGTGGATTCTTAACCACTGGACTACCAGGGAAATCCTACCCTCAGAGTTTTAAATAAAAGAAGTTATCAGGATAAATGTTAAATTCCTCATTTTATGTAGGTTGTCACGTAATCCTCTTCAGAGGCTGTAACTCCTTCCCCTCTCCACCATGCTCTTTCCTCTTCTTCCCTTTTTAACTCTCATGCTGAGGGCAGTATGAGGTTCTGTTTTGACATACTGTTTCTTTTTTTCTTTTAATATTTTTTAACCATTGATTTTTTTCTCACTGGTGACATTTTGTAAAATAAGTCATCAATGGATTTGGAAAGAATGCACAGAAGAGACTGTTCAGTGTGGGACACCTCTTAACACACAGTTGCACTGCAAACCCCATAGGGAATATTAGTAGCATTTGGGTGAGGCTTTTGGAAAGAGATTGTTTTACAGAAATTTTGTGCTTTCTGTGCTCTTAGTCACTCAGTTGTGTCTGACTCTTTGTGATCACCATGGACTAGGACCCGCCAGGCTTCTCTGTCCATGGGGATTCTCTAGCCTAACCCAGGAATTGAACCAGCGTCTCCTGCATTGCAGGTGGTTTCTTTACCAGCTGAGCTACCAGGGAAGCCCATTCTTTCTGTACTTGAAGTTAATTGGTAAATAATTTAAATGTACCATTATATAATTCCCTCCCAGCACAGTAAATTAATGTTATAAAAGTCACTTTTGTATGTGAAAAAATAAAATAAAAAGCTCTTATTTTTTCCTGTCTGTTAAGAATCTGTCTTTGCTTTTTACTGTGAGTTGTGGAAAACAGCCTTCTCCTACTCCATAGCAGTCTAGCTCCTGTAGCGTCTGTTCCTCCACCATTCATTCCCAATACTTTGCTGCAGCCAGATTTAAAGGGGAAGTTTAAATATAGGCTTGCTTTGAGAGATTCAGATCTTTTGTCTTATTTATATATTTGTATATTTTTAATAGCTTCTGGACTACCCTATAACAAAATGCACTTTGGTGACTCACTCATGTGTAGGAGAATTGGGAAAGTCATAGGTTTCCAAAAATGGATGGATAGTCAGTGCATTTCATGTCTTAGCCACCTTTTGAAAACCTATAATAGGGTGCTTTCAGGAGTCAATGAAACATTACTATATATCAACACATGAGTTTACATTGTCTCCTAGGTTAGGGTTGATTGTGTCCTTTCTGTTAGGAAGGTCATATAGTAAAACGTACACTGGCCATTTTTTATTATCCTGGACTGATTCATTATTTTGTTTCTTAGGTATATCTTGATATCTTGATATTTTTAACAAATACATATAAATTTTGTCTTAACTCTTGCCATTAAGAAAGGTAGGCTTTTTTCTTTAAATTAATAACACCAATATTCAGACTTAAGTGTTTTATTTGCATCCTATTATACTTAATATTGTATCTTCCCATATTATAACTTAGAATTAAGAATTGAGAACAAATTAAAACAACTGATAATAAAGTCACTGTCTTCCAAGTATTCTGTTAAATTTTTCAGGAAAAATGAGGACCAACTCTATTATTATTATTATGGATCCTCTAAGGGTAGATGGGCCCAGGCTGGCAGCAGAGTACCCATGGAGTCTGCAGTTGAAGCTAGCAAAGCCTCAGCCCACAGATGAATCTCATGCCCTTTAAAGTTTGAGACAACTGAGAATAAATAATGGAGACATGTAGGGGGTAATTATACACACAGGACAGTGGCCAAGGGTGTCTGTTTAAGGTCGTGTTACTGATGACCTGCCTGAGGTAGAAGGATTATAGACTGTGCTTCTGGAGGCACTTTGTTAGTCAGTGATGTTGTGCCCATCTCCTTTCTGTGGGGTCTCAGCCACACAGGGCAGTCAGCAGTTCCCAGGCCAGCTTTGGATTGCTGGTATTTTCTTGAGGGTGGGGTGAGACAGGGCTGTGTAATGCCTGAGAGAATGAATCAGTAACATCTGATAGATGAAATCCCAGGGTTGATAAGAGCCCCAGGGCATTATGAGAATTTTTGCCTTAGTTAGCTTTTATTTGGGCTTCCCTGGTGGCTCAGATGGTGAGGAATCTGCCTGCAATACAGGAGACCCAGGTTCTTTTGATCCCTGGGTTGGGAAGATCAAGCCAGAAAGCATTTTATTTCAGAACTCAGAAGAGGCTTAGGAGCCTCTAACACAAGTTAAGTTTTAGTTTTCACAACATGCTTTAAAGGAGTCCCACCAATAACTGCAAACTTGTAATAAACAGCTGTATGAAATATTCTATCAGAATTATGTGATTATTTTTAGTTTACAGTAAACTCTTTTTATAGACATTAAATTTGTGTTTTCTCTTTCTTTTGTGGATGGATTGAGTGGCTCAAACTAGCACACTCTCAGCTCCTAGCCTGGAGCTGGGGCTGCCATCTTGTCCAAAGCTAAAGGTTGAACCTGTGTTTCTTGTAATAAAGACTTCTAATCATAGATCAGACCTCCCATAGGTGGGAGGTCACCCATCCCATTTTAAGGAGACTGCATGGTTCACCAGGGCGGAAGGGCACTTGAGCTCACCTAGCTGATTCCCAGGCCAAATACCCCTCTGCTTCTCAGTTGCGGTGATAGTTTTCATTAACCATTCCAGTTGTGTTAGTTTTAGGCGCCAAGTGATTTGATATTAATGACACATACACTCCTTGTAAACATGCTGAAGGTTGTGAAAACAGAGCAATCATTTCTACCTGACAGAGGCTTTAAGCTTTTATAAATGATTTAGAGGAGTGGGGGATTCTGAATGGGATGTAAGGAAGTTGAAATTCCAGGTGAGAAGATGCATAAATCTTTTTCAAGGACAATACTATGTAAATAAATCCATAAAATGTAAATGGCATCATCATGTGTTGACTAGAGCACATTAGAGGATATTTCTCTTTAAAAAGATAAATATTTTTAGAGCATTATTTTCTGAAACAATAAAGCAGTGTCAGAATATATATAGCATTAAATTTTACTTGGGAAAGAAGTAAAATTTCTGTTTCTAGCAAATCTGCCTAGGTGTAGGGGAGAAAGGTTTCCTCACACATTTGAACACATTAGTCATCTATTCAAATCATATGACTTTTGAGGTTTAAGACCAGAGACATTTCACTGTATGAAGGTAGAGCTAGACCTGGTGATAGTACACACTGATCTCATTGATAAAAAAAGCTTTCCATCACTATATTTGTAGCTTATATATAGAATGTTATTTTTCTGTATAAATGTAAAATCATAGGATCTCAGTCAAAGTGTGTCTTGAATCTCACGTCTCCTTCCTAGCTTCTTTAAAGTAGTCATTGAGCAGTATTGAGTATTTCTTCCTTAGAAAATAATATATATTTTCCACACAAGTCAGAAGAAAGATCCAATACATATTTCAGTTTTTACAGTGACTTAAGTGGAAATAAGAAAAAACACCATTTTTTTTAAAATGACTACTTTAATAGATCTGAGTCTGCTATTTACAGGACTAGGAAAGAGGTAGGATTTCTCATTGCGAAAAAGAAAAAAAACAACAGAGGTCCAGGACAGTCATGGGGAAGCAGCCGAATCTTCACCTTGAAGTTATGTAGACAGCTCAAAGCCCAGCTCCATGTGAAACTCTCAGTGTGCATCTCAGATGTGCAATGTACATGTTTATAGTGACCGCCAAGATACTTGGACAAGGAAATGGAAACATGAACAAAGCTATCCTATGAACCAAACAAGTACAAGCATGAGCAGACCCTGATATTGTTCGTATGTTCCAAGCTGGTCTTGTACCTTCTTGGAGTACAAATTACCCTAAGGCACATGATCTTTACATAAAAGATTGGAGAGATAGTCCACCTTTATCAGGAATACATCTTCTGGATATGTTACAGATGTTAGGAATGATGCTTTCTGCTGCTGAGCTTATGGAGCTGCCTCTAGCAGATCTGGAGAGGAGGTTCAGGAAAATCTCACCTAACTCTTTTTTCCCTTTAGAACAGAAGAAGCTGAAGCCTCTGTGTGAACTGACTTGTCATGTGCCAGGAGCGTTAAGTCCACTCTCAAGATTCTGGGGCTCTTCCATGGTTACACTAACTCATAGACTCTCTTCTAGGTGTTGTCATGTCATGGGAATGCAAGTAGAAACATTTAGGAGAAATTGCTTCCTAAAACCCCAGATATCTCAGAATATGAAAAAGAAGATAAACTTAGCATAAATGGCTTTGCTGACCTTCTACCTCTTGTCTTTCAAGACTCTGAACTTGCCTTGATGTACAATGATTCTTCTGTCCTGGAGAACCATCATTTGGCCGTGGGCTTTAAGTTGCTTCAGGAAGAAAACTGTGACATTTTCCAGAATTTGACCAAAAAGCAAAGACAGTCATTAAGGAAGATGGTCATTGACATTGTGAGTAACTGATAAAAAGCAAAAAAGAGAACTGTGATCTATGATGGTTTTTTAAAAAAAGAAAGAGATGACAATCAAAGAAAAGTTTCTTATACATTTCAAGATATTGCTGCCTTTCTGTCCCAGAGGCTGGCCTTGCTGCTGGCAGTGATGCTCTGCTGCTAACAGTCTGGAGTTAAGAATAATGAAAAAACCTCTTGTCGGCAGACGTGCCATTCAGAAACATCCGTGACATTCATCTTTTCTCTATGCATTTGTCATGAGACACAGCGAAATCTCTGGTTATCAGAAACTTTATCTGTTCAGCTTTGTACATACAGAGAAATGGAGACATTACATGTCTTAGATAAGCAGAAAATTAACCAGAATGTTGTTCCTAAAGTATTCTGTAAAGTATTCTATAAGCAACCTGTGACTCCATTGTAGTCCAGTAACCACCTCTAGTCCAAGAAATAAAAAAACTTCAAAATGTGATGATGTCTTATCCAGAGAAATAGCCCTTTTTATCACCATGAGAGTGGCTGCTAGTGATTAATGTTTCTGTATATTGTGCACATTTATCTGAGCTTCCAGGAAACTTGACAGCAAAGAGGAGTAGATTCTGGTCCAAGAAGTAGTGAAGGATTCCTGCACAGGGCTATTGAAAGTGAATTCGCTCAGTCGTGTCTGACTCTTTGCGACCTGTGGACTGTAGCCCACTAAGCTCCTCCGTCCATGGGATTCTCCAGGCAAGAATACTGGAGTGGGTTGCCATTTCCTTCTCCAGGGGATCTTCCCGACCCAGGGATTGAACCCAGGTCTCCCACATTGCAGGCAGATGCTTTAACCTCTGCACCACCAGGGAAGCCCCTGCACAGGGCTATTAGATGACAGAATTGTTCTCCATTTCTTTTCATGTTCTCCATGATATTTTCATGTGCAAATTATGACTTTTTTCCTCTGGGCATGTTATACTTATTAAAACACTGTTTGTCTTTTAAGGTACTTGCCACAGACATGTCAAAGCACATGAATCTACTGGCCGATTTGAAAACTATGGTTGAAACTAAGAAAGTGACGAGTTCTGGAGTTCTTCTTCTTGATAATTATTCGGATAGGATCCAGGTAAAGCATTTGACTTTTTTCTGTGTCTGTGGTACACACTCATGTCTGTGTGTCTACCTTAGATAGGATTTATGTCTCCTTTCTCCCAGCTTATAATTTTGGTAGTTATAAGCAGGATTTTTATCCAGATTCTTCATCTTGAGAATTAACCAGACAAAATCCTATTGGCCTTTGCAAGTGGACGTGCATTAGAAAAAAATAATGTCCCACAAAACCAGCCACTTACGCAGCTCTGAATTTAATGAACTGAGCATGTAAACAGTTTTTCTCATGATACCTAGATGCGGTAGAAGTGGCATACTTTGGGACTATTAATACAAGTGTGAGCCACACACAGACATCATGATCGAGCCGTCTGGAACCACTCTTACACAACATGTATTTTTAAGTGTCACAGTCACCTGATGTGAATTTCTAGTTTAAAAAAAAAAGGAGCAGGTGCTAAACAGGGCACGCACTGGTTTGTTTTAGGTCCTTCAGAACATGGTGCATTGTGCCGACCTGAGCAACCCAACCAAGCCTCTCCAGCTGTACCGCCAGTGGACGGACCGCATCATGGAGGAGTTCTTCCGCCAAGGGGACCGAGAGAGGGAGCGGGGCATGGAGATAAGCCCCATGTGTGACAAGCACAATGCCTCTGTGGAAAAGTCACAGGTGATGCCTTAAGCTTTCAGAGAGAACACAGCTACACAGAACATTTGCTTACTTTGCACTTTGTTGAGTCTTTTATTGGGTGATCTTAATTACTTTCTTTCTGACAAGCTCAATCCCCACTTCGTGTTTGCAAGCCTCAAAATTCTTTGATTCTTAGGATGTATATCTGTATGGTCATATATCTAGTCACAGAACAGTATATTTATTTATTGTAACTCGATTCATATAGTATATTCATATGTGTAGAATTATTTCAACTATCTCTTCTCATAAGTGAATAAAGTTCTTTGAATCCATATAGAATACATGGCATTATTTTGGTTTATCTGGATCCACCTATAAATGGACTATTCTAAAATCAAGTCCAAGCCTGAAGCCAAGCAAGGTAAAGAAGCAGAGTTTTTTACATCACAAACCTGCTCTTGGACTCAGAATTCTAAAATCTATTCATTGTTTTCTGCAGCTCGTAACCACATTGTCATACAGTCTGCTACCTAAAATAGTGACTGTTTTACCAGACTAAGGTTAATAGTCTTCAGTTCAGTATTATATTTGTAAAGCATATTACATTTATATATTTTATGTAAATTCTATATATCATATATAAAAATTTAATTCAGTATATAAATTGAATAATTTCGGTCTCTTTAACCTTTTCCATTGTTTCTTAATCCTGTACTCACATTGGATATATTTTTTTAAACCAGGTGGGCTTCATAGACTATATTGTTCATCCTCTGTGGGAGACGTGGGCAGACCTGGTCCATCCTGACGCCCAGGACATTTTGGACACTTTGGAGGACAATCGCGAGTGGTACCAGAGCACAATTCCTCAGAGCCCCTCCCCGGCTCCCGATGACCAGGAGGAGGGCAGGCAGGGTCAGACAGAGAAGTTCCAGTTTGAACTGACTTTAGAGGAAGACGGCGAGTCCGACACCGAGAAGGACAGTGGGAGTCAAGTCGAGGAAGACACTAGCTGCAGCGACTGCCAGACGCTGTGCACTCAGGACTCGGAGGCCACCGAGACCCCCCTGGATGAGCAGGTGGAAGAGGAGGCCGCGGCGGGCGGGGAGGGGGCCCAGCCCGAGGCCTGTGTCGCCGGGGAGCCTTCCCCGGGCACGTAACAGGGCCCAGACGCCCATGCCTTTTGTGTGTGTCTTTTGTTTTTTCAAGTAGAAACGTTGTTTCCAAAGTGCATGTCACATGCCACAACCACGGTCACACCTCACTGTCATCTGCCAGGATGTTTGTGGAACAAAACTGACCTTGACGACTCAGTCTGGCGCTCAGGAATATCGTCACCAGTTTTTTCACCTCCATGTCATCAGAATGAGAGGGACATCTTCATGGACAGCATTGTCACAGGTCTGCGGCTCCATCAAGCTGAAGAAGCCCAGAAAAATCAACGCTTAAGTGTTTTCAGGGCGTGTGGCTCATTGGGCAGCCCCAAAGTTAAGATGATTTGGGTATTTTTTTTTTTTTTCTTTTTGTTTGCAATATTTTCAGCAGAAAGAAGGCATTATAACATGGATGTACTGAACAGATGGGTGAAGCAACGAATGGGTCAGGAACAGGACACAATGTCAAGCTGTTACCAGGAAAAAGATGAGCCACAGAAATTGCATAATTTTCTAATTTCAAGTCTTCCTGATACCTGACTGAATAGTGTGGTTCGGTGAGCTGCACTGACCTCTACATTTTGTATGATATGTAAAACAGATTTTTTGTAGAGCTTACTTTTATTATTAAATGTATTGAGGTATTATATTTAAAAAACTACGTTCAGAACTTCATCTGCCACTGGTTATTTTTTTCTAAGGAGTAACTTGCAAGTTTTCAGTACAAATCTGTGCTACACTGGATAAACCTAATTTACAAATTTTACTTGCACCTTAGACTTCATAGCAATTAACTGATTTGTAGTGACCCATTGTTTTATATACCAATGACTTCCATATTTTAAAAACAAAAATTGACTTTATGTTGCAGGAAACC
This sequence comes from Aepyceros melampus, assembly GCA_006408695.1. Taxonomy (NCBI): domain Eukaryota; kingdom Metazoa; phylum Chordata; class Mammalia; order Artiodactyla; family Bovidae; genus Aepyceros; species Aepyceros melampus. Next base: position 86,374 of record SJXQ01004572.1, read on the forward strand.
CTTTTTGTAGGTCTTCATTTACTGGCTTTTCATTTTGGTCTAATCAGACACGCAGAGTTGCTCCCCACTGACATTTCTCTTCACTGTGTGCAAAGTGAACACGTGTTCCATAATACTCTGATGTGTGTTCTGTCTAATGTATCTCAAGCCTCATGGACACTCAGTCATCAGTTGGTATTATCTGAAGCAAGTGAGAGATATATAAATACCCAGTAGCTAAAATGGTCAGTCTTTTCTAGATATTTTCCTACTCAGTGTCTTCTGATAACTTTTTGCTGTGGTGGTAGACCCTCATTTCACAAATGCATGTCTTTGTAATAACCCACACATTTCATGCTCATTTTTATTGTTTTCACAGTCAGTTATAGTAAGAAAACCTTTTTCCCCTTGTGCTGCTTCATTATTCAGTGTGTGTTTGAACCTCTGTCCATATTTACTACATGGGGTCTATCAAATATATCACCACCATTCTGATGGATGCAAAGAACAGGTAGTCAAGTTAGAGTTAGCATTTTTTTCTGCCATGAGGTCGTATATAATGACTAGCTTTTACTTTTGATTTACAAAGAAAAGTTAATGGCTAGCTAGGTAATTTTTAACAATATTAGCAGAATATATTAATGAACACCAATACAATGAATGCTCTTTTGTTTCTATGATTTCACCATGGGATTAAGAACTGTATGAAGAATATTCCTGAGAAGTGATTTTAAGTGTAGCAGTGACTCTTCCTTAAAGTACAGCCACATAACACATAGTAGCATTTCTTGCTTTGTCAATTATCATTGATCCAGAAGTACATCTAGTGGAGGAGAACTTTAAATATGCTGATAGAAAGAAGTTGATGGTGCCCCTAGCACCAGAGATTTGGTGATATGATGCCTTTTTAAATTACTCAGTTGAGTAAGAAGATTCTGACTAAATCAAACATTAGAGATCACTCTTGGCTGAATTTAGTATCAAGAATTTATTGCAATTTTAGAGACTGATTCCCAGTATTTACCTTTAATTGGCATCTTGGGGCATTTATTTAGTCTGGACTTTCTTCCCATCTCAGCTCTTAAAAAATGTTTACCTTCTCTGTGAAGAGTTTGGAGCCCAAATAATCATTTTTCACAGTGATATCCAAGAACTCAAGTAGAGGCTAAAGGAATATCTGACCAAACAAAAAATAGAACAGTAAATGAAACTGTAATCCTGAAAAATGTTTATATTGGGGATGTCTCAAGGAGACTTCTGGGGACTAATCACTAAATCATCAGCCAGGGAAATGACCCAAGCTGAAGATACTTACTATTTTAATCCCCTGAGAGCCGCTGATGGTTAGAAACATTGATAGAAAAGTTAAGTAGCTGTGAATTTCAACATAGAGCACAAGATAGGAATTAACCAATTAATTATTAGATTTTCACCTTCCTTCCCCTGTAAAATTCAGACAGTAATCTTTCAAATAAAGTCTTATGTTTTGCAGTGGTTTCACAAGAACAATTGGAAACTTGTTTCTGTTTTAATTTTGTCCCTGATGGCGGTCTAGAAGAAAAGGCAAAGAATCTAAGGTTTATTCCTTTCTCCCAAATACTCTCAATCCCTCCCTTCCCTCATGCTTGGTATTTCCCCCAAAGAGTGCCTAGAACTTAAGAATGAAAAAAAAATTAAAACAGCAATATGTCACAAATCCAGACCTGAAAAGCTATATAATAGCACTAAAAAAGGGAGACTATTTTTTTCCTTCAATTTGTTGGTTTTAGTGGTCACATGTGTGAAGATACCCACTGATGGACAATCAAATTGTAGGAAAAAAGTAATATCCAAAAGACAGGGACTAGTGCACTATACAATCTGCTTCTCCTCTCCCTTCTCTCTCGTCTGCTCTCGCCAAAGTGTGCTTCAGAATTATACACTGCTTTAAAAAGAATACCCTTTTATAAGTGGCTTTACATTTCCTAAAATGTTGTAAGAAAATACAGTATCTGGGTACTGTATGGGGAAGAAAATGTCCAAGTTTGCATAAAACCAGTACATTTCAGCTTGCAAGTTACTAAACATAATAATGCTGTTTTAATTTTCTTTTCTTTTATGTCACTTAAAATTCACAAGAAAATAATGTAGATAGAACAAATTGTAGACAAGGGAAAAAAAACTTGAATGAAGTGGATTTTACCGAAAGCTTTATGATACTTTTTGAATGCATTATTTATTTTTTTGTGCCATGCATTTTTTTCTCACCAAATGACCTTACCTGTAATACAGTCTTGTTTGTCTGTTTACAACCATGTATTTATTGTAATGTACATACTGTAATGTTAATTGTAAATTATCAGTTCTTATTAAAACATCATCCCGAATTGGGATGGTGTTGATATATTTGGAAACTCTTGGTGAGAGAATGAATGGTGTGTATACATACTCCTTGTACATTTTCTTTTCTTCTATAAAATAGTCTTGTCACCTTAGAGCTTGTTTATGGAAGATTCAAGAAAACTATAAAATACTAAAGGTATATAAAATATAAAAAACATAGCTGCAGGTCTTTGGTCCCAGGGCTGTGCCTTAACTTTAACCAATATTTTCTTGTTTTGCTGCATTTGAAAGTAAGGTAATGGTGGAGTTAGGGCTGGGCATTTTACATCTGAGCTTTGAATCAATTGGGTTTCTGGCAGCAGCTGGATTGTACAGAACCATGGTCAATCTCTAGAGCATTCTGAGACTCTTTTGAGAGACAACCCCTTAAATGCTTTCTGCCACGAAGCACCATAGCATATACGATGGTGTTTTTTCCTAGAAGATACTAACTGAGCTGCTTCGGTTAGTTACATTTGATTTTTTAAAATTTTCAAACACTACTGGGGAAATATAGTCTTGTCCAATAATTATTAAAAGTCTTTTTGACTTCTTGAGCACATGGACAAATGAACTTGATTTGAAACTAGAGCCATAGGTCGTGCATGTAGTACTTTATTATTTGGCTTCCTGCCATGTTAGGAAAACAAAATATGAAAAAGGTCATTTTTTTAAACCATGGAATTTTTCTTCAACTAAGATGAATCAAATTTCCTTATGTATATAAATTCATACATTAAACACAAAGTTTTATATGATGCCAATTCACATAGCATAATGGAGTCACCATTCTCTTGAATGTGTATTTCTGTGAAACTTAACTTGCTTTAGAATTTTTAAAATTAACCTTGCACAGAGGCCAGCTCCTGAAAGCTATGAAAAATCCCCAGTGGCTGATGTGGAAACCTTTTTCTACTGCTGCCCAGCCCTCAGGATGTGCAACTTAGTGAAAGGAGAGAATCTTTTTCTAGGAAAAATGAGCCTCCTTTTATTTTATTTCATTTTCTTTTTTGACACAAACTGTAGATTTTAGCAGCCCTGGCCCAAAGGAATTTGATTACTTTTGTTTTAAACAGTACAATGGGGACACTATAATTACAAAAAAGAAAAAAAATCCATACTGATTTTAGTTGTTTTAAATTTGATTTCTTTGGATATGTTTTCAGAGTGGTCATTGTGTGTGAGCATTACAAATGATGATTCTTTTAGTGGTTTCTTAGCCTCTCTTACAGCCCATGGGGATAGTACTGTACATCAATACCTTCATATGAAATTTTTATATGCAATGGAAATAAAAGCATGGGTTGATTCTGCCTGTTTATGACTCAGTCATTTACAAATAAGAGTATTCATTTTAACTCGTAGTTCAGTCAGCACATGTTTCCAAGAGCCATGAGGATTGTTAAGGTGAAATAAAGGATAGTGACATCATACATTACTACCTATTTGTAGTCCAATAAAGCCAAATTATGTAGATTAATCTTGCTATAGAATAAAAAGGCAAAATTATGTAGATGGTCTATAAGACTAAGCACAGTAAAAGGCTTGGGAAGGGAACTTCTCTGATTGAGTGTTCTGGCATACTGAAAGTTATTCAAATACTCAACAGTTATTTGCTGGGTCCCTACTCGGCAAACTCCAAGACTAAGGATTCATCAATGAACAGACAGACATAATTCAGCTTTTGTGAGTTTAAGGTCCACAGGGGACAAAGGCATTGAACAGTTCCCTACGTAGCATCGAAAGTGTCCTTAGTACAGCAAAGAAGCCGAGGTACTGTGACTGAGCAAGAACCTGAGCTTGGTCTCTTCCAGAGGGCCTGGCCAGAGAAGCCTTCGCTGGAAGTGATTTGTTGCTGAGCTCTGAAGGAACGCAAAAGGTAACTTGGCAAAAAGGAAGAGTTGACAGGAAGAGACGGGTCCAGAGTAAACTTCATTTGCAAAAGTGCTGAGGTACAAATGAGCTCCAAACCTCGGGAGAAATGGAAGAGAAAAGCACTCCTGCTCCCTTGCTTTTTACCCTCTTACCCTGCTTTCTTCCCTTTATAACACCACAAATTGACATGTAACTTCCCTTGTGGTTCAGATGGTAAAACATCTGCCTACAATGCGGGAGACCCAGGTTCGATCCCTGGGTCGGGACAATCCCCTGGAGATGGAAATGGCAACCCACTCCAGTACTCTTGCCTGGAAAATCCATGGATGGAGGCGCCTGGTGGCCTACATACAGTCAGTCCATGGGGTCCCAAAGAGTCAGACACGACTGAGCGACTTCACTTTCTATTTGTTTATTGTCTCTTTCCCACCAGAACAGAGCTTCATGAGAGTCCAGTCTTTGCTCAGCAGTGTGTCCCTCACACCTCAAATGAATCCCTGGTACACAGTAGGTGTTTAATGCTTGTTGAATATCACTACCAAATTGATATTGGATATAATTCAATCTGGGGATCAAGACATTTAGGGTTGATAACATAAAATTAGTCTGGTGGTTTAGATAAAGAGAGTTCACAGTTTTCCATCCGGTTGCTAACTAAAGACTCTGCCTCTTTCTCACAAATTCTTTTTTCCTGAGTGGCAGAAAATCAGTTTTCATGATCAATCAGCACAAGTGTAAGCCCTGAATCTTAACTAGTAGAATAAGGTTAAATAGAATAAGCTGTGCTCCGCCTCCTCACCATTTTCTCCCACCACCACAGGCAACCACAGCAGCTATAGCCCCAAAAGGCCCAAATCATCCCTTCCAGGAATGCTTGGTCTAAACGCAGGTCACTTCCTCTGTCTACCACCCTTAAGTGAGATTATGCAACAAAAGAAAAGCTGCCCTTTTCCCTGTATTCCCCCAGGCTGATTTACGCCAACTTGGGTGTGCTGAGTCTACCTGGGTTTAGGTCTTTGACCTGGAAACATCTCACACACAGCTTTGAGCCTACAAGAGCAAAACATTCCGTGTTACCAGACAGCACCGTCCCTAACAGGGACGAACTGCACACACAGAGCCCTATTTTAATGGAATTCCACCTGTGCTTCCCCAATTTGCAGATTTGGAGGCTGTTTCTGTCGCAGTTATTCTTGTATTTCCAAATGCTCAATGTCAAACGCAGTACAATGGGTGTAAAGCTCGGCCCACGAACTCAAGCCTGTAAGATACACTGCTTGCTCTATTTATATCCGTTAACGTGGGCTCTGTGTCCCCATCCTACTGACCTTAAGAATGTCCGTTCTGTCTTGATTACTACATCCCCTCTCCCTTCCAATATAAAAGTTCTCTCATCTCCAGCCGAGTATAAGCACACCTTGGTGGTGTCCACAGCGGTGGTTCCATACAGTTTCTGGGCTCTTTGCCTCCTTGTCAGGCATGTTGTATATACCGGGGCCAGGAATTCCGGTTTAGGGGTCCTACGTCCTTCCACCACCATGGATGCAAAGGATACCCGCCTCCCAAGATCCGGAGCCACTCCCAAAGACAATTCAAAGAAAGACCTAGACAGTTCCTCCAAGCTGGCCATACTCAGTAAAACTCTAGCCACAAACGAAGTGCAACCCTTTTCCTGTCCCGCTCTATCTGAGCGGCAAACAGAGTGCAGCCTACATTTGTGTCCGGCTGTATTTTTGGACCTCCCACCCCGACCCCAGTCGGATGATTAAGCTGCCTGCACACGTAAGAACTGACAACTTGCGTTCCTCGGGCAAGCAGAAAGCCACGCCATGTTGACGCGACACAAATGAAACAAGCAAGGAGCCACCGGCTGTTCCTGGGCGACAAAGGGTCCCCAGTCAAGGACTGAGGCTTTGCAAAGGAAGGGAAACCTTGAAATGTTACCTTTTTCAACGGGTCACCGCCGAGATTGAGGAGAGCAGACACTGGTAAGAATTTTCACCCTTCCTTGTCTTCTGCTGTTTATCCTAAGAGCCCATGTGCCGCCTCCAGACGAATGTAGGCTTGTGTCTACTAGAATTTGACAAGGTTTTTCATTAATTTTAATATTGGCTTCCCCTGGGCTGTTGAGGAAATAACCAGTAGCAGTTTACTGGAGAATTTCTGGGAGTTTGGTTAACCCCAGGAGGGACCCTCTTTTGAGGACAGATATAGGGGCGTTTGAGTTGCTGTGGAACGATTTGACAACCACTCCTACCCACCCGCCCCGTACCCTGAGTGAATGCAAGTGAGAGAACTTCGGGCCTGTGTTTTGATGGGGCCTTTCCCAGTGACTCAGTGATAAAACATTCGCCTGCAGTGCAGGGACCAGAGTTCAATCCCTGATCTGGGAAGATTCCCTGGAGAAGGGAATGGCTACCCATTCCAGTATATTTGTATGGAGACGTCCATGGACAGAGGAGCTTGGTGGGCTGCAGTCCACGTGGTCACGAAGAGTCAGACACTACTGTGTGAGGGAGCATGGAGAGTTTTGACCATGGACCCCAGGAGGGTGCAACATGGGGGAGCGTTCTAGGCTTCTGGCTTTAAAACTATTTAGTGGACTTTGTTTATGGTCTTCTGGTCTCTTCAGAGTGGAAAAGCAATTCATTGGAAGCTTAATGAGTACTCACATAATAGAGGATAGAGGCGGGTGGTAGCAGTCACCTTAGTGTTTCAATGTTTTGTTTTAGACAGGTCTTTAATTTTTCATTCGCCTTTTATAATGAAATATTCAATGAAGCTTTGGGGCAGCCTTGCTTTTTGGAGGCTTTGGCATGTCAGTTAAAATAGATATCCCATTCTCTTCGTTGATTTGAGAAACACTCTGAGGTGCATTTCTTAAATGAACGATAATTGTCTCTTTGGAAAGTTCCCCATGGTAGTCATGGTAATTCTAGTTAGACTTGGTAGGATTTTGCCATTTTTGTAGATATTTGCACCTCCTGGGCCACGGTTCTTAGACATAAAATAAGCAGATGTTCTGGAAGATGGCACTCAGTTCTTTGAAACTAGAAGATCTTGTTACTTTAGCTGAGCAGATTAATACCTAAGGTGGATGTGCTGCTGGGTTGGGGCTTTTGTGGTGTTTTACAAAAACTTTTACGAAACAGTTTTGTCGCCGAAAAACTGTTTAAAAATGATGGAAGAAGTCAATTCGGGTGGTACTAACAAACTTTAATGACATGGAAAATCTCTTTTTGGAGAACTGCCAAAGAGGGCAGAAAGCAAGAAGCTTTTATGGGATAAAAAATAAAGAGCAAGGAAGATAAATGAACGATAATTGTCTCTTTGGAAAGTTCCCCATGGTAGTCATGGTAATTCTAGTTAGACTTGGTAGGATTTTGCCATTTTTGTAGATATTTGCACCTCCTGGGCCACGGTTCTTAGACATAAAATAAGCAGATGTTCTGGAAGATGGCACTCAGTTCTTTGAAACTAGAAGATCTTGTTACTTTAGCTGAGCAGATTAATACCTAAGGTGGATGTGCTGCTGGGTTGGGGCTTTTGTGGTGTTTTACAAAAACTTTTACGAAACAGTTTTGTCGCCGAAAAACTGTTTAAAAATGATGGAAGAAGTCAATTCGGGTGGTACTAACAAACTTTAATGACATGGAAAATCTCTTTTTGGAGAACTGCCAAAGAGGGAGAAAGCAAGAAGCTTTTATGGGATAAAAAATAAAGAGCAAGGAAGAGACAAATAGAAAATATCTGTTTGCTGCCACTGCTGCTAAGTCCCTTCAGTCACGTCCGGCTCTGTGCAATCCCAGAGACAGCAGCCCACCAGGCTCCGCCATCCCTGGGATTCTCCAGGCAAGGACACTGGAGTGGGTTGCCATTTCCTTCTCCAATGTGTGAAAGTGAAAAGTGAAAGTGAAAGTGAAGTCGCTCAGCCGTGTCCTACTCTTCGCAACCCCATGGACTGCAGACTACCAGGCTCCTCCACCCAAATATCTGCTTGGCTGGGGACAAGTAGTCAACCTTGTTTGGGGTGAGAAGCCAGAGGTGGGTTGGTTTTGGGGGATTGGCTGATGGGATATGCTGCATATCTGCTTAGGAGAAGCATTTATAGAAACATGAAAGCTGTAATATTTCAGTTTGTTGATGCAGCATCTCAGGCAGAAGCCACTCCATCTTGGGCCTAGAAATGTATTTCATCAGTATTTTGTACATATCCCTAGATTAGATATGTACATGGCCACCCTAGGTGGTATCTTTTGAAGAAAACATACTTCTTTTGGCCCAGCTAGTAGGCGTGCTTCAGTCCATGGGGTTGCAAAGAGTTGGACGTGACTGAACAAAAATAGTAAAGATTTAAGTCAAGATGTTAATATTTGCCTATTCTATCTTGGCTTATACCGGCACTCCTCAAAATGTGGTCCTTTAACTGATCAGAACCAACTGGGTTCTTGTTAGAAATGCCGATTATCAAGTCCCAACTGAGATTTCTAGAGTAAGAATCTCTAGGGGTGGGTCCCAGAATCTGTCTTTTAACAAGTCATCCTGTTACTCTTCTGCACCATAAAGTTTGAGAAACACTGCTCAAGACTTCTTGGAGTTGTTTTTTCCTCTTTTGGCTTTGCAAAAAAGAAGAAGTAATAATTTCAATCCCCTTTCTAATTCATTGCATTTACTCAAGGGGATACATGTTACTACAGGAGTTTCAGCAGTGACATGGTATAGCTAATGGCAATTGGAGAAACAGTAGAAACGTGTTTAACAAGCCAGTTTCCACCCACAAGACTCAGTATTATTAATGGAGAGACACCTACCTTCACCCCTCTGTCCCTGCCTTCTCCATTTTGGAGGCCTGTGGAAAGCTCAGGTTGTTACCTGCACCTACAAGTTATAGATTGGAGTTCCAGAGACATTCCTGTCTTGAAGTTGATTAATTTGCTTGAGTGGCTCAGAGAAGCATTTTACTTACGAGGTCACTGGTTTATGAGAAAGAGATATCACTCAGGAAAGCCAAATGGAAGAGATACATTCAGCAAGGTATGGGGAAAGGTCAGCAGTTTCCAAGCCCTCTCCAAGCACACTACTCTCACAAATCTACAGTGTTCACCAACCTGGAATCTCTTCAAACCTTATTTTTTTTTTTCTTAATGGGGGTTTCATTGCATAAGTACGAGGAAGTAAATCATTGGCCATAGGAGATTAAATCAACATCCATCTCCTCTCCCTGGAAGTCATGGGTGGAATTGAAATTAGTCCCCCCCACTCCCACCCCATCCTTAAGTGTTTTCCAAGCCACTATTAACATAGTAAAAGACAACTTAATTACTCTTTAACACTTAGGAAATTCCAAGGGTGTGAGGAGCTTTATACCCTGGGAAGAAGACCAAATATATATTTTTATGGTAAATTACAGTATTACATATCACAAGTTGGCATGGGCTAAAGGATATACAATTAATATGACATTCAAAGGAGAGAAGATACCATCCACATTCACCCTGTAGGACCATTAGTGTAATAGATGAAAACTGAAAGCAGAGACATTATACTTTGCCAACAAAGGTCCGTCTAGTCAAGGCTATGGTTTTCCAGTGGTCGTGTATGGATGTGAAAGTTGGACTGTGAAGAAAGCTGAGTGCCTAAGAGTTGGTGCTTTTCAACTGTGGTGTTGGAGAAGACTCTTGAGAGTCCCTTGGACAGCAAGGATATCCAACCGGTCCATTCTAAAGGAGATAGTCCTGGGTGTTCATTGGAAGGACTGATGCTAAAGCTGAAACTCCAATACTTTGGCCGCCTCACGTGAAGAGTTGACTCATTGGAAAAGACTCTGATGCTGGGAGGGATTGGAGGCAGGAGAAGGGGATGACAGAGGATGAGATGGCTGGATGGCATCACCAACTCGATGGACAAGAGTTTGGGTGAACTCCAGGAGTTGGTAATGGACAGAGAGGCCTGGCGTGCTGCAATTCATGGGGTCACAAAGAGTCGGACATGACTGAGTGACTGAACTGAACTGAGCACCCATACTCCAGCCTCAGTTCTCACATTTCAGCTCTCAGTCATGCAGTGTGTGCCCCTCTGCTTTTGTAATTGGGTGAAACTGCACAACACAAGGCTTGGAATCTGGCATCACATGGAACCACCAAAGGGACCAAATGACACACTCAGAAAGTCAGGGGGTTAACTATGACCATTGGGAATCCAGAGATGGAAGGGAACCAGGCCGGTTAACTTCTTCTCTGTCCATGGGCTGCTCTGAGGCACAGCTTCCTCTTGAAGCCATTGAGACAACCCCTGTATTCTTAGCAGTGAAAGCCCCTCCCAAGCTGTCTACAGTGTCTTTTGGAGGCATCTTGTGCGGCAGTAGCCAGTGCCAAAACATCACAACACACTGCTTCCCATTTTCCCTGCTTCCCTTTCTTTCCCTTTTCTTCCTTCTTTGCTTGCTGCTGTTGCTGCTGCTGCTAAGTCGCTTCTGTCATGTCCGACTCTGTACGACCCCATAGACGGTAGCCCACCAGGCTTCCCCGTCCCTGGGATTCTCCAGGCAAGAACACTGGAGTGGGTTGCCATTTCCTTCTCCAATGCATGAAAGTGAGAAGTAAAAGTGAAGTCGCTCAGTCGTGCCCGACTCTTAGCAACCCATGGACTGCAGCCTAGCAGGCTCCTCCACCCATGGGATTTTCCAGGCAAGAGTACTGGCCTTCCTTGCTTATTTTAGCCTAAATCCTTTTTTTCTCACCCCACTGCCCAAGGTTTCTACCTCCCAAGTAAACTCCCATCACTTTGATGTCTGGCTCCAGCTCTGTTTCCTAGAGACTTTGAGCTCCATGCCATCCTTTACATTCAGATGCCAAATTTGAGTATGTGTATTTGTAATATATTGGAGAAGGAAATGGCAACCCACTCACGTATTCTTGCCTGGAGAATTCCATGGACAGAGGAACCTGGCAGGCTACAGTCCATGGGGTCCCAAAGAATCAGATACAACAGAGTGACTAACACTATTACTATATGCCTATATATGTGTCTGTGCCACTGTGTTTAAATAAGGCCCCTGGATATTATAGGCAGAGACTGCCCCTTCATCTGTGTTTTCCTATAGCTTAGTTCAGCGTCCGTCTGTCATATAGCAGGTATTCATTAACAGGAAAAGAATGACAGGTGGATAATTGCCTGAAAGAATGAGGTTAATGATGAAGAAGGGACAGGGAGAGTAAGAACTGGCCCAGAGTGGATTAGAGATTGGGTAAACAGGAGTGACACAGTTAAGGGACCAGAGGTAGCCAGAGGAAGCACCCCAAGTAGAAGCTGAAGGGATTAGTTCATCTAACCAGGCAGAGTAAGAGAGATGCTGTGGCACCCATCACCTTCCAGGAAGTTTTATCTGCACCCACTGTGAAGGGACACTCTCGCTTGCCTACTCTGTCATTACCATCCTCCACTTTATGTACATCCTGGGGAATGGAAGTTGGAATGTGTTTGACTCTTGTGAAGGCAAGGAATTCTGGGGGGATTTGGTCTCTTTTCAGTCCTGCGGGCTGATTTTAAGCCTTTTATGGAATCCTTCCATCCTTTCCAGTGTTTAGATTAGGACTGGCTTGCAGGGCTGCCTTTCTGGACAGTGAAACATAGGTAACTCCTGGGAAAGTCTTCCTCGCTCTTACAGAAGGAGAAAAGAAGGGGCTGAGCTTTGGAAATGGTTCCTTAGGTTGCGATGGTTGGACTGTTATCTTAAGACCATGAGAGAAATTATCTGAAAACAGAGAGAACATACTAGGATGACAGAGCTGAAGACAGCGTGAGTCTTTGAGGATGTTTTTCAAGCTGCTAATATAATCAACTTGACTTCTAAGCTACTTAAAGATAAGGACCAGTTTTTAGAATGGACACCATTTCAATCGGACCTTCTATTACTTGCCCCTGAAAGAATCCTGACTAACACCTCCATGATCTGTTCCAACAATGTGCCAGGGAGTCTGGGTGGGGGTGGCGTGCCTGGCATGGTGAAAAGGTTGGGACTTTGGCCCCAGTTAGTTAAATGACTATAGGCATGTTAATTAATCTCTGAATCCTACTTTTTCTCATTTTAAATATGGGAACTGTGATATTAGAATCTCTTCTAATTTTTTCACAGTGTTATGAAAGTAAATGAATTAATAAATGCTAATCTCGCTATAAACATTAGACAGTACTTTTCAACTGCAGCTTGTGAACCATTAATGGATTGTGAAAGAGAGTTGCATTGAGGACTAAAAATTAAAAGAACTAAAAAGGAACAGAAAATACTGCTTTTACCACACATAGTAAGTTTAGTCTTCTAAAATTATTGTTTCATTCGCATGTGTAGTTGTACATGCATGCTTATGTGTATGTGCTTAGCTGTCAGGTTAAATACATTTCTTGCTTTAGGTCATACACAAAAATGTTTGTGAAGCATGGATTTAGAGTAAAATGACTACCTGGGGCCAGTCAAACAAGAGTGAACACAGAATATAGTCTTCAGGTGAATTGTGGTGATGTGCAGTGTGTCCTCGGAAAAGATGGAGAACAATGGAATATACCCAGATCCCATAGGATACCCAATACCTTATGGAAAAGTTGACTGCTTTGAGGGACAGGGAGTTTTGCTGTGTTTTGTAAATACAGAATACCTGCTTAATTTTATACTCCCTTTTCACCAACATACATCCTAGAGAGCCACGGCTAGAGAAACGAGAAGGGTGAATTTAGCAATTCTTCTTATAGCCTGGACACAAACAGGAGACACCTGCATGGAGGCGTGGCTCATCTACCATCACTTTAATCACCGTGGAGTTCAAGTATGTGCACAAGGCAAGAAAAGCAAGAATCACTCCAGTACAAAGGAAAGATCAACATCAGATCCTTTCAAAATGCAGGTTTTGCACTGGATTGTTTTTTTCCTTTTAATGAGCAAGGGGAGAAGATTAGAAAAAATTATTTAGATCATTCACACATGTTTGGGAGAGGTCTAGTGCCTTCAGCCATGCAGGGAGAAAGGCAAATTCAAAATCAACTGAGCGATAATTGCCCCTTTCTATGGACCACTGTCTTAGTTGCTTTAAAGGACTGGTGCTTGATGCTTGCTTTTGAGGAGCTTTCAGTTTGGTCAGAAAAGGATGGGGTTAAAAGGAATCAGAGAGGAGTATAGTGAGCACCGGGGCTGCCCAGGTGGCACTAGTGATAAAGATCTTGTCTGCCAATATAGGAGACATAAGAAACAGGGGTTTGATCCGTGAGTCGGAAAGATCCCCTGGAGGAGGGGATGACAGCCCACTCCAGTATTCTTGCCTGGAGAATCCCATGGGCCGAGGAGCCTGGCAGGCTACAGTTCATAGAGCCACAGAGTCAGACGCAACTGAAGCAGCTTAGCACATACACACACATAGTGAGCAATGAGACTTCGTCACACTTTGAGCTTTCTCATTTCAAGTTGACACAAACCCAACATTCTCTCTGTTTTACAGAGAAGTCGAAGGAAGCTGAAAAAGAGGAGGTCACTCATTCAAAATGTCAGAGCTGATAATTTAAACATAAGCCTGTTTCTCTCTCAAGTCACCTGTATTTTCCCTGGAGAGGAGAATCTTTACCCTGATTGTTGCTTAAGTTTTTTTTTTTTTACTTCTTTTGCTTAAGTCCCTTACCTTGTCAGCTATGAGTATTCAAGTTATTATCTAGGGGATTTATTTTTTATCTCAAATCTCCATTTCTTCAATAGTTACTACTGTTAAAGTAGTTAACATGTTGGGAATGTGGATATTTTGTTCTACACTGAGCAGATACTTAACATACATTATTACCGATCTCACTGCAAAAGTTGGTGGTCACCTCCTTCCCCTCTCGGAGTCCCTCTTCTCATTTTAGAAATTAGTAATACAAGAGAAATACAGAAAAGTCAAAAATGAACTGACTACCCTGTGTCCTCACTATATGGCAGAACAGGGTTTCTAACCTGTGCTCACTGACTTTTGACTAAACCTCTAACATGTACGGAGGAGCCTGGTGGGCTACAGTCCATGGGGGTCGCAAAGAGTCAGACACAACTGAGTGACTTCACTAACATGTACATGGGACTTCCCTTGTGGCTCAGCAGGTGAAGAATCTACCGACGATGTAGGAGATCTGGGTTCAGTCCCTGGGTTGGGAAGATCTCCTGGAGAAGGGAAAGGCTACCTACTCCAGTATTCTGGCCTGGAAGAATTTCATGGACTGTATAGACCATGGGGTCACAAAGAGTCAGACATGATTGAGCGACTTTCACTTCACTGACATGTATACATACATGTATGTGTTTGCGTTTAAAACATTTTTATTCTTATGTTTGAAGCCAGTCAGATAAGCGTGAACACAGAAAATCCTAGCAATTCATTCTCTGTATTCCCAGCCTTTCCCAAATGCTCTACAGATGCCTCTTTGTAGCAGCCAGCCTTATCCATTTTAAGTTGATGAGGGTCACTGTATTCACTGCTTGTGCAACAATTCTGACAATGACGAGTATTTTGTTTTATCAAGAGTTGAATTGTGGTGTGGTGGAATATACTGCCATGTTTGCCATCTCTGGAACCTAGAAAGAGGAAGATCACAAGTTTTGGTTCCTGCCAACATCCTCCATTTTCCTCTGATTTATGCATATGCTAACAAGCAACTGAGCTGAAAACACAGGCTCTCCTTGCCAGGAAGGCCCTCTGAGACTCAGCCCTGCTGCTGGGACCTCCTTTTCACCCTGCATATCCTTGGGGAGAGAGGGGAAGTTCTCCAAGAGTGTTTTGTAATTTCATCCCTTCTCTGGTTTTGACATAGATTCATAGCATTGTGACCTATGTAACTCTTTCTTTAATTAAAGAAAGTGTTTCTTCCTGTGATACAGACCTCAAGAGAGCTTCTGGGTTCAGGTCCCCTGGTACAAGGACCACGTCCTTCTGCCAGAATTAGTCCCAGACCTGCTGTTGAGTTGGGCGGTGGTGTTCAAAAGGACACTGATGAGAAGATTCGAAGAACTGAAGAGCTGGCATTCTTTACTGTCCATCACCAGCCTGCAGAGCTTTGTAACCAAGATGATAGCCGCATGGCAATAGTAGCCTAAGAAAAAAGGATGCGAAGTGTGTTTTCCTCCAGGGCAGTCCAGGATATTGCTGTGAGCAGTCAGGGTCCAGTGCTGCCGACTCAAGGGGGCTGCGGCCTCTGTGGGCCTCTAGGAGCCCGGAAAATACATGGAACTCTCTGGACCCAGGGTGAGACACACCTGGTTTTAGATGCGTCACCCTGTACACATTTTTCAACTAATCTGACCTCTAGTTTTCATTCTTATGGGAGCTATTTCAACATGGGTATTATATTAATTAACTATTTTTCATAATTTGATAGAAGTAATATTGGTACATTATTTAATAAGTCTAATATTTACCTGACTCATTAGTCTCCTTGGGCTGCCGTAACACAGTGTCACAGACTGGGGAGCTTAAAAAACAGAACTTTATTTTTTTACAGTTCTGGAGGACATAAGCCCTAGATCAGTGTGTCAGCAGCTTTGACGTCTGCTGAGGCCTCTCTCCTTGGCTTGCAGACAGCCGCCTTTTCTCTGCATCCTCACATGGTCTTCCCTCTGTGTGCACATCCTGGTGTCTCTGGAGATCCAAATCTCTTCCCATGAGAACACCAGTCAGATTGGATTAGGTCCAGCCGTATGACCTCCTTTGATCGTAATCACTTCTTTACATGCCTTGCCTCCAAATACAGTCACATTCTGAGGTGCTTGAGGAATAGGGCTTTAACCCGTAGAGTTGAGAGGGACACTGTTCAGCCCATAACAATCAACAAAGAGAAATCCTGTACCTACCCTTGCATGCCTAGTTCCACTTCCTGAGAGCCTAACCCTCCTTTTCCTTCCTATATTTACTGCCATATTTATAAATGACTTATTTGTACCTCAGTTTCTTGCTTTTCTGATTTTAGCTATAATCTCTGACTTTTGTTATCAGAAATGAGGATATATCCTCAGTTCCCATCCCCACATGCTTTTCTGAAGTCTTCTAGAATTTTATTGTATTTTTTGGTTAGATTATTATTAAAAGTTTGCATTGTTATATTTATGTAAAAAATATTTGCTGCCAATCCATGTAGTTTGTTATAATTACATTTGTATTTTCTGGTAGGGTCTTTCCTGGAGATGATAATTATTTCCATTTTTATTAATTTTCAACACCCTTATCACTGTCCGTCCCATATTCTCTACTGAAGGGAATCTCCTTTCATTATTGTGAACACATCCAAGAGTCCTGGCTCTCATTGGTTCACCTGCTCCATCTGAGATAGTCATTTTCCCAGATTGTGGCTTTGAGATCTTGTCTTTACTACTGTTCTTGGATTTTTGTTCAGCATCCTCCTAGAGAGTCCCTTCCTTCCCTTCTTGCTATACTTGATCTTCTGTTTCTTGGATCTTAGTGTTTTTAGTTGTCTTAGCTTACCTTGTATTTTGCTTACTTTGGTGTAGCTCATGCACTAGTAGCTTCCTGAGAAAGAATGCCTAGAAGGTAAATGTGAAAAGATTTTGAATATGAGAGTCCTTTATTTCACTCTGTTATTTGCATGATACTCAAATGGTGAATTTTGGCTTGGAAATACACTTCTTCTTAGATCTTTGCAGACATTACTTTCCTGAGTTGGCATTGAAGGATCTACTGACTTTCTGATCCTTAACTTTTGTACATTACCAGTTTTTCCTTTGCTGTTGTTTTTCTTTATTTTCTTAATGTTTCTAAGATCTTTTCTTTGTCCCATTTCCAATCAGTGTTCCTGTTTTCAGAACCCACCTGCACTCCCATGTCCACAGATCCCTGGATTCTTCTGTTTCTGAGCCTTTCTGGGATTTGAGAGCAGATTGCTCACTGATGGTCTTCCATTTAGGTATAGGAAAATATTCAAAATACAGTCACATTCTGAGTCACAGTTCCATTCTCTTAGTCCTTGTGTGTTTATGCTTTTAAGGAAAATCCTTTTACTGCCATCTTTGTGGAGAAATATACAAATATTAAGATCATGGCATCTGGCCCCATCACTTCATGGGAAATAGATGGGGAAACAGTAGAAAGTGTCAGACTTTATTTTTTTGGGCTCCAAAATCACTGCAGATGGTGACTGCAGCCATGAAATTAAAAGACGCTTACTTCTTGGAAGAAAAGTTATGACCAACCTACATAGTATATTCAAAAGCAGAGACATTACTTTGCCGACTAAGGTCCGTCTAGTCAAGGCTAAGGTTTTTCCTTTGGTCATGTATGGATGTGAGAGTTGGACTGTGAAGAAGGCTGAGCGCAGAAGAATTGACGCTTTTGAACTGTGGTGTTGGAGAAGACTCTTGAGAGTCCCTTGGACTGCAAGGAGATCCAACCAGTCCATTCTGAAGGAGATCAACCCTGGGATTTCTTTGGAAGGAATGATGCTAAAACTGAAACTCCAGTACTTTGGCCACCTCATGCGAAGAGTTGACTCATTGGAAAAGACTCTGATGCTGGGAGGGATTGGGGGCAGGAGGAGAAGGGGATGACAGGATGAGATGGCTGGATGGCATCACGGACTCAATGGACGTGGGTCTGGGTGAACTCCGGGAGTTGGTGATGGACAGGGAGGCCTGGCATGCTGCAGTTCATGGGGTCGCAAAGAGTCGGACACGACTGAGCGACTGAACTGAACTGAACTGATACAAATATTAGGGCTTCCCTGGTAAGTCACCTGGTAAAGAATCTGCCTGCAATACAGGAGACCCTGGTTCGATTCCTGGGTCAGAAAGTTTCCCTAGAGAAGGAATAGGCTACCCACTCCAATATTCTTGGGCATCCCTGGTGGCTCAGATGGTAAAGAATCTGCCTGCAATGTGAGATACCTGGGTTCCACCCTGGGTTGGGAAGATCCCCTGAAGGAGGGCATGGAAACCCACTCTAGTATTCTTGCTTGGAGAATCCCCATGGACAGAGGAGCCTGGTGGCCTACAGTCCATAGAGTTGCAAAGAGTTGGACATGACTGAGCAACTAAGCACAGCACATACAAATATGAATATTCAACTCCGCCCCCTACTTTTAAGTGGAAGTTCCTCATAGAATTATCATAAAATTCAAAATTGTGTGTGTGTGTGTGTGTATATATATATATAAACACTTATCTATAGAACCTGTTACATAGCAGACACTGAAAATATCATATTTGTGTGTATATGTGTGTAGCATGGAGCTAACAGGGACTTAAACACTCTGAGGGTCATATGATGGCCTGGAACCAATCTTTGCATGAAGACTTTGTTGTTGTTTAGTTGCAAAGTTGTGTTCCACTTTTTGAGACCCCTGGACTGTAGCTCTCCAGGCTCCTCTGTCCATGGTATATCCCAGGCAAGAATACTGGAGTGGGTTACCATTTTTTTTTTTCTCCAGAGGATCTTCCCAGCCCAGGGATCAAACCCATGATTTCTGCATTGGCAGGCATATTCTTTACCGCTGAGCCACCAGGGAAGCCCTTGTGAAGACTTACAAACATCTTAAAAAAAAAAAAAAAAGACTTCTGACATGTCTGAGTAAACCTACAGTCAAAGAGAGAAGTACTTTTGAACATAGATGGTATTTTTTGTTGCTTGACTCTGCCTTTCTCTGCCTCATGGATTCGTGCCTATGCCCTTGATAGAGGAAAGAGTCTAAAAAGAAATGCAGCAGGCTTTGGTTTTAGTTCAGTATTTGGCCATAACCTGCTATTCTGCTTTCAGCCTTCAGAAAGCGCACTTCATTACTTCTGGCATCCATGCATCAATGATGATGTAGTTACAAATGTTATCAGTGTAACAGCATCAGAGACATGAAGGAGACATGTAATTAAAGGTGTTATTAATATGTCTATACTGTCTTTAAAATCCAGCTTTAGAGATGAAATTACAGTGTGTGAGAGGGAAGTTACCCTCAGTGAAGGCTATAGAAAGAGTTTGAATATTTACCTATAACTTGCTGAAAGGACACTCAGAGAAGGCACTGGAGGAGTTTGAAGGCACTGGGTTAGAGCTAGACAAATCATTTTGCTACTCACATTCATCAGAGTTGATAATTAAAACTATGAAAGTTCTGTGACATCTAGGAGCTGCTGCACTGAAAATAAAGAATTAAGGGGAAAATACTGATAGAGAAAGAGAATAGCATCAGCAAACGGTTTTTCAGTTAATCAACCCAGAACATTTCTTGAGCATACTTTGTTGTCAGAATTCTAAAGAAGTGGTCAGAGAGACTAGGAGGAAAGACAAAACCAGGGCATCACCTTGGGATCCTATATCAGTTGGTTAATGAGGTCATATTTTGTACATTACAAGTCTGGGCAGAAACCAAGAACAACAACAGTGGGGATATGGGATGTGAATTTGATCATGGTTGGAGATATAGGTAAATTCAGTGATTTGCAGTGTAATCAGGTGGGAAAGATGCCCCCCCCAAATCTACCTGTTGGAAAATTTACAAACACATGATTAACAACAGGCATACTTGAAAGCTAAAGGCAGAAAGTGACAGTAGTGGGGACATGAGGGTCACAGATGAACTGGGTTTCCTGGATAGCTGGGCAGACAGGCTGTGTTGGGGGAAAGCACCAGATAGTTTTAAGAGGAGGGATTCTCCTTTTTCATTCTCCTAAGAGACTTCACCTTGGAAAATGATGGCATCATTGATGCCTTTTTGGATGGCAAAACCAAAAGATTGTTTTCGGTTATAATGACCTTGAACTTGTGTCCAGATGTGGCCAGCCTACTGCAGAGAGCTTATTTACCTGATCATTTCCCCTCAGATTTTGAGCCCGACACCGCCCTCCCTGCCCACCATTGCTGTCACTCCACCAGCTCCAGTTCCTTCAAATGCCATCTGAAGGCATTTATTTCTCTCTGTTACCCCTAACTCTTAATTTGCAGCGTCACTGCTTTTGCTTAGTATTAGTAACCCTTGGAGATTGTTTCCTCGTTGGCAATTGTATGAAGTGTTGGTGATATTGTTGTTTGGGGGAAGCTGGGGGAGTGAGGGAAATGCTATCATCAGAACTTCATGGCCTTTAAATCCAGTTTGGTGCCAGTACACTGGGGGATTCTCTGGCCCTCATGGGAGTATTTCATTCTTACACACTAGGGATGTCCCAAGAGATCCACCCCAGTGCACCATTCACAATAGGGTTTGACTTTTAAAAAGCTATTCATTTGGTTGGAAAGAACAGATTCCCACACAGTTTTTGGAATGCATGGAAAACCCCTATCATTTTCCTGTCTCAACACCCTTTTCACATGCAGCCTACACAGTTCTTTGCTTTACAAGAGAGAGAAGGATAGTGGGAGGGAGAAGGAGAGAGGTCACCGATGACGCTCAGGGCTCAGCGATGACCTTTCCTTCTTAGCTGTTCTGGGTAAGGTATATTTCTTCACTAGGCAGCATGCAGAAATAGTGAGTGGGCAGGAGCTTTATTCTACGCTGGTGTCACCACCCCCACCACCCACATGGCCTCATGACTACATTACGCAGTCGCTTCCTTTTGTTCCCATGAAACACTTCTGACTATGAAAAGACTTATAAAAGGAGTTTGTGCTTATTGTTGAAAAGTTGGATGGAGTCAAAAAGCATACAAGGGCAGAATAACAAAGGAAAAAACTTCAGAATACCACTCCCAGAGCCAGCTACTCAAAACTTTGTGGTATTACAAATCAAGAATTTGTTTAATGATTTATTAAATATTTATTGAGTGCTTCTGCTCTACCAGGCATTATGCTAGCTACATACAGAGGCAAATACAGAGGCAAATGATGAGATCTTTACTCTTGTGAAAATGTGCCTGTGTTAATGCAGGTCCTGTCTGAGATGTTTCCTGACCTTTTGTCTCCTGCACGATGCGTTTCTGTGGTCATAAAAGGCTCACTTCCTAGGGCATCTGTAGTCTGAGTTAGCTGATCCCTCTTTGTCTTTATACAAGAATGATATCCTGCCCGTTTTCACAGCCATCGCCAGGCACACAGCCGCTGTCTGTGAACTCACGAAGTTAGAGTGTCCCAGTGGCAACGATCTCTTGCTTCTCTACCATATGACCCAACAGTCCCTCTACTGGGTATATACCCTGAGGAAACCAGAACTGAAAAAGACACATGTGCCCCAGTGCTCACTGAAGCACTATTTACAACGGCTAGGACATGGGAGCAACCTAGCTGTCCATCAACATATGAATGGGTAAAGAAGCTGTGGTACATATATACAATGGAATATTACTCAGCATAAAAAGGAACACATTTGAGTTAATTCTAATGAGGTGGATGAACCTAGAGCCTACTATATAGAGCAAAGTAAGTCAGAAAGAAAAATATGGTATAGCAACACATATATGTGGAATCTAGAAAGATGATCTAGAAATACTGATGAGCGTATTTGCAGGGCAGCGGTGGAGACAAAGACATAGAGAACAAATTTTGTGGACACGGTGGGTGAAGCTGAGGGGTGGGACAGATTTAGAAACTAACATGGAAACATATGCATTACCATATGTAAAACAGATAGCCAGTGGAAATTTGCTGTATGACGTAGGGAGCTCACATGCTCTCTGACAAGCTAGAGGGGTGAGATGGGGTGGGAGACAGGTTCATGAGGGAAGGAACATATGTATACCTATGGCTGATTCATGTTGATGTATAGCAGAGACTAACAATATTGTAAGGCAATTATCCTCCAATTAAGTTTGAAAGAATGGTTTCCTTGATAGAAATGACAGTGAGTTAGGGAGGGTATGGAGGTGAGGGGAAATGAATAGCCCTGGCAGGTTGCTGTGCTGTTGATCTGGGAGATGGCGGGGGGAGAGGCAGTACACGGGCCAGAGCAGAACTCAGTGCTGGGTGGGGATGACTTTATTATGACACAGGATTGAGGAACAATCAAGTAGAGAAGGAAAGGTTGAAGATTGAAAACAAAGGGCTAACTGATGAAACAGACTTACGAAGAGAGATCCAGAATACAGACTGGTCCATCCATACAAGGGTGGGGGCACTGCCAGGAGGCACCATGGAATGGTGTGGGTTATCAGGGTGATTTGGGGCTGTTAAGGCATCGAATGGGCAGAGTCCAGAGATGTGATATGTCCTGCACTGGGTGATATAGTGAAGAAAGTTTCCACATTCCAAGCAGCTTTCATGGGAAATAGATGGGAAAACAGTAGAAACAGTGTCAGACTTTATTTTTGGGGGCTCCAAAATCACTGCAGATGGTGACTGCAGCCATGAAATTAAAAGACGCTTACTTCTTGGAAGAAAAGTTATGACCAACCTACATAGTATATTCAAAAGCAGAGACATTACTTTGCCAACTAAGGTCCGTCTAGTCAAGGCTATGGTTTTTCCTGTGGTCATGTATGGATGTGAGAGTTGGACTGTGAAGAAGGCTGAGCACCGAAGAATTGATGCTTTTGAACTGTGGTGTTGGAGAAGACTCTTGAGAGTCCCTTGGACTGCAAGGAGATCCAACCAGTCCATTCTGAAGGAGATCAACCCTGGGATTTCTTTGGAAGGAATGATGCTAAAACTGAAGCTCCAGTACTTTGGCCACCTTATGCGAAGAGCTGACTCATTGGAAAAGACCCTGATGCTGGGAGGGATTGGGGGCAGGAGGAGAAGGGGACGACCGAGGATGAGATGGCTGGATGGCATCATGGACTCAATGGACGTGAGTCTGAGTGAACTCCGGGAGTTGGTGATGGACAGGGAGGCCTGGTGTACTACGATTCATGGTGTCGCAAAGAGTCAGACACGACTGAGCAACTGAACTGAACTGAACTAGTCAGGAAGGTGAAAACTCTATTTAGAATTATCTGAGCCTGGAACCTAGCATTGTTTTTCAGTGACAGAAAGTAATGTTTACATAGTTTTAATGTAGATTAAATTTCCCAAAGATTCAACCACAGTGTAAATCAAGGGAAGGTTTCACTGGGAAATCTTGATATATATAAAATGCTTTATAAAGTGTACTTATCATTTTGAAATGGCATTTTTATTCCTACTGAAAGTGAAAATGTTAGTCCCACTCAGTCTCATCTGCTCTTTGTGACCCCATGGACTGTAGCCCACCAGCTTCCTCTGTCCATAAAATTCTCCAGGCAAGAATACTAGAGTGGGTAGCCATTTCTTTCTCCAGGGGATCTTCCCAACCCAGGGATGGAACCTGAGTCTCGGGCATAGCAGGAAGATTATTTACCATCTGAGCCACCAGGGAAGCCCATGAGTTCTAAGATTAAGTACCTGAATCTGTCTACACATTCATAATTACCACACAGTGATTCTACATCGAGGTATAAGGATTTTTCTACCTTATTGTGTGTTCAGTATAATAATACCTGAGCCTTTACATATTGAAAAGCATATTACTTTGCTTTTATTTTGTGACTGTGCCATTAAATCAATTAAAACGTAATTATGTATTTAGGTAGGTTATATTTGTTTCTCAATATTAAAGGGGAAGGAAGTTACAAAATAATTTTTTCTAAAAAGGCATTGGATTTGATTCAGCTAAGAATCACCAGCAAAATTAGAAACACTTAGCAGGAGAAGCTTTAAACACTGTACTAGAGAAGGCAGTAAGGATGGATGAGGCACACAGAAGTCCAAGGAAGGAGGGCATGGAGTTGAGGAAATCATCCTGTCCTTTATCCTCTGTCAAGTAAGAGTTTAAAATGTGTTTAGAGTGCAGGAGGGAGTGAAATTGAAGGTGACATAAAAAAGAGAAAGAGAAAGAGGAAAGTCAGTTGTGGATGAGTGTTGTCTGAGACTTTGGGAAGGTTGCTGCTGCTGCTAAGTCGCGTCAGTCGTGTCCGACTCTTTGTGACCCCAGAGACGGCAGCCCACCAGGCTCCCCTGTCCCTGGGATTCTCCAGGCAAGAACACTGGAGTGGGTTGCCATTTCCTTCTCCAATGCATGAAAGTGAAAAGTGAAAGTGAAGTCGCTCAGTCGTGTCTGATTCTTTGCGACCCCATGGACTGCAGCCTCCCAGGTTCCTCAATCCATGGGATTTTCCAGGCAAGAGTACTGGAGTGGGGTGCCATTGCCTTCTCCAGGGAAGATGGCTAGGCCGTGTTAAAAGCCCAGTTGAGGTTGAAGAACTTAAATTTGTCAAGAGCCTCATTCAGCAAAGGTGTGGTCTTTGCCAGAAGAGCTCAACAGGAGTGCTTCTCCCAGGGAGCCGGGATGGCTGGCTGGATTCATCCAGGGTTGGAGTTTCCCTAAGCAGCAGTAGCAGAAGAGTAAAAGGTCAGGTCATGAAGAACACTGACTACCAGACTCAGCAGCTTAGCAGTGAACTATGATTAGGGCCAGGAGTGACACCTGGGAGACTGTTACATTATAAAGGCCCCTGGTCAACCCCAGGGGCCCCCAATGATAGTACATTCTTCCACTTTCTATTTCAAGAATGCAGCCAGCTTTATTCCCTACCTGGTTGGTGAAGTTCCATTAAAAGATTTTCCTCTATTTTGCTCCACTGACTTACAAGGGCTGACATTCTCCCAGGACTCTATAAAGAAAAAGTGCAGCTTCTGGGCCTCTTGATGTAAATGGAGGCGAATTTTGCTAAGGTAAAGGTGAGTGTTCCCAAATCCGGAGGGAGGCAGGGCTTTTAAAGGAGAAAGTCAGTACACACTAAGCTGAAAATAAGAGGTTTAGCCAGTGGAAGCCTCTTGGCTTAAAAGAAAAGCTCTGTAAATTCCCACATTTCTCCTGAAGAGTCAGACTTTTTAAAATCAGACACCACCTTACAAATTTCTCATCTACTTTCTGTCCAAGTTTCCATTTTGATTGTTGGAATCTTGAGTGGTAGCTTCTGACTGCAATCCAGATGTCATCCTGCTCCTCTCTTCTTAACTGAAGTGAAAGCAAGGAGGCACCAGGAAAAGAAGAGAGTCACCGTCTGATGGCCGCATTCAGATCTGGGGACTAAAGTATAGAGAAAAAGGGAGGGAGAGGTGAGCTGGTTCACCAGTGGAGTTGCTGGGGGCTGAGCACACTTGGCAGCTCCAAGACCCTGGGAATCTCAAGGGTATGACTGGGCTTGG
This sequence comes from Aepyceros melampus, assembly GCA_006408695.1. NCBI lineage: Eukaryota > Metazoa > Chordata > Mammalia > Artiodactyla > Bovidae > Aepyceros > Aepyceros melampus. The sequence goes on from SJXQ01004572.1 coordinate 111,684, forward strand.
AGCAGGCGTGCACACTCATATGGGAATTGGATATGGATTGCAGACCTACTGGAGAAATGGATATAAAATGCTATGAGGTCTCAACGAGTAAGATGCTGAGACTATCTTCCTTGAAAGATCATGAATAGAAATGACTAAAACCAACACAAATTCATATCAAGAATATATAGAAAAAAAGAAAAGGGTACGGTGAAGGGAAAATCCAAATGGCTAACAAGTATATGAACAATTGTATAAACACTAATAATCATAGAACTGCAAGTCAAAATGGGGCACTTCACTGTGTATAACAGACCAAAGGTTCATCCACATCACTATAAATGACCCAGTTTCATTTCTTTGTATGGCTGAGTTATATTCCATTGTATATATGTATCATATCCTGTCATACAGAGTGAAGTAGTCAGAGAAAAGCAAATAAAGTTTATTAAGGCATGTATATGGAATCTAAGAGATGGTAATGATGAACCTATTTGCAGGGCAGGAATAGAGACACAGATGTAGAGAAGGAACATGTGGACATGATGGGGAAGGAGAGGGTGGGAAGAACTGAGAGAGTGGCATTGACATGTATACGCTCTCGTGTGTGAAATAGCTAGCTAGTGGGAAGCTGCTGTGTAGCACAGGGAGTTCAGCTTAGTGCTCTGTGCTGACTTTGAGGGGTAGAATGGAAGGGGGAGGTAGGAGGGAGGCTCAAGAGGGAGGGGATATGTGTATACTTAGAGCTGATTCATGTTGTAGAGCAGAAACTAACACAATATTGTAAACTAATTGTATTCCGATTTTAAAAAACGGGGCACTTGAGATTGGAAAAAAAAAAAAGGAAACTTGAATAATGAAGTATTGGCAAAGTTGTAGAGAAATAGGAGTCCTCAGGCATTGCTGATGGAGATGCAGACTGTTAGAGCCATTCTGGAAAGTGATTTGGCAGCACTGAATGGAACTAAACATGAGAATACTCTGTGACCAGCCATCTTTCTTGTCTACTTATACCCAACAGAAATTCTTTCAAAGGTTCCTGAGGAATGCCACAGGGCTATCATGGTGGTTCTGTGGGGGTAAGAAGTTGGAGGTAATCTGTTTACCACAAGGGGAGTACATAGGAGAAGTACAGGACACGATAGTCCTCTCTGCAGCACTTAGAAGCAAGAACTAGATGTACTCCTCTGTCCATGGAATTCTCTAGGCAAGAATACTGGAGTGGGTAGCCATTCCCTTCTCCAGGTAGCAGGGATAGATTTTTTAAAAATAGTGCCAAGTGAAAAACCTAAGAAGCAGAATAATACCATTAAAATGGGAACCACATGCAGACATATTAAATGCCCTACACACTTTGCAAAGATGCGGTATTTATTCAGGAAATTGGATCAATAGCTGTAACAGAAGCACTCAAAATAATAATGGATTAAGCCCGATAGATTTTTTTTTTCTCCTGTTAAAATTCGGGTAGGCAATCTAGAGGGGGTTCGACATCATCAGGGACCTGTTTCTGTCATTTTACTTTGACAACTTCAGCTCATGACTCTTATCTCAGAGTCCTGTGTGGCTCCTTGATCTCCTAGCACACAGTCAGACTCTGCCCAGTGGGAAGAGGGAAAGGAAGAGGAAAAGAAAAGATACATTTCTGCTTATAGGACAACCTAGAAGTTCACACATCACTTTTGCTCTTATCCCATTGGCTAATATTAAATGGTGTAGTCATGCCTAGCAACCAGCTATGAATTCTGTTAGGATGTTAGGAAGATGACAAGCAGTGCATATGTGCAAATGACACAAATTAACACATTAGGGTAGGGCTTGAGGAGGAAGGGATGAGGATCAGAAGGAAAAGGGAAGAATGACATTTATACAGAATAAGAAAGAATCCTTGTGTGGATTCATGATGAGAGTGTATCATAAACTGAGACCTGTGGTTATGGCACTCTTCTGTACCTGAGGTTCATGAAAGGAAGGAAGGAAGGAAGTGAACAGAGCAGTAATTACCTAGCAGAGTTACTAAGCATGTTACAGAAAGCATAAAGTGTCTGCAGTGCCTGTTACAGAGGTGTCCAGCAAATGTTAGCCATATCCATTAAATATCAGAATAGATCTTTTCCCATATTATTATTTTTTAATCTAAATTTATTTATTTTAATTGAAGGCTGATTACTTTACAGTATTGTATTGGTTTTGCCATACATCAGTCCCATGTTATTTTTAGTTGCTTCTTTGGCTAATGCAGAAGTTCACAATATTTCTAGCTAATAAGTGCACGTGAAGAGAAAGTGAGAGCATTAATACAGACTAACATATTTCATTTACATATAAAATTCTCATCTTTTGTATTTGGGCTTCCCTGTGGCTCAGTGGTAAAAAATCTGCCTTCCATGTAAGATCTGAAGGAAATTTTGGTTTGATCCCTGGGTTGGGAAGATCCCTGGAGAAGGGCATGGCAACCCACTCTAGTATTCTTGCCTGGAGAATTCCATGGACAGAGGAGCCTGGCGGGTTCCAGTCCATGGGGGCAAAGAGCTGGACGTGACTGAAGTGACTAAAGGAGATCAGTCCTGGGTGTTCATTGGAAGGACTGATGCTAAAGCTGAAACTCCAATACTTTGGCCACCTCATGCAAGAGTTGACTCATTGGAAATAACCCTGATGCTGGGAGGGATTGAGGGTGGGAGGAGAAGGGGACGACAGAGGATGAGATGGCTGGATGGCATCACTGATTCGATGGACACGAGTTTGAGTAGGCTCTGGGAGTTGGTGATGGACAGGGAGGCCTGGCGTGCTGCAATTCATGGAGTCGCAAAGAGTCGGACACGACTGCGCGACTGAACTGGAACTGGAAGTGACTTAGCACACAGTTGATTTACAGTGTGCTAATTTCTGTTGTACAGCAAAGTGGCTCAGTTATACATATATGTACATTCCTTTTCATATTCTTATTCTTTTCCATTATGATTTATCACAAGACATTGAATATAGTTCCTTGTGCTATACAGAGGAGGGCTTCCCTGGTGGCTCAGTGGTAAAGAATCTGCCTACAATGCAGTAGACTGCCTGCCGTGCAGGAGATGCGGGTTCGATCCTTGGGTTGAGAAGATCGCCTGGAGAAGGAAACTGTAACCCACTCCAGTATTCTTGCCTGGGAAAACCCATGGATGGAGAAGTCTGGCAGGCTACAGGCCAGGGGTCACAAGAGTCAGACATGACTTAGTGATAAACCACCACCGCTACACAGAGAAGTTGTCTATCTATTCTGTATATAATAGCTTGCATCTCCTAACCTCAAACTCCCAGTCCTTCCCGCCCCAACCCCTCACTCCCTTGGCAACCAAAAGTCTAACTCTCTGTGAGTCTGTTTGTGTTTTAAAGATATGTTCTGTGCTCTGCTGTGCTTAGTTGCTCAGTTGTGTCTGACTCTTTGTGACTCCGTGGACTGCAGGCCACCAGGCTCCTCTGTCCACGGGGATTCTCACGGCAGGAACACTGGAGTGGGGTGCTCTGCCCTTCTCCGGGGATCTTCCCACCCAGGGCTCAAGCCCAGGTCTCCCGCGTGCCAGCGGATTCTTTACCACCCGGGCCACCGAGGTTTGTGTCGTAGTTTAGATTCCACATATAAGTGATACCACATGGTATTTGTCTTTCTCTTCCGACTTACCTCTTGGCATAATAATCTCTGGGTTCATCCATTTGCTGCAAATAGCATTACTTCATTCTTTCTATGTAATTGAGCAGTATTCCATTGTATATACATGTACCTCATCTTTATCTAATCATTTGTTGATGGACGTTTATGTTGTTTCCATGTCTTGGGTGTTGTAAATAGTTCTGCTATGAAAATAGGGGTGCATATATCTTTTAAAATGATAGTTTAGTCTAGATATACACCCAGAAGTGGGATTGCTGGATCATATAGCAACTCTCTTTTTAGTGTTTTGATGAACTTCCATACTGTTCTCCATAGTGGCTGTACCAACTTAAATTCCTACCAACAGTATAGGAGGGTTCCGTTTTCTCGACACCTTCTCCAGAATTTGTTATTTGTAGACTTTTTAATGATGGCCATTCTGACCCATGTGAGGTGTTACCTCATTGTAGTTTTGATTTGCATAAAATTATCATCTTTAATGTTGTTGATCCTTTTGGATCTACAGATCAGAGATTTTCCCTGTTGTTGAAACACTGTTGTCTCAGATTCTGAGACAGGTATTCCACAGATACCATGGTAGGGACACATGAGACCAAGTGACATGATAAGAGGGTTTTCTTTTGACCAGAAATTGGGCAACATTCACATCTTCGGTAATGACATTAAAAAAAGAAATGCCACGAAGAACTTTTGAAACTGCTGAAGGAAAAACAGTCAGTGGAACAAAGTCTTGAACTTAGAGAAACCTTAGCTGTCCAAGAGAACAGTCCTGCTGTTTTCTGGGAACACACACAAAAGTAGAATCAAGGGCCGCATGCCAATTCCTTCAGCATCCAGCTTTGCACTAAGGGAGAGCCAGAATTGAGCCTCACCTGCTTAAGGACCAGACTAATCACCACAGGGCTTGGCTTTCAAACACACTGATGGAGAAATGAGTAATTTTCATTGAATGCCTTTCAGTATATACTTATATCCTAAACTAAAGAAATCTAATAATAGCAAGGAGACTCCTCCACTAATGGGGTTTTCATGAGATAATTACACCCCAGGAGGACTAAAGGTATCATCTTTGTTTCTTGCTGTATAAGACAATGAATCTGATTGTCTTTTAGTTACCACCCACTGCTGTGTCTCTGGCTCCAAAACTTTTGACAGTAGGTAAGGGAGAATATATCTATGTGTAAAATCATGGCTTGCTATCACATACATTGTATTTCTTAAGGATAGCATAATAATTATAGAAATCAGAGAATCCATTTGCAGACTTTAAACTGAACCTCATTTCAGCCCAATAAGTTGGAAGAGATTATACATGACCCCCACCACATATGCACACATATACATACAAACACACATGCAGGTGCACAATTGCACCCCTAAAGGAGGATGTATATAGTCATCATATATGTCTATCGTATTTCTCAAGAAGAATCTTTGTAGATTAATGGGATAAAAACTTCTTTCTAGCTCACTTCCAGAAAATAGTATATCTTTAGACTAGTTTATATGTGTATGCAATGAAATTATACTAGATTATTTCTCTTTTCACCTTAGCTTTTAATTGCAACAGTTCCTTTTTGCAGGTGCCTTGTAGCATCTACTCCTATGTCTCTTTTCTACAATCTCTGTTTGGTTCTTAAATCCCTAATTGTCCTATTTTACATAATGTTTAATTTATGAGATGCCTGGAATATGAGATTTTTAAATGAGATTTCTGGAAACCTAGATGTTTTTAAAATCAGTTGAATAAACCCTCCTTTCCATGAATAGAAGGAGGTAAATTCCCTTAAATATTCCCTTGCCAGATTCAGAATTCTGCCACAGTCTTCAGAAGCGCTCTTGTTCTCCTTGTGTTCAGGTTTCTTCTTTCTCTGTAAACTATTCTGTCCCCTTAACCTTCACCTTCCTGTCCTGGCTCAAAAGCAGGTTTATCATGCCTAGATTACACAGTCTCCACCCTGCTACCCTCTCCAGCCAGTTTTCCCTTCTGTTTAATTCCCAAAGTGATGCCAAGTCAGCCCGCTCTATAGACAGCTCAGGGCTGCTAGGCCACTCACTCCTGTGGCTAAAAGCTAAGGTTATGTTCATCCAGCCCCAAACTTTGTCAGTGAGTGTCTAAGGCTCAAGGACAGTGTGATCAGCTTCTCAGACCCTTGTGCTTGACCAGGCAACTAAGTTGTTTTCTTATGGAAGGATTAGGATTTCTCCTCTTGAGATCAAATAGAGATAATGGAGTTTCTACTCTTAAGGATTATTTTCTTGTCCCACAAGTCTGAATCCCAGGGCAAAGGCTCGAGGAGTTAGCATGTTTATTATTGGACAGAGTGCCAAGTTTTGATGCTTCTGGTCTGTTTGACATGAAACGAGGATCACAGACTCCCCCAAGGACCAATGAAGGAGAAGCCTCTTCAGCTAGAAAACAACAAAAGCATTTCTCTGTAGTACAGGTTCTTCAGCTGGTGCTCCTGGTGGGAAGTTCCCCAGGATCTTACTAGTTTACCTCCTCACACTGGCATGATTATCAAGCCAGTTTTGTTTGGTGTGCTTATCTTATAGGGTTGCTGTGTCTAAGTGCCCAAAACTAGACAGCTTCAAAGGACTCACATCTATTCTCACAGAGTTCTAGAGTCTAGAAATCTGACATTAAGTGTTGGCAGGGCTCTCTGGGGCTTCAGAGAATTCTTCCTAGCCTCTTTCTAGCTTCTGGTGATTCTCAGCAAGCTGTGGCATTCCTTGGTTTCCAGACGCATCCCTCCAGTCTCCGCCATTGCCCATTGCGCAGTCATCTTCTTCCTGTGTGCTTCAGGCTCTTCACATTGTAGTCTTCCAGTGCTCTTGCCTGGAAAATCCCATGGATGGAGGAGCCTGGTAGGCTTCAGTCCATGGGGTCGCTAAGTCGGACCTGACTGAGTGACTTCACTTTCACCTTTCACTTTCATGTATTGGAGAAGGAAATGGCAACCCACTCCAGTGTTCTTGCCTGGAGCATCCCAGGGACGGGGGAGCCTGGTGGGCTGCCGTCTATGGGGTCGCACAGAGTCGGACACGACTGAAGTGACTTAGAAAAAAAAAGGACACCAGTCAGACTAGATTAAGGGTCCACTCTAATAAAGCTTTATCTTAACTGCAGTAATTCCCTACTTTAAAACAACTTCATCTTAGCTACAATAATTACACCTGGAACGACATATTCCTGAATGAGAGGTCACATTCTATAGAACTAGAGGTTAGGACTTTGGTGTATCTTTTGAGGAGACATGATTTAACCTGTAACATTTGGGATCAGTTTGACTTAATGCAGGAAATCACTTATCCTTCAGATGGAGAGTGCATAGTTAGGGTGAGGGTCGGAGAAAGCACACACCCTCACCCCTCCAGTGCTCAGAAGGGAGAAGCCGCCCTTTGCCCCTCTTCTGAGTCCCTCCGTGTCTGTCTGCCAGTTGGCACACACTGTCACCACTGCTCTGACCAAGGTTTTGTCTGCATTTGTAGAGTGAGCAGTGAGAGCTACATCTGTGCTATGAGAATGCTCACAGATCTGCCAGGAACATGAATAACAGCATTTTCCACAACAGTTCCTCTTCCTCAGTCAAGCCAGAAACTGTTTTCTGATAGCACTGCAGGGACAGTGAGTTTCCTAGTTGTATATCTCTTTGTAGGGAGCTGAATCAAGTGCCACCTTCCCCTGTCCAAGTTTCCTCTGTCCTAGCCTGTTGCGGGCCTTAAGGGAGAAGCTGGGAATGTGCCTCTGCCTGGGGACCACAGGCAAGGTCATCCTTGGGACACTGATGGGGGATGGGAGGAAGTGGAGGACACCATGGAGGCCTCAGACTTCCTAATGAGCAGCTAGTGGGCTGAGAGGGTGGGCGGGCGAGGACATTGGTAGCCGCCGGAGCAGTTGGACTCCTGCCCAGACCCCCAGCTGCCGCTGCTCCTTTGATGCAGCAAGGCCACATGGAAGGCCCAAAACATGGGACTCCATGGGGCTAGCCTAGGGCAGAGCTGTGAGAGGCAAAGCCTATCAGGGTGTCTTGCCACTTGAGCTGCCTTCCAGCACCTCAGCCCATTCCATGCCTCTGCCCATCCAGCAAAGTTCGGGTCTCACTTGACTGGACCATGCCCTTTATGCTAACATGCAGACAGACCCAAAATCAATCTAGACCTTTTTGCTCCATCTTTAACGTCTGTCTCAAAAGAGATAAATGTCTAGCAAGAAAGCCTTGAAAAACACTTGTCTCTTCAGCACTGAAATCTTCAGTAAGGTAGCAGGAAATTTTTTGGCATAAAACAATAAAATATTGAAAATCTGATCATAAAGATTCTCCTCCCACATGATTGCCCCATGCTTTCCCTTCTCTCTCTCCGCCTCCAGCTTTCTAGTCCAGTGTTTCCTCACTTGTCGAGTAATCTCTTTGGCTCTGCCTTTTATAATTCTGCTTCTGCACCTTTTGCCTTTTTTTAATCATCTAAGTAAAGACAATAAAGCATTGTGATCAAAAGATCTTCCCCTAGAAGGTCAGTGGGGGAAATACTGAACCAGTAAGGATTTTGATCCATATTACACTCTCCCCAAAACTTGAAAATCTTTTATTCCTTAATACACTAAAAGGGAATCTTTAATTGGCATTCTCGGTACTAAGTATGGAGAAGGCAATGGCACCCCGCTCCTGTACTCTTGCCTGGAAAATCCCATGGATGGAGAAGCCTGGGAGGCTGCTGTCCATGGGGTCGCTGAGGGTCGGACACGACTGAGGGACTTCACTGTGACTTTTCACTTTCATGCATTGGAGAAGGAAATGGCAACCCACTCCAGTGTTCTTGTCTGGAGAATCCCAGGGGCGGGGGAGCCTGGTGGGCTGCCATCTATGGGGTCGCACAGAGTCGGACACAACTGAAGTGACTTAGCAGCAGCAGGTACTGAGTAGGTTGGAGGGAAGTGGTGGGAGGAGGAGGGGAGCAAGTGGAGGGATTGGTGAAGAGTGTACCCGTCTCCTCCTAGGATAGCTCTGGTGCCTCATGATGGCTCCACTCTCTGGAAGTTTCTGGTCAAAGCCCTAACTCCCTACTCCTCTACATGTTGGGCACAGGCCTGATTCAGAGCAGCCAGTTCAGACTGCTTATGTGCCTCAAAAGATCCAAATTGGTGTTGCCTATAGCTGCAGGCATGGTGCTACCAGACTGGGCTGTAACCTTGGATCATCATCTCCCCCAAAATAGCCCATTTTAATTGTATTTAGTTTCGTCTTCAGGCAATGCAAATGACTCATTGAAAAGTTATGCTTCCAGCTCTTTCTTACAGCCCCAAAGAGGTAAATCCCCTAAAGTGAATGTTATTTGTTCCATACCTAAGCCAAATTTACCTCAGAGTTCAACACTGTCTCACTCCTACACATCCTGCCACGAGTTTGTAAATCCTCAACTTATTTAAAAGATAATGGAATGGGCCGGGGGAGTGGTGAGGGGGAAGTGGGAGAGATGGGGCAGGGCTTGAGTGGGTGGAGATGATGGGAGAAGATTGTAGTCATGAGCACACCATGTCACCAGCCCTCAAACTCAGCTCAACACTGTGAAGTCTCAGCACAAAACTGAAAGTGCTCACACCTACGATACTGAGACGTTTCTCTGAGACAGTCTTATGAGTTCATACTTGACTAGCAAGTTTGAGAAGCGAAGCTAGGTCCTGAAGTGAGAGTGTGAGGTGGGGGTAAGGGGTTGTAAATTGGGGCAAAGCATGCATTTTGCTGGTGTTTTTTCCTATTTGCCGCAGTTATTTCTATTTGGGGCCATTTTCCTTTTATCGTAACTCAGTAAATCTTGTTCCTGTCTCAGTGATGAGACACCTAAGGAAGATCTTATCCTAAATTACTGATAATTGATATGTATTAGCACCCATAACCTCTAGCCTCCTTCATTTATCTAAGAAAGACTTAATTGAAAGATGTTGATGTTGAGAAGAGCTGGCTAGTAACTTGTTAAAAGACTTTTTATACCCATATGGGCTGGTAAGCAAGGGCAGGGCTGGGAAAGCAGTTCCTGGAGTTCAGAAGCAGCCTTAGGTACAGATCTCTCTGGGTTGCTGGAACCACAGATGACGTCTCCTGGGCAGTCCTCCAGACACACAACAAAGCTCCCTGGCTATACTGCCTGGCTTCCCAGTGACTCATACAATGTGTCCACCCACATCATCGCTTTCTAAGAGTGCTCTGGTGGGTCTACTAGTCTTAAGGCCAATCAGTCTAGGTCTAACCTTCATTGGATATACTTCTGACCCACACTTGGAATACCAGTAACTTTGAAGACAGAGAACAAAGAGTATGCTTGAAAACAAAAACCTTCTGCTCCAAATGTACCTTTCTTATATTGTACTTTTTGTAACTGGTAAGACTGCCCATATGGTTCCTTTTGCAGCATATCTAAAGTCTTCTTCTAAAAAGATTTAAAGGAATGCAGACAACATGATCCCATAAAATTGCGCTACCTTGGTTCAAAATAATCTAGCTGGTCAATTTCATATACTATCAAAGAAGAGAAACTGAAGCATGGCGTTTGCGTGGTCAGCTCTAAAAGTAAGATGAGATGGCCAGACAGGAGAAAACCTCTGCATCGGTTAGAGCACTGTCTAGTTATGCCAGGCTTGCAAGCGAAGTCTCCCTAGACTTCCCAGCTTCACTCTGTTCTGTAGCTAGATTACACCCCAGTGTAAGCAAGTTATCCCACTAACTGCTGGTCAGAAAGGGTGCAAACAACAAAATGTGGGAAGTTCAACCAGCACATCCTCATGACTGTTTAGCCAGGATCAGCTGACGAAGGACTGGCAGAGTCATCTCTGAATGGCAGTGGCATGTTTGCAACAGTGCATTTGGGCATATAAAATACGTGTTTATGTTTCACATACATAGTCAAGTCGGTTTCGGCTTTAACTAGTACATTATGAGCCAGTTGAGGAGCCATCACCCGATTTTCTCTCATGGGCGTGGCACTTCACACACCATTCATTTAACATAAGACACTTAGGAAGAAAAAAATTTTGCTGCTGTCTGACTCAGAGAAAAAGAATGGAAAGTTAACAACAAGACATGATTCCAACTGAAATAAATTTGAATACTCACCATGTTCTTCATTCTCAATCCTCATATCTTAAAACAGGCTGAAGCTCTCAATTGTTCAGTGAACCGAGTAATACCAATGACTGCAATTGCTGTCCAGATGACATGAGTTCAAGGATAAAGATAAAAACATTTAATTTAATGTTCCAGGGAAATAAAAGTGCTCATTTGGTTGAGAGGGGAAGACACTAACACTTACATTCTAGAAAATTCTATGGCCATTAGCATCTGTCTGTGATTTTTTAAAAACTTGTTTAATTTGGTGAAGGATTCTTAAAAATTTTATAGTGTTCTACAGTTTTCAAATGTTTCATGCAGATGATTTCATATAATACCATAATAACCCTCCTTTTCCCCTGTACTGTTATATTGTCTCTCCCTCCTTCCCTCTCCCTACTGATAACTGCTAATTTGTTCCCTATATCTATGAGTTTGTTTCTTTTATGTTTTATTTGCTAGTTTGTTGTATTTTTTCAATTTCACATATATGTAATGTCATACGGTATTTGTCTTGCTTTGTTCAATTTATTTTACTTAGCATAATGCCCCCAAGTTCATCTATGTTGCTTCAGAAGGCAGAATTTCATTCTTTTTTATGGCTGAGTACTAGCTATATACTTGTTGGGGGGGATGTGTATGTGTGTGTGCATTTATGACATCTTTCTAATCCATTTATCTGTTGATGTACATTTGGATTGCTTCCATACATTGACAATCATCAATAAAGTAATTCTGAACATTGGGGAGCATTTATCTTTGGGTTTTTTGGATACATACCCAGGAGTGGAATTGCTGGGTCATATGATAATCCTATTTTTAGTTTTTTGATAAACCTCCATATTGCTCCTCTGGTGGCCCAGATAGTAAAGAATCTGCCTGCAATGTGGGAGACCTGGATTCAGTCCCTGGGTTGGGAAGATCCCCTGGAGGAGAGCATGGCAACCCACTCCAGTATTCTCGCCTGGAGAATCCCCATAGACAGAGGAGCCTGGTGGGCTGCAGTCCATGTGGTTGCAAAAAATCGGACAACTACTTGACAAAGACCAGCACAGCACATACTGTTTTCCTAGTGGCTGCACAAATATACATTTCCACCAGCAGTATATGTGGATTCCCTTTACTCCACATCCTTGCCTACTGTTACTTGTGTTCTTTTTGATGATAGCCATTCTGACTAGTGTGAGGTGATATCTGGAGATGAAAAAGAACCTACAACTGGCACCACAGAAATACAAAGGATTATAAGGGACTACTACAAACAACTATATACCAATAAATGACAACCTAGAAGAAATGGACAAATTCTTCAAAAGATACAATCTCCCTAGACTGAGCCAGGAAGAAATAGAAAATATGAACAGACTAATTGCTAAGAATGAAATTTAATCAGTAATTTAAGAACTCCCAATGAACAAAAGTTGAGGACTAGATGGCTTCACAGGTGAATTCTACCAAACATTTAGAGAAGAGTTAGCAACTCTTCCAACAACACGAGAAAAGACTCTACTCATGGACATCACCAGATAGTCAATACCAAAATCAGATTGATTATATTGTTTGCAGCCAAAGATGGAGAAGCTCTATACAGTCAGCAAAAACAAGACTGGGAACTGACTGTGGCTCAGATCATGAACTCCTTATTGCCAAATTCAGACTTCAATTGAAGAAAGTAGGGAAAACCACTAGACCATTCAGGTATGACCTAAATCAAATCCCTTACAATTATACAGTGGAAGTGACAAATAGATTCAAGGGATTAGATCTGATAGACAGACTGCCTGAAGAACTATGGACAGAAGTTTGTAATATTGTACAGGAGACAGGGATCAAGACCATCCCCAAGAAAAATAAATGCAAAAAAAGCAAAATGGCTATCTGAAGAGTCCTTACAAATAGCTGTGAAAAGAAGAGAAGTAAAAAGCAAAGGAGAAAAGGAAAGATATACCCATTTGAATGGAGAGTTCCAAAGAAGAGCAAAGAGAAATAAGAAAGGCTTCCTTAGTGATCAATGCAAAGAAATAGAGGAAAACAGCAGAATGGGAATGACTAGAGATCTCTTCAAGAAAATTAGAGATACCCAGGGAATATTCAGGCAAAGACGCCCACAATAAAGGATAGAAATGGTATAGACCGAAGAGAAGCAGAAGATATTAAAAAGAGATGGAAAGAATATAAAGAAGAACAATACAAAAAAGATCTTCATGACCAAGATAATCATGATGGTGTGATCCCTCGCCTAGAGCCAGACATCCTGGAATGCAAAGTCAAGTGGGCCTTAGGAAGCATCACTACAAAGCTAGTGGAGGTGAAGGAATTCCTAAATTTGAAATTTTAGTATTTCAAATCCTAAAAAATGATGCTGTGAAAGTGCTGCACTCAATATGCCAACAAATTTGGAAAACTCAACAGTGGCCACAGGACTGGAAAAGGTCCGTTTTCATTCCAATCCCAAAGAAGGATGATGCCAAAGAATGTTCAAACTACCACACAGTTGCACTCATCTCACACACTAGTGAAGTAATGCTCAAAATTCTCCAAACCAAGCTTCAACAGTATGTTAACCTTGAACTTCCAGATGTTCAAGCTGGATTTAGAAAAGGCAGAGGAACCAGAGATCAAATTGCCAACATCTGTTGGATTGTCGAAAAAGTGAGAGAGTTCCAGAAAAACATCTACTTCTACATTATTGACTATTTCAAAGCCTTTGACTGTGTGGGTCACAACAATTGTGGAAAATTCTTTAAGAGATGAGCTTCTTGAGAAATCTGTATGCAGTCCAGGAAGCAACAGTTAGAATCAATAACCTGAGATACACAGATGATACCACGCTTATGGCAGAAAGTGAAGAACTAAACAGCCTCTTGATGAAAGTGAAACAGGAGAGTAAAAAAGTTGACTTAAAACTCAGCATTCAGAAAACTAAGATCATGGCATTTGGTCCCATCACTTTATGGCAAATAGATGGGGAAACAGTGGAAACAGTGGCAGACTTTGTTTTTTTGGGCTCCAAGATCACTGCAGATGGTGATTGCAGCCATGAAATTAAAACATGCTTACTCCTTGGAAGAAAAGTTATGACCAACCTAGATAGCTTCTTAAAAAGCAGAGACATACTTTGCCAACAAAGGTCCATCTAGTCAAAGCTGTGGTTTTTCCAGTAGTCATGTATGGATGTGAGAGTTGGACTATAAAGAAAGCTGAGTACTGAAGAATTGATGCTTTTGAACTGTGGTGTTGGAGAAAACTCTTGAGAGTCCCTTGGACTGCAAGGAGATCCAACCAGTCCATTCTAAAAGAAATCAGTCCTGAATATTTGTTGGAAGGACAGATGCTAAAGCAGAAACTCCAATACTTTGCCACCTGATGTGAAGAACTGACTCATTTGAAAAGACCCTGATGCTGGGAAAGATTGAAGATGGGGGGAGAAGGGGACAACAGAGGATGAGATGGTAGGATAGCATCACTGACTCAATGGACATGAGTTTGAGTAGACTCTTGGAATTGGTGATGGATAGGGAGGCCTGGCATGCTGCAGTCCATGGGGTTGCAAAGAGTCATACACGACTGAGCAAGTGAACTGAACTACCAACTGTTAGCATCTAACCCTCTGAAACTGTTCAAAAAATTGAGGAAGAAGAAGCACTCCCAAACTCATTCAGTGAGATCAGGATCACCCTGTTACCAAAACCAAACAGATACATCACACAAAAAAGAAAATGACAGGCCATTATCACTGATAAATATAGATGCAAAAGTCAGCAAAATATTAGCAATCAAATCCAAAAATACTTTAAAAGGATCAATTGGATCAATTGATCAACTGGAATTTATTCCAGGGATAGAAGGATTTTTCAATATCTTCAAATCAATCAGTGTAATATACCACATTAACAAGTTGAAGAGTAAAACCGTATGGTCATCACAGTAGATGCAAAAAAACCTTTTGATGAAGTTGAATATTTATTTATTATAAAAACTATCCAGAGAGTGGGCCTACAGGGAACTTGCCTCAACATAATAAGGGCCATATATAACAAACCCACAGCTAAGAGCATACTCAAAGGTGAAAAGCTGAAAGCATTTCCTCTAAGATCAGAAAGAAGACAATGATGTCCATTCTCACCACTTTATTCACATAGTTTGGAACTCCTAGCTATAACGATCAGAGAAGAAAAAGAAATTAAAGGAATCTAAATTGAAAAGGAAGAAGTAAAGCTGTCACTATTTGTAGATGACATGATACTGTAAATAGAAAATCCTAAGATGCCACCAGAAAACTACTAGAGCTCATTAATTAATTTGGTAAAGTTGCTGGATACCAAATTAACATATAGAAATCAGTTGTATTTCTGTATATTAATAAGGAACTATCAGGAAGAGAAATTCAGGGAACAATCTCACTTAGCATCACGTCAAAAAGAATAAAATACTTAGGAATAAACCTACCTGAGTAGGAAAACCCTGTACTTGGAAAACTGTAAGATGCTGATGAAAAAATTGAAAACGACACAAACAAACAAAAAAGATAAACCATGTTCTTGGATTAGAGAATCACTGTTAATGACCATGCTGCCCAAGGCAACCTACGGAGTCAGTGTAATTCCTGTCAAAATGCTAATAGCATTTTTCACAGCCATAGAACAAATAAGTTTAAAATTTGTATGTAAAACACAAGACTTAGAATAGCCAAAGCTATTTTGAGAGAGAAGGACAGAGGAATCAGTCTCCCTGACTTCATACTATACTACAAAGCTACAGTAATCAGAAGAGTATGGACTAGCACAAAAACAGATACAAAGATCAATGGAACAGAATAGAGAGCCCAGAAACAAATTCACACTTTTGGTCGGTTGATCTGTGACAGAGGAGGCAAGAATATACAATAGAGAAAAGAGAATCCTGTCAGTAAGTTGTGCTGGAAAAAGTGGACAGCTCCATGTACAAGAATGAAATTAGAACATTTTCTAATATCATTACAAAAATAAACTCAAAATGGATTAAAGACCTAAACATAAGACCAAATAGTAAAACTCCTAAAGGAAAACATAGATAGAACACTCTTTGACATAAATTCTAGCAATATTTTATGGGATCCATCTCTTATAGCAAAGCAAAAAATAAAGAGACCTAATTAAACTTGTAATTTTTTGCACAGAAAGGAAACCATCAACAAAATGAAAAGACAGCTGACTGAATGGGAGAAGATATTTGCAAATAAAATGACTGATAAGGCATTAATATTCAGTATATATGAACAGCTTACACAACTCAGCATCAAGCTACCATATGATCCTGCAATCTCACTCCTGGGCGTACACCTGGAGAAAAACACTGTTTGAAAGGTTACACGCACCCCAGTGTTCATTGCAGCACTGTTTACAATAGCCAAGACATGGAAACAACATATATGTCCATTGACAGAAGAATGGATAAAGAAGATGTGGTACATACATACAATGGAACATTACTCAGCCGTTAAAAGGAGCAAAGTAATGCCATGGATGAAACTAGAGATTGTCTTATTGAGTGAACTATAACAGAGAATGAAAAATATCATGGGATATCCCTTATTTGTAGAATCTAAAAAAAAAGGATACTAAGGAACTTATTTATTTACAAAATAGTAACTCATAGACTTAGAGAACAAACTTATCGTTACCAGACAGGAAAGACTGTGGTGGTGGGGAGGGATAGTTAGGGAGTTTGGGATAACATGTACACACTGCTATATTTATCTCTGTATTTATTTATAATATTTATTTGTCTCTACCGGGCGTTAATTGCAACAAATGGATAACCGACAAGGACCTACTGTATAACACAGGAAACTCTACTCAGTATTCTGTAACAATCTAACTGGGCAAAGAATTTGAGAAAGAGTAGATCCATGTATATGTATAAATGAATCACTTTGTTGTATGCTTGAAAGTAATACAACATTGTTAATCAGCTGTACTTCACTATCAAAAAGTTTAAAAAAATGGGCAGAAGAACTGAGGAGACATTTTTTTTTTCCCCAAAGAAGACATACAGATGGCAAGTAGTCATATGAAATGATGGTCGACATTGCTAATCTTCAGGAAAATGTCCATGATTCTTCACTGAACTCCGCCTAAGAAAATGTGCCAGGGAGCTGCCATCCATCCACATCAGGCCTGGCCCAGGGCCTGTGCCTGACCCACAGCCAGCCTGCATCTGGATCGTGGGCCAGAGCTGCCTGCATGGAAGGTGTCAACCCGAGCCCGATAGGCAAAAACATGGTTTCCCACATGTCCCCTTGGTGCTTCCTGGATCAGAACTTCAGACTCTCTTTCAGCCTTATTAATAATGAAGAGAAAAAGAGAGGCTCTGCTGTCCTGAAGGTGGTTGATGTGGATGAATTTTATTTTTACGCCTCAGGATTTCTCTTTGCTTCGTCATTCAGGAAATCTGTTAGATAACTGAGTGATGTCAGCGCAGACCTCCTCCCTATCTCCTGACACGAGATACGGGCAGTTTGAAGTAGGCTTCAAGGGATCAGCTCCGAGCAGGGAGCCAAGTTTCCAGCCATCACCATGTGGTGACCGTGACACACAGAGGAAAGGAAGGGGGCTGTGTGCCTGCTGCCGGGAGGGCATGTTGGGAGCTGAAGCTGTAGCCTCCCATTAGGGCTCGAGCTGAGTAGCTCCCCAGCTCACAGGTCTGGTCTGTGACACAAAACACCAAAAAAAGAGCCAAACCCATCTTGGAAGTCCTTGCAGACCCCCTTACCACATCAGTTCAACTAGTCTAGATTCTGGGGTTCAAAACCTTGTGATTTATAGAGCAAATGTCCCTTAAAGTCAGTGTAGGAAACTGCAGATTGGGCAGTCAGTGAACATCAGAGGGTAAAAGCCTCTGACATTTAAAATTTCTTTGATAAGATTAGCTGAAATATCCCAGTGACCAAAATAGGCTATTTTTAACACCCGGCACCTTGTCAGCATACGCAGGACACTCACCTTAATCGGAGTTGGGGGTATTTTAACATTTTCTTTCTGAAGAAGGTCAGTGTTCAGAGGGTGTGTGGGTGATGTCTATCAGGATGGTTATATGAGGTTTTGTTATTGGCCCATGTTTAGCATATCCAGAACCACAACTGTTTCTTAACGACACTTAGCTGCTGTATAAAGGCATATAACAAGAAAAATCTCTTGTACTGTAGTTTTTATTCTCCTGTCAGGACCACTGAAGGTACCTCTCTTACATCACACCCTGGTGACAGGATCTGGACTCCAGAGCACTGAACTTCACCTCAAACCAGTGACCTGTGTAGTGCATCTCAGGGGTCCAGGTTCCAAAAGGTGGCATTTCGTGTTTCAGCATCTCTCAGTGGGACCACTGTTGATATTTTGGAGGAGCAGAAAGGAGGAGGAGAGGCGTGATGGGGTTGGGCTTGGGCACTTTATAGTATAGAGCTGCCTCTTGCAATGAGGAATGAGTAGCCTGTCTGCTCCCCTCCCCTACAGTCAGTGCCAGAAAATCTGTTTCCTAATATACATTTTCAAATGTCCCCATGAGAAAGAGAAACATGGTTAAGAAACTCTATAGGCGGAAGTGAGTACTAAAATTCCAAGCCTCTTGCCTAGCTGAGGAAGAGGCGTTTGGACACCACGTGGCCAGTCTGAATGGAGGCATCTTTTAAGGAAGCATTATTCTGAGCCTAAGAGACTTGTACTGCGTAGTTTCCCACAGGTGATCTTGTTTGTGGCCTCAGAGAAAGAAGAAACTCAATTAGATGAGCAGAGAGAGGTGGAGATGAGAAGATATTCAGACCAGAGACTGATGCGTGTCCTTGTTTCTGGACTTTGTGCTAGTCCCTGGCTCCCCAAGGGTCTCATAAGACCTGCTGGACTTTCCACTCTTAGATTCCATGGGATCATCCACAGCCTTAAAATCAATCTCCTCCCCCCTTTAAAATAAATCTCCCCTCTCCTTTTGTTTTTGGCTTAAATTAGTTTAAGGTGTTTCAGTTATTTTTAACCAAAAAAAAAAAAAAAAAAAACCATGACTCAGAGCTTATACTTGAAAGGATAATTTTTTAATGCATGATACTCATAAAACAAGCCATAAACAGCACGGTCATGGAGTAAGTGTGGTACATGTGGTGACTCGGTTTTCCTGGAGTTTATGGTTTACACAATTTCCCCCTTTCAGTCCAGTGTCCGAGTTTCACAGTAAATTATATGGTCACCCTTTCCCAGGATTGAAAGTGGACAACCTCGTCTTTATGAAGAAAGTTTATCTGAACAGAGCAAAGACTTCAGATAAAAGGAAGAGGAAATTTTTTGCTTCAGAGTTTCTTAGCTGTAGATGTACCCGGGCATGGTTTAAGATGAGATATAGCTGGCTCCCAAGCCGTCAGGCTATGTTGTTGTTCAGTTGAGAAGTTGTGTCCAACTCTCTGCGCCCCCACGGACCGCATGCAGCACGTCAGGCTTCCCTGTCCTTCACTACCTCCCAGAGTTTGCTCAAATTCACGTCCGTTGAGTTGGTGATGCCATCCAACCATCTCATCCTCTGTCGCCCCCTTCTCCTCCTGCCCTCAATCCTTCCCAGCATCAGGGTCTTTTCCAGTAAGTCGGCTCTTCAAATCAGGTGGCCAAAGGATTGGGAGTTTCAGACTCAGCATCAGTCCTTCCAGTGAATATTCAGGGTTGATTTCTTTTAAGATTGGCTGGTTTGATCTTGCAGTCAAAGCAGTCAGGCTGTTGTGGTGGTGGTTCATTCGGTAAGTCATGTCTTGCGCTTTGTGACCCCATGGACTGTAGCCCACTAGGCTCTTCTGTCCATGGGATTCTCCAGGTGAGAATCCTGGAGTGGGTTGTCCAGCCCTCCTCCAGGGCATCTTCCTGACTCAGGGATTGAACCCTCATCATTTACATCCTACATTGGCAGGCAGGTTCTTTACCACTCACATCACCTGGGATCAGGCTATGGATAAATAAAAGAGGAGAGAGTAAGATTACCCTATTCTGTTTATTTTCACTGACAAACTCCTATTTTTAAATCTGTTACTGTGACCCATGGAAGTAACTAATTCTGGTTGGGTAGGCTGAAGTGTTTCAGGTTTATAATCTATTAAGAGGAATATTATCTAATCAAAGTGCTTAGATGACCCTGTCTAATTGGAGTCCTTTCTTATGGGAAGAGGAGCAAAGCAGCAAAGGGATTCTCTCCTTTATGAGAGCAATGGGGATTTCCAAGGTTAAGGGACATGTGAAGGCAGATCTCGGTGAAATTCTAGAGGTCACACTGAAGCAGCACTTGGCAAAAGCCACTGAACCTCTGGCCCCAGTCCATGGGTTGTTTCAGATTTGGGGTTCTTATGCCGGGTTAATGGCCCTCTGATATAGAGTCTAAAGTCAGAAACTGTTCTTCTTTTCTTTATTTGATTTTGCTCTTTAATCTTATTAATTTTGAATATGTGGGTAGTATTTTGCACACAGTGTCTGATCCTTTTTCTTGTAGCAATTCATTTATCAGACTTTATCTAGTTAGTCATGTGGCTGTATTCATCACTGGGGCCAAGTTGCTCTCATCATAGAGGTTCAATCCTATAAGCCCCAGGGAGCTGACATTAGTAACAGGCAAGCATAGTTGTTCCATAAGGACTAATTAATTAAATCTTCAGCCATCACCACATTATGTGTCACAGGATAACAATTTTGTATCCCACAAAGAGATACATTATTTTGCATTCTCAAGACTACAGAGTTTTGTTTTGTTGCTATATTTAGCACCTTCTCTCTTGTCTTTATCCATTTTGTTCCCATTCTCCCATCCAATCCCATTTCCCCTCTAGCTCTGCTGTATTTACAGATCCAATGTATTGTAATGTATTTACCTATAGAAGGCTCTGAAATAGATCAGTACATTCATTAAATCCAAGGTCACTCTCCACCTAGGCTGGAATTCACGTGCTCTCCTATCTCCCACTCTGTTGAATCTGTCTTCTTTCTCCATCACGACCTCAAATGACCTGCTAAGAAAGTAAATGGAAACGTTGATATCAAAAGCATAAAGCAGGTCTGACACAAAGGCCCTGACAGTGTGGACATAGCCCAAATTTGAATACACATCTCCCTTTTAATGAGTTGAAAGTCTAAAGTCCAATGTCCAGAAACCAACTTGGAAGTTTCTTATCCTTTTCAGTTTTGTCAGAACTCCAGTGATTTCCAAGTGATGGAGAAAAAACAGAGGAAAAGATCTTGATTTGTCTCATCAGGCTGTTGGTCAGTCAATGCAGTCGTCCAGAACTCATGACCTCTAAATTTAAATGCATGCAGGAGATATATGTTTACCATTAGACATTGTTCTGTGTTAGAAAATTTGTCTGTGTACACACTCCACTCTCTGAAAGTGGCTTTTGAGCTGTTGCTGCCTTCTTTCAGAGTTTAGAAATACGCAGTGGCAGCAGCTGTAGTCACCACTGCTCATTTGACTTGCCTTTCTTCCCTATCCTGCAGAATCTCTTCACTTTGATTTCTTCTTTGAGCCCCATGTTCCTGTCTCTGCTCTGATCCTCCAGCTCCCACACTGTGGTGAATGAAAGTGGGACTTTTTCTAGTTTTCTGACCTTTACTATCTCTTCTAGAAAAGGCATTTTCTATTCTTTGCTCAATGCAGTTGGTGGTTCCTATCCATGGGTTCGGCATCTGCAGATTCAACTATCCACAGGTCAGATCTGCACTTGGCAGGATCTGCACTTGGCAGTATCTGCAGAGTTTGAACTCACAGATACAGGATCCAGTAAATGACTTGAACATGCGGGAATTTTGGTATGCATGGAAGTTCCTGAAACCAATCTCCTGTAGATGGAGGAAAGACTGTATCTTTGGTCCATGACTTCTTTCTGGAAAATTGCTTAGGTCTAAAAACCTGCCTTCTGGCAGAGGTACTCCCTTCTCCTCATATTTTTTTGTTTTTGGAGAATCATGTCAAACAGATTCCCGAACAAAGCTACTGTTGATGCTTCTGAAGCCTGTGTCCCTGGGGCTTAGAGACTGGCAGTGCCTCTGCTGAGGGCACTTTCAGAGGAAATCCTTCTCTGCTTTTGGATATTCAAACCTTAAGCAGCGTTTTCTCCTGTGGCTTCTTTTCCTGCGGCTCTGGCTTTGCCTCTAGTGTATTAACTTCCCCTTCCCGGACGCTCCTCTCTTTTGGGGAAGGTTCCACTGACCTCTAACAGATCACTGTGTTTCTCAAGCTGGTCTGCTTTCCCAAGTTGTTTGCTGGAATTAAGAGCCTCTCTTCCTTTCACATTTTCTTGACTTCTGGCCCAGACGTTTGTTCTCAAATGCCCTCCTCTGGTGTTGTGGGATGTCCTGTGATGAAAAATATCAAATGAACAGATGAATGGATAAACATTCATTTAACTGCTCAGCAATAACAAGTAAGGAACAGTTCAGTTCAGTAACTCAATCGTGTATGATTCTTTGAAGCCCCATGGACTGCAGCACTCCAGGTCTCCCTGTCCATCATCCAACTCTGGGAGCTTACTCAAACTCATGTCCATTGAGTCAGTGATGCCATCCAACCATCTCATCCTCTGTTGTGCCCTTCTCCCACCTTCAACCTTTCCCAGCATCAGGGTCTTTTCAAATGAGTCAGTTCTTTGCATCAGGTGGCAAGGTATTGGAGTTTCAGCTTCAGCACCAGTTCTTCCAATGAATACCCAGCACTGATCTCCTTTAGGATGGACTAGTTGGATATCCTTGCAGTCCAAGGGACTCTCAAGAGTCTTCTCCAACATCACAGCTCAAAAGCATCAATTCTTTGGCATTCAGCTTTCTTTATAGTCTCACTCTCACATTCATACATGACTACTGGAAAAAGCGAAGCTTTGACTAGATGGAACTTTGTTGGCAAAGTAATGTCTCTGGTTTTTTAGTATGCTGTCTAGGTTGGTCATAGCTTTCCTTCCAAGGAGCAAGCTTAATTTCATGGCTGCAGTCACCATCTGCAGTGATCTTCAGTTCAGTTCAGTTAGTCGCTCAGTCGTGTCTGACTCTGTGACCCCATGAATTGCAGCATGCCAGGCCTCCTTGTCCATCACCAACTCCTGGAGTTCACTCAAACTCACGTCCATTGAGTTGGTGATGCCATCCAACCATCTCATCCTCTGTCGTCCCCTTTTCCTCCTTTCCCCAATCCCTCCCAGCATCAGAGTTTTTTCCAATGAGTCAACTCTTCGCATGAGGTGGCCAAAGTACTGGAGTTTCAGCTTTAGCATCATTCCTTCCAAAGAACACCCAGGGCTGATCTCCCTCAGAATGGACTGGTTGGATCTCCTTGCAGTCCAAGGGACTCTCAAGAGTCTTCTCCAACACCACAGTTCAAAAGCATCAATTCTTCGGCACTCAGCTTTCTTCACAGTCCAACTCTCACATCCATACATGACCACAGGAAAAACCATAGCCTTGACTAGACGGACCTTTGTTGGCAAAGTAATGTCTCCGCTTTTGAATATGCTATCTAGGTTGCTCATAACTTTTCTTCCAAGGAGTAAGCGTCTTTTAATTTCATGGCTGCAGTCACCATCTGCAGTGATTTTGGAGCTCCCCAAAATTAAGTCTGACACTGTTTCTACTGTTTCCCCATCTATTTGCCTTGAAGTGATGGGACCATGTGCCATGATCTTCATTTTCTGAATGTTGAGCTTTAAGCCAACTTTTTCACTCTCCTCTTTAACTTTCATCAAGAGGCTTTTTAGTTCCTCTTCACTGCTGCCCCCTAAATTAAGTCTGTCACTGTTTCCATTGCCATGAAGTGATGGGACCAGATGCCATGATCTTAGTTTTCTGAATCTTGAGTTTTAAACCAACTTTTTCATTCTCCTCTTTCACTTTCATCAAGAGGCTCTTTAGTTCTTCTTCACTTTCTGCCATAAGGGTGGTATCATCTGCATATCTGAGGTTATTGATATTTCTCCCGGCAGTCTTGATTCCAGCTTGTGCTTCATCCAGCCCGGCATTTTGCAGGATGTACTCTCCCCTGGTGGCTCAGAGGGTAAAGCGTCTGCCTGCAATGCAGGAGACCTGGGTTCGATCCCTGGGTCAGGAAGATCCCCTGGAGAAGGAAACAGCAAGCCACTCCAGTATTCTTGCCTGGAGAATTCTGTGGACAGAGGAGCCTGGTAGGCTACAGTCCACGGGGTCGCAAAGAGTCAGGCATGACTGAGCAACTTCACTTCACTTCACTTCACTTCACTCTGCACAGAGGTTGAATAAGCAGGGTGACAATGTACAGCCTTGACATGCTCCTTTCCCAGTTTGGAAGCAGTCTGTTGTTCCATGTCCGGTTCTAACTGTTGCTTCTTGACCTGCTACATATTTCTCAGGAAGCAGATAATGTGGTCTGGTATTCCCATCTCTTGAAGAATTTTCGACAGTTTGTTGTGATCCACACAGTCAAAGGTGTTGGTGTAGTCAATAAAACAGAAGTAGATGTTTTTCTGGAACTCTCTTGCCTTTTCAGTGATCCAGCAGATGTTGGCAATTTGATCGCTGATTCCTCTGCCTTTTCTAAATCTAGCTTGAATATCTGGAATTCAAAGTTAATGTAGTGTTGAAGCCTGGCTTGGAGAATTTTGAGCATTATTTTGTTAGTATGTGAGATGAGTGTAATTGTGTGGTAGTTTGAGCATTCTTTGGCATTGCCTTTCTTTGGGACTGGAATGAAAACTGACCTTTTCCCGTCCTGTGGTCACTGTTGAGTTTTCCAAATTTGCTGGCATATTGAGTGCAGCACTTTCACAGCATCATCTTTTAGGATTTGAAATAACTCAACTGGAATTCCATTACCTCCACTAGCTTTGTTCGTAGTGATGCTTCCTAAGGCCCACTTGACTTCACTTTCCAGGATGTCTGGCTCTAAGTGAGGGATTACACCATCATGATTATCTTGGTCATGAAGATATTCTTTGTATTGTTCTTCTTTGTCTTCTTTCTACCTCTTCTTAATATCTTCTGCTTCTCTTAGGTCCATATCATTTCTATCCTTTATTGTGGGCATCTTTGCCTGAAATGACTTCCCTGGTGGCTCAGACGGTAAAGCGTCTGTTTACGATGCAGGAGACCCGGGTTTGATCCCCGGGTCGGGAAGATCCCCTGGAGAAGGGAATGGCAATCCACTCCAGTACTCTTGCCTGGAGAATCCCATGGACTCTGTCCATGGGGTCGCAAAGAGTCGGACACGACTGAGTGACTTCACTTTCACTTTTCATGCCTGAAATATTCCCTTGGTATCTCTAATTTTCTTGAAGAGATCTCTAGTCTTTCCCATTCTGTTTTTTTCCTCTATTTCTTTGCATTGATCACTGAGGAAGGCTTTCTTATCTCCCCGTGCTTTCTTTGGAACTCTGCATTCAAATGGGTGTATCTTTCTTTTTCTTCTTTGCATTTCACTTCTCTTCTTTTCACAGCTATTTGTAGCTCCTCAGACATTTTGATTTTTTGCATTTCTTTTTTTTGGGGGATGGTCTTGATCACTGCCTCCTATACAATGTCATGAACTTCTGTTCATAGCTCTTCAGGCAGTCTGTCTATCAGATCTAGTCCCTTGAATCTATTTGCCACTTCCACTGTATAATTGTAAGGGATTTGATTTAGGTCATACCTGAATGGTCTGGTGGTTTTTCCTTCTTTCTTCAATTTAAGTCTGAATTTGGCAATAAGGAGTTCATGATCTGAGCCATAGTCAGCTTTACATCTTGTTTTTGCTAACTGTATAGAGCTTCTCCATCTTTGGCTGCAAAGAACATAAATCAGTCTGATTTCTGTATTGACCATTTGGTGATGTCCATGTGTAGAGTCTTCTCTTGTGTTTTTGGAAGAGGGTGTTTGCTATGACAAGTGCATTCTCTTGGCAAAACTTTATTAGCCTTTGCCCCACTTCATTCTGTACTTCAAGGCCAAATTTGCCTGTTACTCCAGGTATTTCTTGACTTCCTACTTTTGCATTCCAGTCCCCTAAAATGAAAAGGACATCTTTATTGTATGTTAGTTCTAGAAGGCTTTGTAGGTCTTCATAGAACTGTTCAACTTCAGTTTCTTCAGCATTACTGGTTGGGAAATAGACTTGGATTACCGTGATAGTGAATGGTTTGCCTTGGAAATGAACAAAGATTATTCTGTCATTTTTGAGATTGCATCCAAGAACTGTATTTCGGACTCTTGTTGACTATGATGGCTACTCCATTTCTTCTAAGAGATTTTTGCCCACCGTAGTAGATATAATGGTCATCTGAGTTAAATTTACCCATTCCTGTCCATTTTAGTTTGCTGATTCCTAAAATGTCGATGTTTATTTATTCTTGTCATCTGCTGTTTGAGCACTTCTAATTTGCCTTAATTCATGGACTTAACATTCAGATTCCTATGCAATATTGCTCTTTATAGCATCAGACTTTACTTCCATCACCAGTCACATCCACAGCTGGATGTTGTTTTTGCTTTGGCTCTGTCTCTTCATTCTTTCTGGAGTTATTTCTCCACTGATCTCCAGTAGCATATTGGGCACTTACCAACCTGGGGAGTTCCTCTTTCAGTGCCCTATCTTGTTGCCTTTTCATACTGTGCATGGGGTTCTCAAATACTGGCATGGTTTGCCATTGCCTTCTCCAGCGGAACCACATTTTGCCGGAACTCTCCACCATGACCTGTACGTTTTGGGTGGCCCTGCACAGCATGGCTCATAGTTCCATTGAGGTAGGTGCTGGAGCGACGGTGAGGAGATACCCCATGTCCAATGGCAGAGAAGCACCAGCAAGATGGTGGAAAGGGGTGAAATTGCGTTTAGAATCAAACCTCATACCCACCAGAGATGCTCAGAAGGCTCAAACAAACCTTGTTTGCCCAAGGAACTGTTGACTTATCCTGACCAGACTTAGAAGGCTATTCTCTGTGCTAAACCAGGCTCAAAAGGTGACACCCTGTATGATTCCATTTATATGGAAATCTGGAGAATCATTGCATGGGCATTCTGAAACTGTCAGAAACATCCCTTATTTTTAAAACATCTTGTCCAGTTTCTCCTGCTGGAGTGAGGTAATCCCTCCTGGGAGATAGTCTCCCATCAGAACAGAATGTAGCTCACTCCTGGTCTCAGTGTGAACTTACCCTTCTTGGTTCTCCTTTCATCTTTGAAATGCTTTCTTGTAGAATTTCAATTCTATGGATTTCTTGATCATGCTTTCTTGACCTGTTAGCAGTGCTCCAAGGACTGTAACCTTTTAATCAATTAAGTTATGCTTTGAGTATTTTGTGTAACTTTTTTTGGAAACTATTGAAATAAACTATTGAATAGAGTTTTCAAATCTTTAAGGAGCTATCTTACCATGAATTTTCATCTTAAAGCAGCTTCATAGGAACACTCTGAACAATATTTGATTCCTGAGTATCCATGGACCAATCAAGTTGGCACATAAAATTAATCATCATTGTCTGATACATTACACTGTCTGTAGAGTCAGACAGTGGTGATGGTTGCATACATTTTGAATATACTAAAAACCACTGAATTTTACACATTAAAATTTGGTTAAAATTGTGAATTTTTATTATGTAATTTTAATCTCAATTTTAAAAAGTTAAAATCACAGGAAATACCACCGTATATATATATATACATACATACACACACATGATATATATATATATATTTAGAGAGAGATACACATGTATATAAATATATATGCATAAGAATTGACAGTAACAAGGACTAGCAGAGATACAGAGTAAGTATAATTCTTGTGCATTGCTGTTGGAAATGAAAAATGATAGTCATTTTGAAAAATGTTTGCTAGTTTCTTAAAAAATTAACTATACACTTACCTTAAGACTCAAGTATTCCACTCCTAGGTAATTCCCAAGGAGAAATGCAGACATTCACATTAAAATTGTATGTGAGGACTCTGTGGGAGAGGAAGAGGTTGGGATGATTTGGGAGAATGGCATTGAAACATGTATAATATCATATATGAAATGAGTCACCAGCCCAGGTTCAATGCATGTTACTGGATGTTTGGGGCTGGTGCACTGGGATGACCCAGAGGGATGGTACGGGGAGGGAGGATGGAGGGGGGTTCAGGATGGGGAACACGTGTATACCTGTGGCGGATTCATGTTGATGTATGGCAAAACCAATACAATATTGTAAAGTAATTAACCTCCAATTAAAATAAATAAATTTATTAAAAAAAAACTATGTGAATGTTGATATCTGCTTTATTTTACTGTCTCTGCCTCCTCAATGAAGACAGTGGGTACTTAGTGGGTGAATGGATGAACAGTCTGTGTTGTGCTGGGCAGTAACAAGGCAGGAACTATTGACACATCCCAAACAGAAGGATGTTAGATGCACTATGACAAGTGCAAGAAGCCAGGTTCAAAAGGCAACATACTATATGGTTCCATTATATGGAAATCTAGAGGATTATCATGTGGGCATTCTGGAAAAGGTGAAACAATAAAGTCAGAAAATAGATCAGTGGTTTCCAGGTTCTGAGGGTAAGGATAGGGGATGACTAAACAAGAGGTGAGGGGGGATTTGAGGGCTGATGAAACTGTCCTGTATCTTCACTGGGGTAATAGTTACACAGCATATGTATTTGTCAAAACTCCTAAAATACATGGTTAAAAACATCTAAATTTTATTATACAAAATTATCTTAATTGATAAAAATGGAGGAAATGGATGTACGTGTCCTTGGCATGTGCATGCATGCTCAATCACTTAGTTGTGTCTGACTCTTTGCGACCCCATGGACTGCAGCCCACCAGGCTCCTCTGTCCATGGGATGCTCCAGGCAAGAGTCCTGGAGTGGGTGCCATTTCCTCCTGCAGGGGATCTTCCTAACCCAGGGATTGAATCCATATCTCCTGTGGCTCCTTTGGCAGGCGGATTCTTTACTGCTGAGCCACACACCATCTGACATAGAATCAGGTACTCAGTAAATGTTAAACGTAACCTTTTTTAAAAAAAAAGGTTAAATGATACAGATACCTAAAACAAAAACTAAACTTTAATTCGTTTTAAGTTATTGAAACTTTTTATGTCAGCCTTATTGAGATAATAAATCCCTGAGGGTATTAGAAAAATTAAGTTGTGAATAGTTGAATTGAAGTTTCCATGACCTTTGTACATTCTTAATTTGGGCCAGGTATTTCATTTGCCCTTGATTTATGAAGTGCCAGAGAGAGCCAGGCTCTCTTCAGTTTGAATGGAGAGGAAGATGTCTAAAGGGGCTTGAGTCTCAAATTGTGGCTGACAGAACACTCGAGAGTCCTGATGTGAGGTAAGATGAAAAAGGTGAGCAGAAAGTAATGCGTGGTCCCTAAAACTAAGTCTATTCAACTTATAAGACTGCCCTTTATTCTGACATCATGTACTTTCTTCTTTTGGGGGGAACTCAAATGGCTCCATTTTATTCTATTTTAAAATGGCTTTTATTTATGAAGAATCCGTCTGGTAATACCAGTTAGGAAATGGCAACCCACTCCAGTGTTCTTGCCTGGAGAATCCCAGGGATGGCAGAGCCTGGTGGGCTGCCGTCTATGGGGTCGCACAGAGTCGGACACGACTGAAGCGACTTAGCAGCAGCAGCAGCAGCAATACCAGTTAAGATCCAAGCTAAAGGTGTTGTGTGCAGGGTCATGAACCTGGCCGTGCCGGCTAGCCCCCCCTGTGGTCGTGGTTTCCACTCTTCATCGTTTCATCTCTGCCCAGGATTTTGCACTCAGCTGACCTCAGCAAAGGCAGCAGCCTAATGCATCTCAGAAATGTTTTGAAAATTCAGGAGGCATTTTCTAAGTTCCAAGGACTTACTCAGAAGTTTTGGATTGAAATGATTGAAACCCAGGCTTTGCAGGTCACATGTTTCCCCCCCTGAAGGGTGGAATTCATACCTCTTCAGATACTTTGCTGTTTCACCCTGTGTGCCTGGGGAACAAACAGAATAGCCCTGGTTCCATCTTGGCTGTGTTTGGATCATGCCTTTCACCCTGGACTCAAAACAGGATCCACCATGGCCACAGAGTCACACAGGTGCTCCATCTGTAGCTTCACCTGCCAGGGAGAGGTCCTTCCATAGGCCTGTAAGAACATGCCTTCTAAAGACATTCTCTGAGCTGAGTATGATTTCACTACAACTCTGCTGACAGCCTTGTTTATTTTTGCAACCACGCAAAAACTAGGTTGCCATGTTGTGCAACAGGCTCTGGGAGCTCAGGGTCCAAACTGCCTGCTGTTGGCCAGCACTTTAGGATCAATCTAAATTTGTCTTGACAAATTATCAGTTCAGTCATATCTTGACTGTTTGCGACCCCATGGACTGCAGCACACCAGGCTTCCCTGTCCTTCATTATCTCCCAGAGTTTGTTCAGACTCATCTCCATTGAGGATCTCCACTGATCTCTATCCAGCCATCTCATCCTCTGTCTCTCCCTTCTCCTCTTGCCTCAATCTTTCCCAGCATCAGGGTCTTTTTCAATTAGCTGGCTCTTCGTATCAGGTGGCCAAAGTATTGGAGCTTCAACTTCAGCATCAGTAATCCAGTGAATATTCAGGGTTCTGGATTGACTGGTTTGATCTCCTTGCAGTCCAAGGGACTCTCAAGAGTCTTCTCTAGCACCACAATTCAAAAGCATCAAACGATCAGCCTTCTATATGGTCCAACTCACATCCGTACCTGACTACTGAAAAAAACATAGCTTTGACTGTATAGATTTTTGTCTGCAAAGTGATGCTTCTGTTTCGTAATATGCTCTCTAGATTTGCCATAACTTTTCTCCCAAGGAGCAAGTGTCTTTTAATTTCATAGCTGTAGTCACCGTCTGCAGTGATCTTGGAGCTCAAGAAAATACAGTCTGTCACTGTTTCCATTGTTTCCCCTTCTGTTTGCCTTGAAGTGATGGTACTGGATGCCATGATCTTTGTTTTTTAAATGTTGAGTTTTAAGCCAGCTTTTTCATTCTCTTCTTTCACATTCATCAAGCAGCTCTTTAGTTACTCTTTGCTTTCTGCCATTAGGGTGGTATCATCTGCCTATTGGAGGTTGTTGATATTTCTACTGGCAATCTTGAATCCAGCTTGTGATTCATCCAGCCCCACATTTTGCATGATGTATGCTGTATACTAGTTAAATAAGCAGGGTGACAATATACAGCCTCGATGTACTCCTTTTCCTATTTGGAACCAGTCTGTTGTTCCATGTTTGGTTCTAACTGTTGTTTCTTGGCCTGCATATAGGTTTCTCAGGAGGCAGGTAAGATGGTCTGGTATTCCCATCTCTTTAAGAATTTTCAAGTTTGTTGTGATCCACACAGTCAAAGGCGTTAGTGTAGTTAATGAATTAGAAGTGTATGTTTTTTCTGGAATTCCCTTGCTTTTTCTATGACCCAATGACATGGTCAAGCAAGAGATGACAAAGTCAGCATCGACACCTTGGGAATCAGTGAACTAAAATGGACAGGAATGGGTGATTTAATTTAGATGACCATTATGTCTACTACTGTGGACAAGAATCCCTTAGAAGAAATGGGGTAGGCCTCATAGTTAACAAAAGAGTCTGAGATACAGTCCTTGGATGCAGTCTCAAAAACGACAGAATGATCTTGGTTCATTTCCAAGGCAAACCATTCAACCACAGTAATCCCAAGTCTGTGCCCCATCCACTGTTGCTAAAGAAGCTGCATCAAGTGATTCTATGAAGACCTACAAGACCTTCTAGAACTAACACTAAAAAAAAGAGGTCTTTTACGTCATAGGGGATTGGAATGTAAAAGTAGGAAGTCAACAAATAGCTGAAATAAGATGCAAAAGTTTGGCCTTGGAGAACAAAATGAAGCAGGGCAAAGGCTAACAAAGTTTTGCCAAGAGAACAAACTTGTTATAGCAAACACCCTCTTCCAACAACACAAGAGAAGACTACACATGGGCATCACCAGGTGGTTAATACCGTAATAAAATTGATTGTATTCTTTGCTGCTATAAATGGAGAAGCTCTATACAGTCAGCAAAAACAAGACCTGGAGCTGACACTGGCTCAGATCATCAGCTCCTTATTGCACAATTAAGACTTAAAGAAACTAAAGAAAACTAGTAGGCTATTCGGGTATGACCTAAATCAAATCCCTTATAATTATACAGTAGAAGTGACAGATAGATTCAGGGGATTAGATCTGATAGACAAAGCCTGAAGAACTATGGATGGAGATTTTTAACACTGTACATGAGGCAGTAACCAAAACTATCTCAAAGAAAAGAAAAGCAAGAAGGCAAAATTGTTTTCAGGAGGCCGTGCAAATAGTGGAGAAAAGAAGAGAAGTGAAAGGCAAAGGAGAAAAGGAAAGATACCTAACTGAATGCAGAGTTCCAGAGAATAGCAAGGAGAGACAAGAAAGCTTTCTTAAGTGAACAGTGCAAAAAAAATAGAGGAAAACAATAGAATGGGAAGACTAGTGATCTCTCCGAGAAAATTGGAGATAGCAGGGGAACATTTCAGCAAAGGTGGGCACAATAAAGGATAGAAATGGCAAAGACCTAACAGAAGCAGAAAAGATTAAGAAGAGGTGGCAAGAATACACAGAAGAACTGTACAAGAAAGGACTTTATGACCCAGATAACCAGGAAGGTGTGACATCCTGGAGTGTGAAGTCAAGTGGGCCTTTGGAAACATTATTATGAACAAAGCTAGTGGAGGTGATGGACTTCCAGCTGAGCTATTTCAAATCCTAAAAGATGATGCTGTTAAAGTGCTGCACTCAATATACCAGGAAATCTGGAAAACTCAGCAGTGGCCATAGGAATGGAAAAGATCAGTTTCCATTCCAATCCCAAAGAAGGGCAATGCCAGAGAATGTTCAGACCTTCTATACATATGCAGTTTTCCTTACAGATACTTTTGTCAATCATTCCTTTTAACAAGCCCATAAAACAAGCCTACAATGTCAATTGTTCTTTGCCTTGGAGACTGTAATTTCTCTCCCTTCTCCCATCTTCTTGTCTCCCAATCTTGGAGTGATAGTATAAGATAAAAGACTGACCTACTTGCCTTAAGATGGAATTAACTTTGTATTGCAAAATCTGCATGGGGTCAGACTGAAGTCAGTCTCTGGCTGAAAACCATATTTGACTTTATTTTTTTTGCCCCTGACTGTTCTGCCTTTTGGGTTTCTCAGGTGACTCAGTGGGTAAAGAACCCTCCTGCCAATGCAGGAGATTCAGGAGACTTGGGTTTGATCTCTGGCTCAGGAAGATTCCCTGAAGGAGGATATGGCAGCTCACTCCAGTATTCTTACCTGGAGAATCCCATGGACAGAGGAGCCTACAGTCAGTCCATAGGGTCGCAAAGAGTTGGACACAACTGAAGGAACAGAGCATTCACACACGTTCTGTTTCTTTCTGTCACCTCCCCCTGTTATCCTAACAGCATCTCCCAAACAGTTATTTGCATGAGAATCTCTGTCTCAGGCCGCTTCTGGGAAACTCGATCAAGACTGGCATGACCTCAGAGTTGCCACAAAGGTACAGATATGGAATGGTCCAGCTGCCTTTGAGAAAATTTGTCCAGAGCACTTCTCACTAGGGATAGTACAGAATATGTGGCAATAAACCAACCCAGCCTCATCTTTTCTTGGGGGAGAAAGTTAGCCTCTGAATTTCAGGTTATTTTCCTGAAAGACAGGAGGAGCATTGTTGGTATTCGGTAAAGCATATGATACATCATAATGTTGGAGAGTCTGGGACACAGAGGTGCAAATTGTATTGAAGGGTATGTAAATGCCTTGTGGCTACTGGAACAAACTCCCACAAACTTAGTAGCATAAAATAAATGTATTCTCTCATAATTTTGGAGTCCAGGTGTCCAAAACCAGTATCAGTAGGTTGAAATCAAGTGTATCAGCTGTAGGGCCACGCTCCATCTGGAGACTCCAGGGAGAATCTGTTCCTTAGTTCTCCCAGCTTCTGCTGACAGCCAGCATGTCTTGGTCTTTAGCTGCATGACTCTCATCTCTGCCTCTGTGGGTACAGTGCCTTCTCTTCCATCTGTCCTGTATCTCCTGCCTCCTGTTTATAAGAATACACTGCATTTAGGGCCCACCCTGTAGACCAGGATTCTTTCCTCATTTCAGGATCCTAACCTTCATCTCATTTAGAATGATCTTATTTCCATCCAAAGTACCATTCACAGATTCCAAGTATTAAAATATGGTAAATGTCCTTTAATAAAGAGGAATGAATAAAGAAGATGTAGTCCATATATACAATGAAATATTACTCTGCTATAAAAGAGAACAAAATAATGCCTGCAGCAACATGGATTGTCACAGGGATTGGCATACTGAGTGAAGTAAGTCAGACACAGGAAGACAAATATCATATGATGTTGCTTATACATGGAATCTTAAAAAGAAGGGCAAAGAGACTTCTCTGGTGATCGAGTGGTTAAGAATCTGCCTTGCAATGCAAGAAACTTGGGTTCAGTCCCTGATTGGGGAACTAAGATCCCACAGGCCATGGAGCAACTAAAGCATGTACCACAAACGCTGAGCCCACGCAGGAGCCACAACCAGAGTCCGTGCACTGCAAGAAAAGGTCCCACATGATGCAGCAAAGATACTGCGTGCTGCAACTTAGAGCCAAAGCAGCCAAATAAATCATTTAAAAAAAAAGATTGGCAGTCAAAGTGAATTTTTTAAGAAAAAGTGTACATATGAACTTAATTACAAAACAGAAGTAGAATCACAAATGTGGAAAACAGTCTTACAGTTAACAGGGGGTTGGGGGAATGATAAATTGGGAGACTGGGACTGACATAGACACACTGCTATATAAAATAGATTCCTAATAAGAACTTGCTGTATAGCAGAGGTTATACTCAGTGCTCTGTAATGGCCTATATATATGGGAATCGAATCTTAAAAAAAAGTTGATATACATATATGATTCAATTTGCTTTACACCTGAAACTAACACAGCATTATGAATTGACTATACTCCAATAAATTAAAAAAATATATATCTGGTATCTTCTAGGAGTTAGAATATGGTATCTTTGCGGGGGCCCATTTTTCTGCCTGATGCACAGAGACAGTTGCAGAGCTGCTCTGCATTCCTGTGTCCCTTCATGATCAACTTCTATCAACAAAGGGGAACCCAAAGCATTTGCTTTACTTGTTTTATGTGTTGTCCTTCAGTTGCTGTCCAGCTCTTTGTGACATCATGGATTGTAGCATGCTAGGCTCCTCTGTCCTCCACTATCTCCCAAAGTTGGCTCAAATTCATATCCATTGAGTTGGTGATGCTGTCCAACCATCTCATCCTCTACTGCCTCCTTCTCCTTTCGCCTTCAATCTTTCCCAGCATCTGAGTCTTTTCCAGTGAGGTCACTCTTTGCTTCAGGAGGCCAAGATAGTGGAGCTTCAGCAACAGACCTTTGGAATATTTAGGGTTGATTTACTTAAGGATTGACTTATGTCATCTCATTGCAGTCTCAAGAGTCTTCTCCAGCACCCAATTTGAAAGCATCAATTCTTTAGCACTTGGCCTTCTTTATGGTCCAAGTCTACATCTATACACGACTACTGGAAAAACCATAGCTTTGACTATACAGCCCTTTGTTGGCAAAATGATGTCTCTGCTTTTTAATATGCTGCATAAGTTTGTCATAGCTTTCTTCAAAGGAGCAAATACCTTTTAATTTCATAGCTGCGCTCACCATATGCAGTGATTTTGGAGCTCAAGAAAATAAAGTCTGGTGTAGCAAAACGAATACAGTATTGTAAAGCAAAACAAACTAAAAAATAAAAATTAATTATTAAAAAAAAAAGAAAAAGTCTGTTAGGATGGCATCACCAATTCGATGGACATGAATTTGAACACGCTCTGGGAGTTGGTGATGTACAGGGAAGCCTAGTGTGCTGCAGTCCATGGGGTAGCAAAGAGTCAGACACAACTTAGCAACTGAACTGACTGAACTGATATATACTATGGAAGATACAGAGGAGTGAAGTCACAGCCTTGGTGTCAGATATCTTGCCATCTATTTCAGAAGAAGTACCCCATAATAAGGGGCTTCCCAGGTGGCTCATTGGTAAAGAATCCACTTGCCAGTGCAGGAGATGCAGGAGTTGTGGTTTTGATCCCTGAGTCGAAAAGATGCCCTGGTGGAGGGTATCGCAACCCACTCTAGTATCCTTGCCTGGGAAATCCCATGGACAGAGGAGTCTGGTGGGCTACAGTCCATGAAGTCACGAAAGAGTGAGACACGACTTGATGACTGGGCACACACGCACACATTCCCATGCTCAAAATAACGTAATTTACTACAACTAACACTGAATTTTGCCGGCCTAATATACCAAGAAGAGAAAAAGCCAGTGAACCGGAGTGGTGAAGGGAAACTGGAGAGAGAGGCAAGACTTGAACCAGGCCTTGACATTTTATTGAATTTGGCCAGAGGAGAAAAGAGTTGTCTTCAGTCTTTCAGGCTATATGACAAAATACCACAGACTGGGTGGCTTATAAACACAAAAATTTCCTTCTCACTGTTCTGGAGTCTTGGAAGTGCAGGGTCATGGCACCAGCATGTTGGGTGGAGATTATCTTTCAGACTTCTCATTATATCCTCACATGGTAGAGGGGGCTAGGGAGCCCTGTAAAGTCTCTTTGTTAAAGCTGGGATCCCGTTCATGAGGCCTCCACCCTCATGAGCTTCTCACCGTTACATTAGGCATTAGGACTCTAACATGTGAATTTTGGGAAGACATAAATGTTCAGACCATAACAAGAGTTCAATTTATTTCCTCATTTGGTTTTTACAATCACTCTTTAAGGTTATGTCTTTTAAACATTTTTGGCCCAACTCATATTAAGAAATATATTTGATATCATGACAGTTTATATAATGAACTTATGAATAGAAGTTTTATAGGACAATGTTTATTTTTAACACACATCCAGTTTTGATTTTTTAAAAAACCTGTTCTATTTCATTCCATGCTATTTCATTAAAAAATGCTGGTTGAGGCTCTCTAGCTCACTAAATTAAATCGTAACCACTAGCATGGATTAAGATACAGTTATTTGAAAACCACCACTTCAGTACAAACACTCTCTATCATGGTTTCTGATCTATTGCTGCACATAACAAATTATCCCCAAACTTATTGAATTGAAACAGTACCCATTTATATCTCTGAGTTTCTGAGGGTCAGGAATCTAGGCATTGTTTAGCGCGGTACTTTTGCCTCTAGGTTCTCTCACAAGGCTGCAGTCACAGTGTTGGTCAGAGCTGTAGTCTCATCTGAAGACTTACTGGAGAGCAAAAAGATTTACTTCCATGCTTGTTCACTTGCTTGTTAGAATGTCTTAATTTGACATTTGATGAAAATGAGGTGTGAGGACTGACTGGCTCATGTGGACTTTCAGAGTCTCGATTATTTGTTAGCTGGAGGCCTCCCTCAATTCATTTCCATGTGGACCTCTCCATAGAGTACCTAGCAACATGATAGCTGCTTTATCAGAATAAGAGCAGGAACAAGAAGGAACGAGCAAGGCACAGTAACAGTCTTTTCGTAATGCAGTCTCAGAACTGATTAGTGAGTCAGTCCTCAGTCATGTCCGACTCTTTGTGACCCCATGGACTGTAGCCTGCCAGGCTTCTCTGTCCATGGAATTCCCCAGGCAAGAATACTGGAGTGGGTAGCCATCCCCTTCTCCAGGGGATCTTCCCGTCCCAGGGATCGAACCCAGGTCTCCCACACAGCAGGCAGATTCTCTACTGTCTGGGCCACCAGGGACCACTTTTGCTATATTCTCTTTGTTAGAAAAGAGTCACTGGGCCCAACCCACACCTAAGGGGAGAGTTATGTAATGGATGGGGAAATCACTGGGGATCATTTTATTGGCTGCCTGCCACACTGGAAAATCTGGTATCAGCAAGAGAAGTCATTAGTGGCACCTAGGGGAGTTGACTATAACATGAAGTCTAACTTGTTTAATCTGTAGTGAGCCATCTTGATCCATGATGTTATATCTAGGGTTTGGCTGCTGTCTACAGGTAGGACATTGAGGAACAAAATTCAAGGAACAGCTTAAAGGCAAATAAGGAAGCAAGAGTATTGTCTTAATTTGACATTTGAAGAAAATGAAGTGTGAGGATTGGCTCATGTTCATATTGTGAATTATTGATAATAGTGTAATTACCAGCCAGTTCGCCTGGCTAGAAAGATTAGTAACTTGACCAGGGTTTCCCAGTTCTTCCGACTTGGTAAGTTATTAACTTGTCCATGACTACACAGTTAGATGTTAACACAATATTATACTCTCTTACACCAGGCCAGCAGGTTGAGTAAGAGGAACTGATGCTCTCTTTTGTGTTAAATTAGCCAGTTTATGGATGTTTTACTTTCTCTGTGGCAGAGGAGAGTATAACTCTTACAGAGGAAGCAAACCCTTTTAATTTTTTCAGATCGTTATCTGAGGAAGTAGGCATTCTTTTCTTTCACCTAACCACAGTCCATTCGTTACTGAGAACCAGAAATTCTAGCAGTCTTAAGAAATTTGGTTATGATTAAGGAAAAATATTGAGGAGTCTTAAGATGTTATATCACACAAAATTAAGGCCTTGCTCCTTTATTTATTTGAGGAATTAAAATATTGGCATTGGGAGATATATTTCAAGTTCTTAGAATCTTCATTCCCCTAGGGCTCCAATTTAGGCCTATATAATGTTTTAGGAGTAGCCAGTGAGTCACTTAGAGAAGGCAATGGCACCCCACTCCAGTACTCTTGCCTGGAAAATCCCATGGACGGAGGAGCCTGGTAGGCTGCAGTCCATGGGGTTGCGAAGAGTCGGACACAACTGAGCGACTTCTTTTCACTTTTATTCATTGGAAGAGGAAATGGCAACCCACTCCAGTATTCTTGCCTAGAGAATCCCAGGGATGGCAGAGCCTGGTAGGCTGCCGTCTATGGGGTTGCACAGGGTCGGACACGACTGAAGTGACTTAGCAGCAGCAGCAGCAGCAGTGAGTCTCTAATAGACAGTTGGTGCTCTGTATCCATGAATTCTGCATTCACAGATTCAACCAACCAGAGGCTGAACTCTTTATATAGCATTTACATTGTATTTACAACTATTTACACAGCATTTATATTGTATTAAGCCAGAGATGACTTAAACTATATAGGAGGATAAGCATAGGTCATATAAAAATACTATGCCATTTATATAAGTGATTGGAGCATCTGTGGATTTTGGTATCTACAGGGGTCCTGGTACCATTCTCTCACAGACTAAGGGATGACTGTATCTGTTTTATATGTAGAATTTTCTGGTTTGTTGAATGCAGTCTAAACACTAGCAGGGAGAGGGTGATTTCCAATAGCAAGAGGTGGTGAGAGGTCCAGTAGGATGTGGAAGAGGGTAAGCTGGAAAGCTCAAGGTCCTTTCTGTAGCATCATCCCAGGCAGGAACGATAACCCTGTTCTTCTTTACCTTGTTCTTGTTGCTATGGTGATCTCTCCACTCACAGCAGCATGAGACAATTGTGTTGAGACTCATCTCCTCCTAGATCCTTTCCTTGTGATAAACCACTAGAGAGATTTCACTGACAATGATCACTCATGATGTAGGCTGCATTCAGATGATGCATTAAAGGCTTTGAATGACAGGAGGAGCTGTTATGGAGTGACCCCTGCAAAAAAGGAATTTTATAAAGAACTTTTTTTTTTCTAAACTAGCAATAACCCTGGGGCTTGAGAGAGCTTTCTGTCCTTTCTTTCTGTCTTCACTGTAGTCATATCTCTGAGGTTCTGGAAAAAATCTGCCTCTTTGGGAGTGGTTTGAGTGGAGAAGAGGACTGAGGCATGAAACTAAATGAATATTTCTTTCTTTTTCTGTTTCTCAAAGCCTGAGAGGGTAAGAAAGGAAAGATGGAGGTGATATTTTTTATCTGAGAAATTCTCCCTTCTTTCTGAATATTAAAACATAGCAAAATGAGTAAAATTGATCTGTGAGTTTAAAAAAGGGAAACTGAGAAGGCCAAAGAATGATTTTGGATACCTTGAAACTAATGATGAAAATTATTTAAAATATGATAAAAATATTTTGCAGTGATTTAAAAGCTAATAATATGCCCATATCTTTTTACTCTTGGTTTTTAGTAGCTGCTGTTCATTTTTAGTGAGAGGTGTCTGGAATGAAAGGGTCTTGCCTGACAGAGATGTTGGTAGGACTTCTACTCGTGAACAAATTAGTGGAACTACTCAAATTTTCCTTTCAAGGCCTACATTCCTGTCTGTTTTCTATCTTCTCTCTCTCCAGTCTCCCTGTCTTTCTAAGTTCTAATTGGTTAACCATTTGGTCCCTTTGGTTACCATGGATTGAGGTGGTGACTCATGTGCCACCAATGGGAACCTCAGCTGATAGCTGGGTCTTATGGAAACTCAGGAAGAACGGACTCATCGGCCTCCACAGAGAGAGCAAGGGGCTGGAAAGCCTGGCCTCACAAAGCCCAGGAGAGGTCGGGATGGCTGTGACCCCTCACACACACCGCCACGCACCCCAGCGGGGACCCAAGGTCTCTCCTCCCAGTCCTCTGCCTTTCTGCAGCTCTGCTGGTCTTAGCTTCTGCTGGTCTTTGTGACTTCTCAATGTTTCCCCACTGCTGATCACTCCACGTTTTC
The DNA here is from genome assembly GCA_006408695.1 of Aepyceros melampus. NCBI lineage: Eukaryota > Metazoa > Chordata > Mammalia > Artiodactyla > Bovidae > Aepyceros > Aepyceros melampus. The sequence goes on from SJXQ01004572.1 coordinate 152,136, forward strand.
CACTCCCAATCCTGAGGAAAGGTCTGGCTGACCACCCAGTTATCATCATCTCTCTTGGCATAGAGCTCTTTGGGCAAGGCCACATCACAGGTCCCAGGCCCACCTGTGAACTGGTACCGTTTGTGCTGGAACAGGTCGTGTGACTTGAACACTGCCGGCCCTACTGGAGTTACGGCCTGAGGGCCCCTTTTCCCCAGTGGGGCAGTTTTTCTCCCACATTGTGTGGGACTGGAAGGCCTCACACAATGACTGCCATGAACACTCTTTTCCACTGAAACACCTATGTCTTGTCCCACATGTTTTAATCTGACATAAGAATGATTGTTCATTTATTTTGTGATAGTCCTCTGAAGGGAACATTCAGGTGGGCTAGGTAAGATCTTTTCTTTACTCACAAAGGAACACCATTACAGGAAGAGAATGCCAATGGCATTTTAGAAAGTGTAGGTGATACCTCGGCTAATCTTTCTTTTGATTTCTGGTTGCATTTTGCTCCTTGGTATGTGAGTGGATATTGAACGGGAGACTGGCTGGAGCTTATGGCCTGCCTGGACACTGCCACCATGTAGCCAGTCCATCAGATCAGCCAAGCAATCCATCTAAAATGGATTAAAAGATAATGACCTCAAGCTGTGAATGAATTTGTTTCCTTACTGTTATTTCTCATCTCAGGTCAAGTGGATCCCACTCTCCTGACACTACCTGCCCAGGAGGCAGTGCAGCTCAGGAGAGACAGACATGGAAGGCTGGGCAGCGCAGAGGTGAGGCATGCGTGGCTTGCTTGGGTTTTGTTTCTCTATTTCTCCATACCTGTCTGCTTACATGTCTTGCTTTTGGTCTGGAAAGGATACCATTGGGAATACATGCTTTCCTTTTGAAAATGACTGATATGAGGAAGTATAATGTTTGAAAAGTCAGCCATTTCAGGAGGTTTACCAGTTTCCTCCTTGACCTAGTTTCCAAGTTCTCTGCTGTTTCCTATTTCAGCTGTTAAGATTAGGTTGCTATAAATGCCTTCAGTTTGCTCCAGAGGCCAGGGCCCCAGCATCTGGTCCACAGCAAGTGACTGAAACTGCTAAAGTTGCTCACTGAATTGCTCAAGTTGCTCTCATTGTAACCAGTAGCCCACCTCCTACTAAGGCGGCCAGCTTGCAACGCTTGTTAAATGTGAGCTCATCCTTACACAGTGAGAGAGAGAATGCATTTCTGTGAACTTGTGTTCTACACCTCTATTTATACATCCACATGTTTTCTGCTTCCCTTTAAGATAACAAAAATGCGCAGCGAAACCACACATTGCGTAAATGACCTTGTTTAATCTACTTTCTTCTTCCTCTTCTTCAAGGTTGTATTTAAAGAGTTTTAAAAAAAGGGACAGGATGATATGCAGGTGGAAATTTCAGATTTGCAGTTGAAAATGCAAAACAGTGAAAAAGTATCTGGGCAGAGAGTCGACTGGGAATAGCAAATGATGGCAAAATGCCTGAGGATGTCTTATGAATCATTTTATATCGACTCATGGTTTTGTGTTCTGGTTTAAAAGTCACTGTCATCACCTTACGTGGGAGCTTCTTACAGTGCAGAATCTCGGGGGTTTCAGCAGACAACTGCTGAGCCCAAATCTGCATTTTCACAAGTTCCCCAGGTGATTTTTAGGCACTTTAAAATTGGAGAAGCACTGGCCTAAATACTTTGTTGGTGGTTGTCATGACAACCTGGTCACTTCCATTCCAATTGAATTGTTTTATTTTTAATCCAGTCCAGCTGCTCCTCGCTCAGTGGTCCATAAGTCTTTCTGTCACCTGGCAAACCGAGCCCAAATTTTCAAGGGGTGGGCCATAACGGCTGGGCGCAGTGTCTTCAACCTGTGTTTCTAGCCTCACTTCTACTTATCCCCACTCCACCCCCTCATCAAACTAAGATGCCTCACTCATCATGTGAAGGTGTGTGACTTGCCTGTTCTAAGGCTGTTCTTCCTTTCTGATGTGCCCTCTTTTCCTTTCCTCCCTGCATACTGACATCCTGTCGAACTACAAGGACCATATCAAATGCCCTATCCTTTGTGAAGCCTTTCCACAAATGGACAGGATTCCTCTGTCTTTGAATTCCTGTGGTACTTGCTATATAGCTCTTTCATGGTGAATGAATCATTTGCTTCTGTGAATCATTTGCTTTACTCCAGAGTGCTCATCTGAGCTTTTCCTACCTCTCCAGACCCTGCACCATATTGTAAGCTCTTTGAAACAGTGGCTGTCGGGAGCCAGAGTGAGAAATCCCACCCGTGACAGGGTCACGTGGCAAACTCAGATGGCAGGGCAATTTGAGTCATCGGATTTCTCCCTGGTTTTTCCTGAACATGCGCCCCCCAAAATAAGAATTTGTCTGTTTTCCCATTTCAGCCCAACCCCCCTTTGATAATGCTCTAGCCTGCCTGACAGGTTCCCCCAATTTTCTGCAAGCTTGTGAATTGCTCACAACCTCCCAACTGTGAGAGGCACAAAAGCCTTAAAGTATCGTAAAGTTTCAGAGCCTTTTCAAATTTATATTGGTGACAGGATTTCACAGTTGACTCAATGATTGCTGCCAGACCTCCTTATTTCTTATCTCTCAGGCACCCGGGAAGATGTGATCTATGTAATTGGGATATGGAAAAAGGGATATGTAGTAGTTTTGATGTTGGCAATACTGAACTTTTGAGTAAATTACTTTTCTTTTGCTATAAATCACTATACTTCCTTTTATTACAAACTGCTGTATTCTTATTTAGTGTTTTCTGAGAGTGGCATTCAGACTTTGGAAAGATTAACACAGATAAGTCTTCTGGTTAACAAAAACTTCATCAGGAGAGAGCCATAAAAATGTTAATAGGCCTCTTGGCCAGAAGATAGTGTAAACCACCTGAGACTTTTGTAACAGGAGAATATGCAAATAAGAAAGCCTTGTCTCAATGAGGGTTGGGACTGCTACTTATGCGTAACTCTGCATATTCTATTATGTATAATTTGGGGTATATAAGTTGATTCTGAACAATAAACGCTCTCTTGGAGCCTTACGCTGACGTTAGATTTCCCCCTTTTTCCCCCCTTCCCTTTTTTCCCTTTTTTTCCCCTTTTTTCCCTCTTGGAGCCTTACACTAACACTGGGCTTCCCCATGTCGTTCTTTTCTTTTTCTCCCCTTTTTCGGCTGAATTCCCATCTGGGGTGCGGAGGCTCGCCATGTCTACTTACCTGTCCTGGCTGCTAAGATCTGTAGGAGAGAGAGCCCAGGGCGGGGCACTCTCCGATATTCAAATGGACGCCGGTGGCCTAACGTAGATGGTGCAAACCTCTTGTCTCGAGGTTTTATTGGTTTTCCCCGTAAACCAAGTTATTCAGCCCTCTTTTCTTCCACTAATTTCCTACTATACTATTCTTTCCTGAGCTATCCTGTTCTCTCCTATCCTTTCCTATCTCGCCTGCTCTGTCCCCGCTTTGAATATCCCTGGATCCACCGGGGCTGGTCCCCGGCAACCACCCTTATGGCAGAAAGTGAAGAAGAACTAAAGAGCCTCTTGATGAAAGTGAAAGAGAAGAGTGGAAAAAGTTGGCTTAAAGCTCAACATTCAGAAAACTCAGATCATGACATCTGGCCCCATCACTTCATGGCAAATGGATGGGGAAACAATGGAAACAGTGAGAGACTTTAAATTCTTGGGCTCCTAAATCACTGCATATGGTGACTGCAGCCATATAATTAAAAAACGCTTGCTCCTTGGAAGAAAAGTTACAACCTACCTAGACAGCATATTAAAAAGCAGAGACATTACTTTGCCAACAAAGGTCCATCTAGTCAAAGCTATGATTTTTCCAATAGTCATGTATGGATTTGAGAGTTGAACTGTAAAGAATGTTGAGCGCAGAAGAATTGATGAACTGTGGTGTTGGAGAAGACTTTTGGACTGCAAGGAATCCAACCAGTCCATCCTAGAGGAAATCAGTCCTGAGTATCCACTGGAAGGACTGATGTTGAAGCTGAAACTCCAATCCTTTGGCCACCTGATGCAAAGAACTGACTCATTGGAAAGGACTCTGATGCTGGGAAAGATTGAAGGCGGGAGGAGACGGGGACAACAGAGGAAGAGATGGTTGCATGGCATCACCGACTCAGTGGACAGGAGTTTGAGTAAACTGCAGGAGTTGGCGATGGAAAGGGAGGCCTGGCGTGCTGCAGTCCATGGGGTCGCAAAGAGTCGGACACGACTGAACTGAACTGAATTGAAGGAACAAGAGCGTTGAGGTCTCTCGGGTAACCAGCGCACGTTGGCGCCCAGTGTAAAAGGGGGGTAGGCTGCTTTACACACAGGAAGGAAGGCATGTGACTGTGGGCGCCGGCAGGAGTTCCCCGCCTACAACCCGGTGAGTAGTCTTAAGAGGAACTTGGGACTGTCGGCCCAGACAGTCGGCTCAGAGGCGGAGATCCAGACCCCAGCTGCGGGCTAGCGGGAGAGGATCACAGGTTCTGACACTCCTGTAAAATTGGGATCCACATGCCAAAGGGAGAGATGTGTGGCTCCAAGAGCAGTCCTGACTTCCTCGTTTTGCTTCTGATTGTCTTGTTCGGCGGGACGTCCAGCGGTGAGTTCGGGGATGAACCGGCGGGGGAGCGCGAGGAGGTTGGATGGGTTCTGACCCGGAAAGGGGATGGGGCTGGTATCCGCGAAACTTCTTGCAGCGTGTCGCCGCCGCCCCCTCCTCTTTCCCTTCCCTCGGCCCCTTTGCTCCTCGGAGGCTCCTCCCGGCTTCTTGCCGGCTCTCTGGGCCAGAACAGGTTTGCCTTGGGTGTAGTAGTAATGCCAGGAGTTTGAGAGGTGACACTAGGAGAAGAAGGGGCCGGGACGTGGCAGGAAATAGGGTTGAAATCCCCCAAGGGTCCAGCCCGCCCCTGGGAAGTGGGAGCGCTGGAGCAAACGGCCTTCCCGGGAAGAAGGGACAAAAAGAGACAAAGAAGGCCACTACATAATGATCAAAGGATCAATCCAAGAAGAAGATATAACAATTACAAATATATATGTACCCAACATAGGATCACCACAATATGGAAGACAAATGCTAACAAGTATGAAAGGGGAAATTAACAATAACAAAATAATAGAGGGCTACTTTAATACCCCACTCACAACTATGGATAGATCAACTAAACAGAAAATTAACAACGAAACACAAACTTTAAATGGTACAATAGATCAGTTAGACCTAATTGATATCTATAGGACATTTCACCCCAAAACAATGAATTTCACCTTTTTATCAAGTGCACACAGAACCTTTTCTAGGATAGATCACATCCTGGGCCATAAATCTAGCCTTGGTAAATTCAAAAAAATTGAAATCATTCCAAGCATCTTTTCCAACCACAATGCAGTAAGATTAGATCTCAATTATAGGAGAAAAACTATTAAAAATTCCAACACATGGAGGCTGAACAACACGCTGCTGAATAATCAACAAATCACAGAAGAAATCAAAAAAGAAATCAAAATATGCATAGAAATGAATGAAAATGAAAACAGAAGAACCCAAAACCTATGGGACACTGTAAAAGCAGTGCTAAGGGGAAAGTTCATAGCAATACAGGCTTACCTCAAGAAACAAGAAAAAAGTCAAATAAATAACCTAACTCTACACCTAAAGCAACTAGAAAAAGAAGAAATGAAGAGCCCCAGAGTTAGTAGAAGGAAAGAAATCTTTAAAATTAGGGCAGAAATAAATGCAAAAGAAACAAAAGAGACCATAGCAAAAATGAAAAAAGGCAAAAGCTGGTTCTTTGAAAGGATAAATAAAATTGACAAACCATTAGTCAGACTCATCAAGAAACAAAGGGAGAAATATCAAGTCAATAAAATTAAAAATGAAAATGAGAGATCACAATAGAGAATACAGAAATACAAAGGGTGGCTCAGATGGTAAAGCATCTGTCTACAATGTGGAAGACCTGGGTTCGATCCCTGGGTTAGAAGATCCCCTGGAGAAGGAAATGGCAATCCACTCCAGTACTATTGCCTGGAAAATTCCATGGACAGAGAGGAGCCTGGTAGGCTACAGTCCATGGGGTCGCAAAGAGTTGGATACGACTGAGCAACTTCACAACTTCACAACATAAGAGACTACTATCAGCAATTATATGCCGAGAAAATGGATAATGTGGAAGAAATGGACAAATTCTTAGAAAAGTTCAACTTTCCAAAACTGAACCAGGAAGAGATAGAAAATCTTAACAGACCCATCACAAGCACGGAAATTGAAACTGTAATCAGAAATCTTCCAGCAAAAAAAAGCCCAGGACCAGATGGCTTCACAGCTGAATTCTACCAAAAATTTAGAGAAGAGCTAACACCTATCCTATTCAAACTCTTCCAGAAAATTGCAGAGGAAGGTAAACTTCCAAACTCATTCTATGAGGCCACCATCACCCTAATACCAAAACCTGACAAAGACGCCACAAAAAGGAAAACTACAGGCCAATATCACTGATGAACATAGATGCAAAAATCCTTAACAAAATTCTAGCAATCAGAATCCAACAACACATTAAAAAGATCNAACTTCCAAACTCATTCTATGAGGCCACCATCACCCTAATACCAAAACCTGACAAAGATGCCACAAAAAAAGAAAACTACAGGCCAATATCACTGATGAACATAGATGCAAAAATCCTTAACAAAATTCTAGCAATCAGAATCCAACAACACATTAAAAAGATCATACACCATGACCAAGTGGGCTTTATCCCAGGGACGCAAGGATTCTTCAATATCCGCAAATCAATCAATGTAATACACCACATTAACAAATTGAAAAATAAAAGCCATATGGTTATCTCAATAGATGCAGGGAAAGCCGTTGACAAAATTCAACATCCATATGTGATTAAAAAAAAAAAAAACTCTCCAGAAAGCAGGAATAGAAGGAACATATCTCAACATAATAGAAGCTATATATGACAAACCCAAGCAAACATTATTCTCAGTGGTGAAAAATTGAAAGCATTTCCCCTCAAGTCAGGAACAAGACAAGGGTGCCCACTTTCACTGCTACTATTCAACATAGTTCTGGAAGTTTTGGCCACAGCAATCAGAGAAGAAAAAGAAATAAAAGGAATCCAAATTGGAAAGAAGAAGTAAAACTCTCACTGTTTGCAGATGACATGATCCTCTACATAGAAAACCCTAAAGACTCCACCAGAAAATTATTAGAGCTAATCAATGAATATAGTAAAGTTGCAGGATATAAAATCAACACACAGAAATCCCTTGCATTCCTATACACTAATAATGAGAAAATAGAAAAAGAGATTAAGGAAACAATTCCATTCACCATTGCAACGGAAAGAATAAAATACTTAGGAATATATCTACCTAAAGAAACTAAAGACCTATATATAGAAAACCATAAAACACTGGTGAAAGAAATCAAAGAGGACACTAATAGATGGAGAAATATACCATGTGCATGGATCGGAAGAATCAATATAGTGAAAATGAGTATACTGCCCAAAGCAATCTACAGATTCAATGCAATCCCTATCAAGCTACCAATGCTATTTTTCACAGAGCTAGAACACTAATTTCACAATTTGTATGGAAATACAGAAAACCTTGAATAGCCAAAGCAATCTTGAGAAAGAAGAATGGAACAGGAGCCTGCCTGGCTTTAGGCTCAACTGCAAAGCCACAGTCATCAAGACAGTATGGTACTGGCACAAAGACAGAAATATAGATCAATGGAACAAAATAGAAAGCCAATAAAAGCTATATATGACAAACCCACAGCAAACATTCTTCTCAATGGTGAAAAATTGAAAGCATTTCCCCTAAAGTCGGGAACAAGACAAGGGTGCCCACTTTCACCGCTACTATTCAACATAGTTCTGGAAGTTTTGGCCACAGCAATCAGAGCAGAAAAAGAAATAAAAGGAATCCAAATTGGAAAGAAGAAGTAAAACTCTCACTGTTTGCAGATGACATGATCCTCTACATAGAAAACCCGAAAGACTCCACCAGAAAATTACTAGAGCTAATCAATGAATATAGTAAAGTTGCAGGATATAAAATCAACACACAGAAATCCCTTGCATTCCTATACACTAATAATGAGAAAATAGAAAAAGAGATTAAGGAAACAATTCCATTCACCATTGCAACGGAAAGAATAAAATACTTAGGAATATATCTACCTAAAGAAACTAAAGACCTATATATAGAAAACCATAAAACACTGGTGAAAGAAATCAAAGAGGACACTAATAGATGGAGAAATATACCATGTGCATGGATCGGAAGAATCAATATAGTGAAAATGAGTATACTGCCCAAAGCAATCTACAGATTCAATGCAATCCCTATCAAGCTACCAATGCTATTTTTCACAGAGCTAGAACAACTAATTTCACAATTTGTATGGAAATACAGAAAACCTTGAATAGCCAAAGCAATCTTGAGAAAGAAGAATGGAACAGGAGCCTGCCTGGCTTTAGGCTCAACTGCAAAGCCACAGTCATCAAGACAGTATGGTACTGGCACAAAGACAGAAATATAGATCAATGGAACAAAATAGAAAGCCCAGAGATAAATTCACACACCTATGGACACCTTATCTTTGACAAAGGAGGCAAGAATATACAATGGAGAAAAGATAATCTCTTTAACAAGTGGTGCTGGGAAAACTGGTCAACCACTTGTAAAAGAATGAAACTAGAACACTTTCTAACACCATACACAAAAATAAACTCAAAGTGGATTAAAGATCTAAACATAAGACCAGAAATATAAAACTCTTAGAGGAGAACATAGGCAAAACACTCTCTGACATAAATCACAGCAGGATCCTCTATGATCCACCTCCCAGAATATTGGAAATAAAAGCAAAAATAAACAAATGGGACCTAATTAAAATTAAAAGCTTCTGCACAACAAAGGAAACTATAAGCAAGGTGAAAAGACAGCCTTCAGAATGGGAGAAAATAATAGCAAATGAAGCAACTGACAAACAACTAATCGCAAAAATATACAAGCAACTTATGCAGCTCACTTCCAGAAAAATAAATGACCTAATCAAAAAATGGGCCAAAGAACTAAATGGACATTTCTCCAAAGAAGACATACAGATGGCTAATAAACACATGAAAAGATGCTCAACCTCACTCATTATCAGAGAAATGCAAATCAAAATCACAATGAGCTACCATTTCATGCCAGAATGGTTGTGATCCAAAAGTCTACAAGCAATAAATGCTGGAGAAATGCTGAGTGTGGAGAAAAGGGAACCCTCTTACACTGTTGGTGGGAATGCAAACTAGTATAGCCACTATGGAAAACAGTGTGGAGATTCCTTAAAAAATAGCAAATAGAACTGCCTTATGACCTAGCAATCCCACTGCTGGGCATACACACCGAGGAAACCAGAATTGAAAGAGACATGTATACCCCAATGTTCACTGCAGCACTGTTTATAATAGCCAGGACATGGAAACAACCTAGATGTCCATCAGCAGATGAATGGATAAGAAAGCTGTGGTACATATATACAATGGAGTATTACTCAGCCATTAAAAAGAATACATTTGAATCAGTTCTAATGAGGTGGATGAAACTGGAGCCTATTATACAGAGTGAAGTAAGCCAGAAAGAAAAACACCAATACAGTATACTAACACATATATATGGAATTTAGAAAGATGGTAACGATAAACCTGTATGCAAGACAGAAAGAGAGACACAGATGTATAGAACAGTCTTTTGGACTCTGTGGGAAAGGGAGAGGGTGGGATGATTTGGGAGAATGGCATTGAACATGTATAATATCATATCAGAAACGAATTGCCAGTCTAGGTTCAATGCAGGATACAGGATGCTTGGGACTCGTGCACTAGGATGACCCAGAGGGATGGTGTGAGGAGGGAGGTTGGAGGGGGGTTCAGGATTGGGAACATGTGTACACCTGTTATGGATTTATGTTGATGTATGGCAAAACCAATGCAATATTATAAAGTAATTAGCCTCCAATTAAAATAAAAAACTTAAAAAAAAAAAAATAAAAAAATAAAAATGTGTTATACCATGCCTGTGTCCTATTGTAAATGTTGATTTGCTGTATTGTTACATCCCAATTCAATTAGAAAATAAGAATCAAGTATTTCTAGCAAAATATATGCATAGATATATTCTCATAAGAGAAATGACATAATATAACAGAATTTTTGGAAATGCTGATATTGATATCGTTTGATAAGCTTAGAAACTACTTATGTCAATTTTTTAGTGTTTAACTGAAATAGAGTTTACTTTTAGTGCTTAACAAAAAATCAAGGCTGTCAGCCAGGACATGAAAGCAACCTAAATGTCCATCAACAGAGAAATGAATAAAGAAGATGTGATGATATATATATATAAAATAGAGTATTACTCAGTCATAAAAAGAAATAATGCAATTTGCAACAATGTGGATGAATCTAGAGATTGTCATACTGAGTGAAGTAAGTCAGACAGAGAAGGGAAAATATCATATGATATCACTTACATATGGAATCTTAAAAAATGGTATGAATGAACTTATTTACAAAACAGAAATTGAGTTACAGATGTAGAAAACAATTTTATGGCTATCAGAAGGAAAGGCAGGGGGCTAAATTGGGAGATTGGGATTGACATATACCCACTGCTATATAGAAAATAGATTTGAGGACTGTATAGCACAGGGAATTCTACTCAGTACTCTATAATGATCCATATGGGAAAATAATTTTAAAAAGAGTGGATATATGTATATGTATAACTGATTCATTGTGCTGTATACCTGAAACTAACATGATTTGTACATCAACTATATTCTAATAAAAATTAAACTACAGCAAAACACAGGCTATTAAAAAACACCAAAAACTTTTGTCCTGATCTATATTCTTTGTAACAAACCATGTTTTTCTTTTGCCCGAGTGCTGGGTCATTTAAAAAAAAAAATACTCTGTCTAATTTTTACAGCCAATTATCTGTATTTACTAAACAAAGCATGTGCATGTGCAGGCAACATGGAAAAACCGAGTGAACTAGATATCTTTCCTAAAGTAAACAGAAAGAAGTATTGCACAAAAGTCAACACTGGGTGAACTTTAAGGAATGAAGCTAATCTTAAATTTCAGAAATGAAGAATGTCATAAATCATATCAATGTTTTCTTAGGTTAGTCTCCCAAGATAATATAAAAAAATTGAAAATAAACAAAAGGGACCTAATAAAACTTACAGACTTTTCCAAAGCAAAGGAAACCATAAACAAAACAAAAAGACAGCCTATAGAATGGGAGAAAATATTTGCAAATGATGCAACCAACAAGGGCTTAAATTTCTAAAATATACAACTAGTGCATACAACTTGACAACAACAGCAAAAACATAACCCAAGTGGAAAAATGGGCAGAAGAGCCAAAGAGGCGTTTCTTCAAAGATGAAACACTGGTGGCCAATGGGCACATGAAAAGATGCTCAACATCACCAATTATTATAGAAATGCAAATCAAAACAACAATGAGGATCACCTCACACCAGTCAGAATGGCCATCATTAAAAAGTCGACAAATAAAAAATGCTGGGGAGGGTATGGATAAAAGAGAACCCTCCTACACTGTTGGTGGGAATGTAAGTTGGTTCAGCCACTGTGGAAAACGGTATAGAGGTTCCTCAGAAAACTAAAAATATATGATCCAGCAATCCCATTCCTGGGCATATATCCAGAGAAAAGTTTAATTCAAAAAGATATATGCACCTTTACATTCATAGCGGCACTATTCACAATAGCCAAGATATGGAAACAATGTAAATGTCCATTGACAGGTGAATGATAAAGAAGATGTGGTACATATATAAATGGAATATTATTGAGCAACAAAAAGAACAAAATCAAGCCATTTACAGCAACAAGGATGCTACTAGAGATTGTTATACTAAGTGAAGTAAGTCAGAAAGAGAAAGACAAGTACCATATGATATGGTACAGACATAGAATCAGGGACATAGAGAATAGATTGGTATTTGCCAAGGGGAAAGGGGTGGGAGAAGGTTGGATTGGGGGTTTTGAATTAGCAGTTGCAAATTTTGTATTAATATATATAGAATGGAAAAACAACAAGCTCCTACTGTATAGCATAGGACCTATATTCATTATTCTCTGATAAACCATAATGGAAAGAATATGAAAAAGAATATATACATATATATATATATGTTTAATATGTATGTGTATGTGTATAACTGAGTCACATTGCAGTACAATAGTAATTCATACAACACTGTAAATCAACAGTAGGTCAATAAAAATTATTTAAAGTTAAAAAAAATGAAATGAAGAATGTCAGCTCACAAGCTTATGGCACTATAGCCCAGTGAGGATTAGCCTTGGAGTAGACCCTCATGCCAAGTTGCTGGGTTTCCAGGACACACAGACATGGTCCTGGTCCTCAGGAGGTAGAACTTGGACCTGAAATTCCTACATTAAGCTGGGACCTTGGAAATTCTGTACCTTTAGTGAAAGAGGATTAAATATTCGGACGACCAGTCTTAAAATGCAAAGAAGCCCGTCTTTGACAGCCGATGTGGTTAGAAAAAGTTTGTAGTGAGGAACTGAAACAAAACATGATATGTGGTCGTAGACACAACTTATGCTGATTTAATGTAAATCTGGTCCTGAGGATACCCCTGGAGCTCCTGGCAGAAGCAAATACAAAACCACCACCTTGGGACGTTTTCCTGAATCCATCTATACTGTGAAAAGTGAAATGTTAGTTTTTAAGTTGTACCTAACTCTTTATGACCCCACAGACTGTAGCCCGCTAGGCTCCTCTGTCCATGGGATTTTCCAGGTGGGTTACTGGAGTGCTTTGCTGTCTCCATCTCCAGAGGATCTTCCCAATTCAGGGATCAAACCCAGGGCTCCTGCACTGGAGGCAGGTTCTTTACTGACTGAGCTACCAGGGAACTGTATACACATAGAAAAAATAATATGGAGTCAAAAATTAAAATTATAGATAAAATGAAGAAACAGTCCCTTAGGAGGAAATCAGTGGACACAACAAACAGAAAGATGAGCACTGTAAGAACTTGACATAATTTAACATAATTTAAATGGTGCTATTTAAAATGATTAAGTGGAAAAATGATGGAGTAGAAATATATAGAAACAATAGGAAACAATTTACAAAGAATAGGCAAGTTTGAAAAAGTAACAATTAGAATATCCACAAATGAAAAAATATTCATCGGAAAAAATGTCTCAGTGGATGGTATATCAGTTATCTATTGCCATAGTTTGTTGCCTTGGACTCGAGAGGTATGAAAGCCTGAAAGTGTTAGTTGCTCAGTTGTGATCAACTCTATGCAACCTCATGGACCCCACCAGACTCCTCTGTCCAGGGACTTCTCCAAGCAAGAATACTGGAGTGGGTAGCCATTCCCTCCTCCAGTGGATCTTCCCGACCCAGGGATCGAAACTGGGTCTCCTGAATTGCAGGTGGATTCTTTACCTTCTGAGCCACCAAGGAAGCTGAGACGTATACAACAAGCATTTATTCCTTATGTGCCTGGAGTCAGCTGGGGCTGCCTAGGTGGCACTGTTGCCCTTGGCTGGGATTGCTCACTTATGAGGGGTCAGCTGGCTTTTGGCTGCTATAAGTTGGCCTCAGTTGGGGTGACAAGGATGACTGGGCTCCATTTTATGTTTCTCTTCCTGCAGTAGACTACTAGGTATGTTCTTATGACAGTGAGAGCAAGGGCATAATAACTGACACACTGTCACTCCTGCTTCATTTTCTTGATCAAAACCATGATTCGACCAAGCCCTGAGTCAAGGTCAGGGCAGGGCGTCTCATTCATGATGAGAGAGCATTGCTTGCACAGTCGTGTGGAATAGGATATTTCAGGGAGACGTGAAGAATTGAGGACATTACTGCAATAGATTGCAGAAGAGTGAAAGAGCTTGTTAAACACACCTGAATAGAGAATGAGTGAAAAAGGAAAACCTGAAAAAAACTCTCAATTTACAGTAAGCAGAGAAGCAAAGAGATAGGATACATGACAAAGTTAAGACATTAGAAGTACAGACTGAGATGGCCTGTCATATATCTCAGAAGAGTGCCAGGGAAGACAGTACATTTAAGGAGGAAATAGTGAGAATTTTCCTAAGTTTATAACAGACCTATTTTCTCATAATTTGAAAGCATGATAGACCCTGAGAAGAACTTTATTTTTTTTTAAGTCATACCTAAATGCACTTTAGTAAAACTTGAGAATGTGAAGAGAAAATTTCAAAGCCACAGGAAGAATAGACAGATTACTTACTAAAATACAACCAGTTGCTGCTGCTGCTAAGTTGCTTCAATCGTGTCCAACTCTGTGCAACCCCATAGGTGGCAGCCCAACAGGCTCCCCTGTCCCTGGGATTCTCCAGGCAAGAACACTGGAGTGGGTTGCCATTTCCTTCTCCAATGCATGAAAGTGAAAAGTGAAAGTGAAGTCGCTCAGTCGTGTCCGACTCTTCATGACCCCATGGACTGCAGCCCACCAGGCTCCTCTGTCCATGGGATTTTTCAGGCAAGAGTACTGGAGTGGGTTGCCAGTTCCTTCTTCAAAATACAACCAGTAAATGAAAGCAAACTTTTCATCGACAACAATAGATACCATAAGACAACAAACTATACCCTACGGGGATTGAGGGAAAATAGCCATCAATATGGAATTCTATATGATACAAAAGAGTCACTACAAAATAAGGGCAAAATAAAAGGCTATGCTAAACAACTATTACCTAATGTGCTTTAGAAAGAAAAAAAAAACCAGTAAATCCAGGAGGAAGGAATAAGATCAGAGAAGCAACAATGATCACAGACAGTGCAGATGTAGATAATTTAAATTTTATTAACTGAAGATATCACAATAACCAAAATAATGACTATGGCCGAGGGAGGCTTGAAAACAGAGTAGATTAAGCTCCTTCACAAGGAAAATGTGAAGGAGTAACTAGAGTTAAAGAATTCCAAGTTTCTTGTGTTACTCAGGAGAAGACTTGAGGTATTAATTAACTGTAAATTTTGTTAAGTCAAGCATGCTTGTTAAAATATAAGGGTAATTATTAGATGGACAGAAATAGAATATATAGCTTCAGAATCAACAGAGGAAAGTGGAGTCTACAGAGAACCTAATCGTTCTATAGAAGGCAGGAAGTGAAAAGAAGCACTCTCTATCTTTCTCTCTCTATATAATTAGATACACAAAATAAGGTAGAAGAAATGTAATCACACTATTTGTAAATGTATTAAACTCAAAAATGCTTGGCCTCACTAACAGTCAGGGAAATGTAAAATGAAGAAAAGAGATACAATTTTATGACCATCACATTGTGAAAAGAATTAAACTGCTAATAACACCAGATTTGTTGCCAAGGATATAGGAAAATAGGTCATGTTATACACTGTTGGCACAAATGTAACTTGGTACTTTGTAAGGCAGTGTAATAATACCTAATGAAATTGAATAGATACAAACATATGTCCAGATGTTAGAGAAACTCTCATGTGCGTACAGAAGGAAATATACATGATGTTAACAGGGAAAAACTGGAAGCAACAAAAAACTGTAAGGTAGAGGCAACCTATAAAAAGCAAACAGGAAAGAATATATACAGTATTCTCCTGTCTCTCTGTGTCACATATGTGTGTGTGTGTGTAACATACACATATATACCTTAAAGTATATATTTGTATATTATAACTACATGAGCAGGTTATATGTATATACCTTAAACCTGCCAATGCTTTGTGGGTAAATAAAAATATACTTATAAGTAGAAGCTATAAAATGTGCCCTAGAAGGACATCCACCAACCTCAGGGTGGTGGTTACCTCTGGGGAGAAAACAAAAGTTATCTAAGGATAAAGAGGTGAAGAGGGCTTTAATAGACTCTTTTAAAAAAAAATCTGTATTAAGTATGGCAAAATGTTGGCAACTGTAAAATTTGTGTGGCAAATTCACAGTCATTTGTTACAGCTGTACATTTCTACATGTTTGAAAAATTTCATAATTTAAAATTTAAAGAATTCTGGCTAACATAAAATACTCAGAGAAACACCAGCAATCATCACAGCAGAGAATGAAATTCAAAGCCAAGGAGAAGTGTTCAAAGGAATCACGTTTTTGGAAAGTCATGACATTCCTAAGGTGAGGTATTAACAGAAATGTAACTGTAATCACGATTATGTACTCAAGATTTCCTACTTCTTTAGCAAAAAAATTAATGTTTAACCCAATGTATTGCACTTGGTAGTGTTAGGAGAGCACCATAAACACACTGTTCTCTGTCCCTCAGCTAAATTCAAATTATAATCAGTCAGCTTTGACATTTCATGACTTTCTGGGCCTGGAATTCACCACTTCAACAAAGTATTAGCATTATTTTCCCATTTGAGCCCTTTTGGGCCACAGCAGTAATAACCTTGGTTTTTTTGTGAGAGGTTATAGCTGAACCTTCCTTGCTTTCCAAGGAAAATAGCCCCCATCTCATTTCAGTGTGAGGTTTGTCAAACTCAGAGCTTCCTTCCAACTGTGAGTCTGATTTCCCAATATTCTTCATGTTCCATTTGGGGCACTTTCATCTGGTGCTGAGAATGAACATAGGCTTTAATCTCCAAGGCCCGAAGGGATTGGAATGAGCAGGAGCCTCTCAGTGCTGTGCTTTTTTAATGCCCCTTTCAGGGACAGCTCAGGAGCAGACAGAACTTTCTGCAAGCAGAATGTTGAACTAGACCTAGCTTTGGGGGTAAATACATGGGAACTGGTAAGCCGGAGATGAGTTAAACTGTAAAGTGTATTTCAGGCACATTTTAAAGGTCAATTTAAATTTTGTCAATGAGGTGATTTTTTTGTTTGTTTGATTTTTTTTAAATTAATTTTTATTTTCTAGTTGTTTTGCTTTACAATACTGTATTCATTTTGCTATACATTGACATGAATCAGCCACGAGTGTACATGAACTCCCAATCCCGACCCCCGCCTCCCCCCTCCCGCCCCACACCTTCTCTCTGGATTATCCCCGTGCATCAGTCCCAAGCATCCTGCATCCTGCATCAAACCTGGACTGGTGATTCGTTTCACTTATGATATCACACATGTTACACTGCCACAATGAGGTGATTTTTAAAATCAGCATTAGGACTGGGCTACCAATCTAATGGTAGCCACAGAGCACACACTTGCTATGGCTTAGCTGTGCCTTCTGCTCCCATCAATGCATGAAACCAGCAACCCTTCCAACCAGGGTAAGATGTTGCAGAGAGATGCTCCTCACATCCCAATCTTGTGTCACCTTTAAGACACGTGGCAAATTTCCTTCTCTTGTTGATACCATTCTCTGTGGATTACTGTCTTCTTTAAGGGACACTAACAGTGAAAATGAGTATACTACCCAAAGCAATCTACAGATTCAATGCAANCAGGCTCATCTCAGTACAACAAGTAAGAGCACTAAGGGTAATATCAGTTAAAAAATTACAAGAGCTGGGGAGACTGTGCAAGATGATGGAGGAGAAAGACCCTGAGCTCACCTCCTCTCACAGGCACCCCCAAATCGCAACTATTGCAGAACAACCATCGATGAAGAATCCCAGAGCCTATAAGAAAAGATCTTCTACAAATACGATGAGGAGGGACAGAATTGTGGTATAGTCAAATCCCATATCCCCAGGGTAGAAGGTTTCACAAACAGGAGAATAATTAAAATTACAGAAGTTCTCCCAAAGGAGGGAGAGGTCTGAACCCCATATCAGACTCTCCAGTCTGGAGGTCCTGCACTAGGAAGAGAGCCCCTAGAGCATTTGGCTTTGAAGGCCAGAGAGGTTTACTTATGGACATGGGCTTCCCTCATAGCTCAGTTGGTAAAGAATCTGCCTGCAATGCAGGAGACCCTGGCTTGATTCCTGGGTCGGGAAGATCCCCTGGAGAAGGGAATGGCTACCCACTCCAGTATTCTGGCCCGGAGAATTCCATGGACAGTCCATGGGGTCTCAAAGAGTTGGACATGACTGAGCAACTTTCACTTTCACTTTAGGGCTTCCCAGGTGGTACTAGTGGTAAAGAACCCACCTGCCAATGCTTGAGACCTAAGAGCTGCCAGTTCAATCCTTGGGTTGGGGAGATCCCCTGGAGGAGGGCATGGTGACCTATTCCAGTATTCTTGCCTGGAGAATTCCCATGGAAAGAGAAGCCTGGCTGGTTGCAAAGAGTCAGACATGACTGAGCGACTAAGCACAGCACAGCAAGTTTTTTAACAACTTAAGTTCAAATGCATCTAAAGCTCTACATTTTAATCTATCCCATTTCATTTCATGTTCTTGATGTCATATTTTACATTTTGTATTATTGTTGTTGTTCACTCACTAAGTTGTGTCTGACTCTTTGAGACCCTATGAACTGCAGCACGTCAGGCTTCCCTGTCCTTCACTGTCTCCTGGAATTTGCTCAAACTCATGTCCATTGAGTCAGTGATGCTGTCCAACCTTAGTTGCCCTCTTCTCCTGCCCTCAGTCTTTCCCAGCATCAGGGTCTTTTTTCCATTGACTGAGCGACTAAGCACAGCACAGCAAGTTTTTTAACAACTTAAGTTCAAATGCATCTAAAGCTCTACATTTTAATCTATCCCATTTCATTTCATGTTCTTGATGTCATATTTTACATTTTGTATTATTGTTGTTGTTCACTCACTAAGTTGTGTCTGACTCTTTGAGACCCTATGAACTGCAGCACGTCAGGCTTCCCTGTCCTTCACTGTCTCCTGGAATTTGCTCAAACTCATGTCCATTGAGTCAGTGATGCTGTCCAACCTTAGTTGCCCTCTTCTCCTGCCCTCAGTCTTTCCCAGCATCAGGGTCTTTTTTCCAGTGAATTGGCTGTTTGCATCAGGTGGCCAAGGTATTGGAGCTTCAGCATCAGTTCTTCTAATGAATATTCAAGGTTGATCTCCTTTAGGATTGACTGGTTGATTTCCTTGCAGTCCAAGGGACTCTCAAGAGTCTTCTCCAGCACCACATTTCAAAATCATTAGTTCTTTGGCATTCAACCTTCTTCATGGTCCAAATCTCATATCCATACATGACTATTGGAAAAACCGAGCTTTGACTGTACAGAAGCATATTAGAAGTCAGATCCTTAGGCAGCAGCTTTTAAAATACACAAATATATAGTCTTATGTTACTGTACACATAACTTTCACTGGCCACAGAGCCATGCAATTAAGGCATCTTTGCGGGTGGCAGTTGCAGAAATTGGGGTGCTAGTTGAGGCCTTTAGAAAAGATATCAGTGGCTTAGAGCAAAGCACAGGGAGAGCTGGACTCGAGAGATGGAGTCCAGTGGCTTCTGTCCATGGAAAGCTCCTCTGTTAGGCCCTAGACGTGCAACAAACTAGAAGCCTGTTCCCCAGGCTGAAGCTCCAGAAGAAGCAAAAAGACCTCTGTTACATAAAGATGGCAGGGCTGTTTCAGTCCGCTGTCTGCACAGTGCCTCGGGGAGTGGAAGCTTGCCAAGAACCATTGCTTTGTTTATCACCAGCCCATGGAACTCGGGGAAGCAAGCTCTGCTGGTTTGATTGCTAGGCAATCAAGGGGCTTTCCCTGGTGGCAACCACAAAAACCACAAAGGCCCTAGACATAAAACCTGCACATCAGATACATGAAAGAGCCCTCCTCTTGGGGTGTGGCAGAGGGAGAGCACAAAGATGGAGCCTGTCTTCTGAGGTTCCTAGAGATTCCATGGAGCTCTTAGCTGTTTCTTTAGTTAGAAGCCTGCCCCGCAGGCTGTAGACCTGAAGATAAGCTAGTTGACCCTTTCACAGAAATGCTGGGTTCCTCAGTCTGTTGCCTCTTGTTGTGCGCTGGAAGTGGCAGCCATGTAAGAACTCTGTCTCCATTACATTTTAGGACCCTCAAATTTGAGCTCCAGTGGCCACCAGAGCCAGGTGCTTTGGAGGTGTTACCTGGGCAGCAGTGATGCAAAGTAGGGTCCAGAGAAGAGTAGAAGCTCCTTTCTAAGACATAGAGGTGAGCTGGAGAATGGGAGAGAGCCAGCACAGAGATGGTGCCTGCCAGCCTGTCCCCAGGGAGTATCTTGTCAGGCCTCCTGATGTGTGTTAAACTGGATGCCTGCCCCTCGAGCTAACACTTTATGTGAAGAGGCTTATCTGTTTCTCAGCAGTAAGAGTTCCTCTCAGTTGATTGCCTCCATGCTGGTCTCTAAGGCAAGTGAGTCAGAGCCCAGAAACTCTTTATGGGTTTCTCATTTGCTATGCACTTTGGGTTTTATGGATGTGATCCCTGTTGATTTTAAAGGCCTTCCCTGGTGGCTCAGACAGTAAAGTGTCTGCCTACAACGCGGGAGACCCAGGTTCGATCCCTGTGTCGGGAAGATCCCCTGGAGAAGGAAATGGCAACCCACTCCAGTATTCTTGCCTGGAAAGACATAAAGCCTGGTAAGCTACAGTCCTTGGGGTCACAAAGAGTCGGACACGACTGAGGAACTTCACTTTCTTTCTCATTTGCTATGCACTTTGGGTCTTATGGATGTGATCCCCATTGACTTTAAAAGCTAGGTGTGTGGGGGTTTATCTCAGATGCATATTTCATGAGTTGGGGTACCTGATGTGGGGCTCAAACCCTGTGCTCCACAGGGAGAAGCCCTGGGTTTTGAGTTCCCTCCTGATTGTGGACATCACATCCAGGGTGGAGTTTATGGTGAGACTGTGTCTCAGCTTCTCTTACCTGCTTTGCTTTTTTGTCTTTTAATTTGCTCAGTGTTGTAAGGGTTGCTCAGGTAATTATTATGTTTTTTCCAGAGGAAGTTTTTCGATATGTAGCTGCAGATTCAGTATATTCATGGGATGAAGTGAGTTCAGGATCTTCTATGCTACCATCCTGAATCTGAACCTATACTTTGTTACTGGAACTAATATGTACTTAATCAGCTGATTAATGTGTACTTAGTCAACAGTTTCTAGTTCTCACTCTTCAAATCTTATTGGTCACCATTCCTACCCTCTAAATTGTGTATCTGGTACTCATCACCACTGCTGAGCCACTTTTATGTAAGCTGTGCTGAGTCTTTGTTAGGCTCTATGTTGTGGTGCCTGGGCTTCTGTAGTTGTAGAGTGTGGGCTCCAGAGCGTGTGAGTTTAATTGTCTCTCAGCAAGTGGGATCTTCATTTCCCAACCAGGGATTGAACTCTCGTCCTGATAAAAATGCATTCACTTTGTCACTAGTTCAAGCTTAGTACTGCACCTAGGATTGTAGAAGAGAAGGGGACCAAATTGGAAATAGGCATCCTAGGATCAAAAATAATACAAATTGAAGGGAGATGAAAAAAAGTTCTCAGACCAAGACTGAGAAATTCAGGAATATAGTCTCTTAGATATTTATTGTAATCTTCAAAAAATAAAACAAGATTAACTCAAAGAACAAAAACCACTTTCTATACAGAATTCACATACAAACTTAATACCTAATAGATCACATACAGTTCTTACACAATTAATTTCAATAAAGAGAATTAAAACTTCACAATGTGAATACACTTTATAGCTTTAAACCCAGACAAAAGCTCCTGTGGACACATGAAGAGTCACAATAATTGCTGTGCAGCAGTAGTTTTCAGATAAAATCACGATCACTATATGAAAGCATTAAGCTGTTACTCAATTTTTTCTCAAGAAGAGCTCCACAGTGCAGTCACTGAGGAGGAGCCGAAGGTGCCTGGTTACAAAGGAAGGTCTTCATCTATGCACTTCCCTAACACTCTTTACGGGAAGCATGGAACCAAAGAAAAATCTCTGGGCACACATCTGCCTGGTTGACGTTGGCCTCGACAGTGTCTTGTGGTTTGGTGCATGGGCAAAATGTCTAAATCAGTGGTTCTAATGAGCTTCGAATCAGTCTAGGGCTCGCTCCTGATCGGCCTAGGAACGAGTCTAGGGCTGCTCAGCAGCACCGCGGAATGTGATGATGCAACAGTCCGTCTTCCTGATGGGGACAAAGCACAGGGCCAAACTGGGGCATCTGTGGGGTTTCTGAGGGCCAGTCTGGTGCTCTAGCTGGCAGCTCTTCACCCCTCCATTCAGGGAGCAAACGGTAACTTTCCCATGCATTTGCTTGGCACAGCCTCCTCTCATTCTCTCTCTTGTCGTGTCTCACCTCTTCAGTGGAGCTATTCTCGACTCCTCCTGTTTTTATGGGTCTCCCATTCTCTGTGTTCCTATATCCTGACATAATGTAGCATTTAGATTATAATCCTGGCATTTTGTTCCTTGTGCTTCAGTCAGTAAGCTAATAGGGGCCAGAGCTATACCTCTTCCATGTTGGATTCCCCTAGCACTGAGCTAGTGCTATTTGGTAACTGTTGATAAGTAGAGATTTAAACACACCCTTAAATTATATTTCTCATGTTGGCTACCTGCTTACATTTTGTTTTTTTAATTTGG
Organism: Aepyceros melampus; assembly: GCA_006408695.1. Taxonomy (NCBI): domain Eukaryota; kingdom Metazoa; phylum Chordata; class Mammalia; order Artiodactyla; family Bovidae; genus Aepyceros; species Aepyceros melampus. The sequence goes on from SJXQ01004572.1 coordinate 174,676, forward strand.
CACAAAGTCATCTCTAATCTCCCTGTTCCACCCACCTCTGTTTCATCAGTGGGTGTAAAAGATGAGTACAAAAGTTTATCTATCACATGTAAAATAGGGCCACATATCACTGGTTGCGGCCCAAAGCCATTTTATGTGATTGGCACATCTTCACATGTCAATTTCAGGCAACTGCCATAGAGAGAACTGAAGGCTCTCTATGATCTACTGAGGGTCATGGTCATCTAAAACCAACTGCCCTTCATCATTTTTAGTGAAAAATATAACTTTTCTTCCCAAGGGTATTATGATTTACTCTAACTAAATGAAAAAGCAGACCACAATATTTAAATGAGTGCTTTGCCTTAAAAATCGAAATGGCAAATAGGAGTTTAAGACAGTTATCCTACTTGAAACTTCATATTTATAAACAGTTTTTGGTAATCCAGCAACCAGGCCTAACTTCTTGATTTTCCATTGTAGACCACAAATTATGAGACTAATCAAGGGGGTTTGAGGATGAATATATGAGTTTATGATGATATACTAAAATGATTTAAGGGTTTTGACTTGTTTCTCTTATATTATCAGTGTGGACAATTGAGAATTGAAAGTGAATAAATAACACCATAAAAAGAAATAAATATCTTAGAGTTCCCAGGACTGACAGTGTGAAATTTGCAAACAAAATACAGGGTTAACAATAAAATATACACACAAATATGAGTGAAAATTCTTAGTAGACGGAACATGGGATCAACATTTCAGAGAAAAATAAAAATGACTTATGTGCATATTTTTTCTTAGATTTCTAAATTAACCTCTTATAAAAGGCTTCAGGAGAAAAAAAGCTTCAGGAGAATTTGTAACTAAAGGGAACACCTATTTAAAATAAACTAACAGCCATTCTGTCTTGAAAATAAAACCCACAATTCTAAAAGGCAAGATTGACATATTTGCAGATACTAAATGTTTGGTCTTAATTAGGAATAAAACATACTTTGAAGTAGGCACAGAAGAGTTTCACATGACACCAATAAGGTATTTACTGTATAAATTGCACCACTAGACAAATACAGCTACAAGAAATAATTTGAGCAAGTCAAACAGCCATCAAAGCATCTCACACATTCATTATAATTCACTCTTTCATACTAGTTTATATACACTGAGTAAGTCATTAAATATTGCACTTATTGGCCCATGAACCCTCAATTCTGAGGTGTTGAAAAATAGAAAACAAATCTATTTTTTACAACATATTTCATGCAACATTTAAGACATTTCAGTTCCACAAACACCATTAAATAGTTGTACATTTGGACAGGTCAACGGTATCACATCACGTCTGACATTAACAATATATTAACAGGAATTAACAGGAAGTTTTCATTCAGCACATATCCTAGGGATGATGAGAAAATGTATGGAAAACCATCATACCAAGACAGCAAACAACCCCCAGACTTCACTTTGATGAGAAGTATGGAACCACTAGACAGATGTAAGCTCGCTCACGTCCCTGAAGGCCAGGTGTCTGTGGCTCACGTACCATCTGAGTCTTTAAGAACAGCGTTCATGAACCTAAGCAACCTTTAGTGCCAAACATAAACATGAAAATATTTCCATTAAGAAATAAAGCACAGCCAACTCTCAGTTGTCCACAATGAAGGCAAGTATGAACACAGGTGAACAAAATACACAGGTAACCCCCTCCCATGCCCCAACCTCATTTCAGCAAGTAATGACTTGGTTACAGTTACAGTACAGTAAACGTATCAATGGGAGGTAAACGGTGAAATTTAAGTCTCATTTCCCGTTCTTGGTCCTGTCATTCTGTGGGGGTAGTGCTTGAAAAAATTAAAACGATAAAAAATCAGGAACTGGAACAGAGAACTGTAAATAGAAAGCTCAATTTGTCCACTGTCTCAATGATCTGATTTTAATACTCAAACTCTGACAAAGACATTGCAATAATTTCTTTTCCCTAGAACGTTTGCAAACTATATCCTCTCTATCCTCTTCTTTTAATGGAAATTAGTTCTATGCAGAGACATACAAATCTAGTCAGTGTGAAGAATCTGTTTTGTAGACCTTTTTTAAAGAAAATGCCAGTTCCAGCTGGAGCATAGTAAAGCTTCCTTTTCCCTGGCACTGAGAAAGCACCATAGATGGAACTTCTCCTTCATAGAAAAGTGTGTTTGAGTGTGTATGTTCTGGGAGGGGCAACACTCTTGTGGCCCAAATGTAAATAGCTTAATCCATTTAAGGGAAATATTTGATTAGCGTGTCAAGCATTCCTGTAAAGGTTTTTAAGAAACCAAAAATATTTATTTATGAAGTAACAATAGGTGGATATATTTTGAATAAATTCTCCAGATGTGTTTTTGCCCCCCTAGGGGACACTGTGTTTTTGGAATCTGGAACTCTGTAGAGATAATCAAGCCTGTTTTTTTTCTCCTGGTTATAAGCTTCATCTTTTATCCACGTTTTCCTAGTTTGTTTCAAAATATAAAACAGGTTTACGTCTTTGATTGGCTTTGATCAAAATCTACCTAAAATATAAAGGACTCTAAAAAGCTTACCCTAATGGTTCAGCTCATCAGAAAGACTTCACCACTTTACTGGCAGACCTCTAAAGCCCAGGTAGTTTACTCAAATGGAAAAGCCAAGCAGAGCTGGAGAGGCTGCACTTCCAGGCGGTGATTAGAAAGGCCACATGGTCTGGTTGCTCACGTGGCACCCCGACACAGCACACTAAGTTCACACATAAAGGATCAAAGAGTTCTAGCTACCAGTCATGCGCACTGTCATTTAGAAAGACAGGCTTCTTCAGACAGAAAGACCGCCTCCCAAGTATACCCTACCAAAGCTTCCTGATGGAGCATTCCAATAGCATATGAAAATGATTAAACACTTTTTGGCTTGGAAGGGTTTTAGTCATGACTTTAAGACTTAGATTAGTTTTTCATATGCAGCTGCTACCTCTGCCTTGGTACAGCTTGGGAGAGTCTGGATACATTTTCAATATAGTCCCACAAATGCCACATGGTTGACTGAAGAATGGCACAGCGCATCCTCACCAAGCATGAAGATACCCATCAGATAAAACACAGCACAGTGAGCTCTGATCACCAACTACCGTGCTCTGAAATTCATGTTGTTTCATGGAAGTTCAGTTAACAGTAGACATGTGTTTTACTTAAAAAAAAAAAAAAAATTGCATCCCTGAAAGTATTGTCAGCATAGACGTAGTTAAAATTGGAAGTTTAAGTTGGTTCCTGAAAGATAACCACTGTACTGAACCAAAGAACTATAACTAATCTGGATAAGAGTTAAGTAGCTGAAATAGATATTTGTGGCGAATATAGATGTCTTACATAATTGGGGTTGTACTTTAATAGAACTTATAGTTTGCATTTAATGTAACACTGCTGCAGCTTTGTAGCCAAAGGCATCATCATAGTTCCCTTTCCAAATAAAAATCTTGGCACTTATGTATTAGCCAGCAGAGGGTAATGATTTTAAGTGAACCTAAGGAGGAGGTTAGAAGTTCAAGGCAGTGGAAGCTGTTCAGGGAGGGCAGTGACAATGAATTAATTCATTGACTTAAAGCAGTTCTTCTTAGGAGCCCGGACATACAATGCTGACTTGTAAACTGCCATCTTAGGACTCAACTTCCATGTCCTTCTGTATCTACTCACATCCCCAAAAGCTGAAATGCAGATCCACTTCATGAATGACTATGTAGAGGAAATAATTTCCAGTCGGATTTTTCATTTACATTTAGAAAAGAAAGGAAGTCCCCAAACCAGAGCTCTTGGAAATATCTGCTCAAAACAATCAAGGTTTGATTATAAAAGTAGTCAGAGAGATGGGGTGATGAGATGAGTGGCAGAGGAAGACAAATTCATACTTGAAACACTAACTGAACTGCATTGAGGCAAAAAGGCTGTCTACAATTTACACACTAACGCTCTGTAAGATGTCTTTGTGCTTTTGAATACAGATTTAGTTAGGCAATTAGTAGAAATGATCTGTGGTTATTCAGGCTATTGGCAGATGGAGAGAATATGGGAGGTATTGTGTGCATGTGTGTGTTTATATACATTCACGTGCATGATGGCCAGCAGGCTGAAAAACCTTGGAATTGCAGTGTTATAAGTATTATAGCTTGATGTCAATAGCAGTTTACTTAGTTAATCCTGGACTGGTTCTTTTTTTTTTTTTTTTTTTTTTTTTGCCAAATTTGATTTTAAAGCCAAGATCTCTTGATGAAATTAGGAACAGAGGATTTTTCTCTCTTTCCATGTGCTTTACATAGCAGGAGCATTGGTGCTCAATCCTTTCTGGAAGCTTCTGGCTTGCTGAAATTCATACCAGGGTGAGAGCTTCAGACTGACTCTCAAATCAATTAGGAAGGCTCTGCTTCCACTGAGGTCTGGAAAATAGAAATTATTGAATGTTCCTCAGCACTGACACCTGGACCAGTTGTTGTGTTAAGCTCCCCTGACTGGCATAAAGTAGCACAGCTTTGGTATGTTTGACACTGTGTATGTGGGTTAGGTCTTCTGGTTCTAGGGCCAATTAATTCCAATAGAATTAGCTTTTTGGGAAAAGTGTTTACAAGAGGGTAAAACTCAACTTTCTTTCCAGTTTTCTACCCTCTGATTTTGCTTTCCATTTTACAGTATTACACCTATCAAGACCTTCTGCAAAAGCCATCTGAGACATCCTATTTAGTATATTTAGGTCCTTGACATATGCATGAATGTATGTGAGATCAGGGCTAAGAGGGGATGGGAAGGTCTTCCTGGTTCTATTGCTTTGTGTTAAACTGGAAAAGTCAGCTTAACAGCTGTGCTATGTATTTAACATGGCCATTTTCTAGTCTAGGTTATAGAAATATTAACAATATCATGCAAACAGGCTTCTGTTGCAAACAAATTTGCTTTGATGGCCCCCATCTTCCCTCGCTTTCCTTCAGTTTAATTTCTGTGGTTTTTGAAGCTGGTTTGACCAATTAAAATCTAATAAAGCATTAATGTCTTCCTGTCTTCACTAAGGCCTACCCTGCAGAGTGCCAAAGTGAAAACTTACTCTGCCAATTAGTAGATTTTAAGCTAAGAAGATGAGGCATAATGAAAATGTGGATATGCTTAAGAGAGCCCAAACACTTTCTCCTGTAATTTTCATCTTCTAACTTACTAGTAATATATGTGATCTACTTCCCTGACTTCAGGCATTTATTCTCCAGAGACCTCTTCAGATATATGCATCTTTCCCTATAAATATCTTGACTTAAAAATCTTGCACTCAACATTTTATGGGAAATTTCTCTTATTTTTTAAAAGAGAAAACAATGTTTAACATGATCACCACAAGAGAGGAATGTTCACCTAATGGAACTGTCCTTACAAATATGCCATGGTGTGCCTTCTTAAAGTCCTAGCTGTGAACAATACTGGGTAGTGATACAGATACTATATCTTTTTTTTTGCTCATTTAGACTCACCGGTGGGATTGGTTTGCTTGTTCAGTGTATAAGGTCCTCGAGAAATTTAGGAGAAAGAATCTGGGTATTCAAATGATTTCCTTTCTCTTTTCAATTTGCTTATGGCATCCTAAGATATTTCTGTAATCCTCAGCTCCAAAGAGTGGCCTCTGAATCCCTTAAGCTTGGATAAAGGCTTACAGAATGGGATATACCTTAAAAGTATAAATATTTGGGTTAAAAAGATTAGAGATGATAGTTGCTTTTTTTCAACCTGAGAACCATGGAGATACTACTTAAATGACTTCTAACCAGGTAAAAAAACCTGGGGAGGTGTGAGCAGAAGGCAGTGGTTTGGGAAGCAAGTCTATGTCCTATGGGAAGAGAGACTCTAACAAGCTTCCACTTAACCTCTGTTCCAAGGGTTGATGATGGTTCCAGAAAGTTGTGGTGGTATATACCATAGGGGAAACTCAGGCCTTGGAATCTACACTTACCATTCTGGATTAAGATGCTCGGTATATAACACATTCAGCAGATACTTCAGAGTGTCAGTGCCCTCAAATATTTAGAATGGTGGGTGGAGCAGTCCTGGGTTAGGAATTCTTTTTTTAAACATCCAAACTAAAACTACTGTTGAAATCTAGTTCCAGTCAGGTCAATATTCACCTCTCAGGAAATGTGCAAGGGCCTTAAAGAATATTTTTGTTTCTTTATAGTCAGTCATCTTCTCAGTTATTAATAACATTGAAAGATAGAAACCTGAACCATAAACCGTCCAGACTCACAACAGTCTCCCTAATCATGAGTAATATTCCTACTTGATTTTTCAATTGAGAGTAAAACAATAAGGTCTCCTGCGATCATCCCTTGCCCATACCACACACACACCCAGATTCTTGGTTATCATACCTACAAGTGAATCACATAATTTTGAACCCATGGCACAAAAGTCAGTTGTATGAAATTATAATCAGAAGTCCCAGCAGTAGCTTAATCTAAGAAATCTGAAACAAAAAGAGCCTAGGAGACAACAACAAATCACATGCAAATACCAGATGTTTATAGATGGATAGTCCTTACAAAGTTAAGATCACATATTTGCCACATATTAACACAGGGACTCTCCCCAGAATTGAATGCATGTTCGAGCCACTGACATCAAAGATTTCCCTCAAATAGTTATTAGGCAGTATAAATGAAGGCTAATCAATCATTTATAAATGCTGTTTTTAGCAACCAACCCCTCTGGAGCTGCTGTAGGGGGGACACTAGCAGCCACAGTTGGGCTGCGGTGGAGGAGGGGTTTCCTTGAGTCTTGTGTTCTGCTTTGCGGCAGTGATGGCTGGATCTGTCTCCAGGCTCTCAGACATCTTGTCACAGATGATATCCACGAGACGCTCAAATGTCTGCTTGACATTAATGTTATCCTTGGCACTTGTTTCAAAAAATTCAAATCCTGGAAGAAACACAGAAACACAGCTTGATCATTTCCTATGTGTGCTGAAATTAAATGCGACGTGGTCATGGGAGGCTGGCAGTGACTGTGGTTTAGGTGAGAGAGAGGTGTGAGGTGTCATGTGAACATATTGCTATCCGTGAACCAGGAACAACAGCATAAAGTGGAATTAGTGATAGCTGCATCTTATTCTTCTCTAGACAAAAAAAAAAAAAAATACCTTGGCAAGAGCTGGTAATAGTACCATGACGAATCCTCGGCATTGAGTCCATGTTGTCTCTTCCCCCACCCCCAGATCACCATGTAATCTTTTCTAAGACTGGGGTTATTTGGCTTTTTTTTTTTTTTCTTTCCTCATTTCGGATTCTACCAAAGTTATTTTCATTTTTTCATTAATTTGAAGCTTAGAAGACTTCGTGTTCATATTCTGCTGTGAAAGGGACTCCCAGACTCCAACACAGTGTAGCCCTAACTTTTTCCACGTCTGTCCTAGTGAAGCATTTGAGGGTAGGCCTTTGGTAAATGTCCAGTATTTCACTGGACACCAGGTGGCGCTAAAGAATCACTGGATTTACCTGAAGCGTGCTTCAGCCTCCATTAGGAAATTTGAGTGGTGTTACCCTAACAGCACTCCAGGGCTTTGTATACCACTGCATCTAGCTACTGATGCTTGTTTTGCAGCGCTTCTGTTGCCTGTCAGCAGCAGTGTTTTTATCAACATCTGGGAGAGGACACGATAAATTCAAATGAGCTGCCAGAAGTGCGAGATGGTACAAAAATGCAGTGAGAGTTTCACGCTTCTACTAATGGATCACTACCTGGCAGAAGCAGCCTCAATACTCGGCTCTGTACGCAGTCTTATCACTCCATTGTTTGCAGTCACATTCCACTGGCTGAGCTTGCCAGTCAGTTGCCATGACAACCTCCCCACTAGGTCAGCCAGAGATTGCTCTGGTCCATTCAGGGGATGTTGATTTAGGATGTATTGGGCTGAACACAGAAATGCTTTCCTAATCCATTCTGAATTTTACACCCTATAAATCCTTCTAGTTACATCTGGCCCTATCTCCGAGGAACCACATGGATTCAGAGTGATTAAATCATGTGATTTCATCCCAGCTCCTGAGGCCAAATGAGAAAAAACAGATTAATATTTTGCATCTGTGTCAAAACTGCTCTTATAACCTAGAAATACTTATTTTCTTAAGCACTATTGAAGATACACAACAAGCAATTTTTGTGAAAATTTCTGATTTCAATTATCGATGACTATGTCTGAACTTGAATTTCTCTAGTTACTGTGTAGTCTGTTGTTAAAATGTGAGTAAGTAACCACAGGATTTGAGGGGAAGGAACAGGATGAGTTAAGACAGGTTTTATAAAATAGAAGTGAATATTTCAAGCCCTCTTTGGCTTTTATTTCCCTTTATCTCTCCAGATAGTATTTATGTAGCTCTCTTAAATTCTGCATTTCTTTACAGAAAATGCTATCTGGCTTAACAAGGATTCTCTAACATTTGCAGTCTGTTGGGCTAGCTCATTCACCTTTCAACAATGTGATCCAGATTTTGGAAAAAAGTGATTGCTTAGATCCTCACTTGCCTAGATGTCAGAACTATTTGCATCCTTGTGGGGATTTTCTCAATTTTAATAGGAGGGTAATTTGTACCAAAGTACAGAATTTCTTTTCTCAAAAGGTTTTAATTTTCTCTCTTCTGTGACATCTTTTATTTATTAGCACGATTGGGAGAAAGCACTGAAATTGAAGGGTATCATAAAAGATGTGGCCATTGTAAAACAAACAGCAGTCCATGAAAACCTTTGCCAACTGTGACTCTTTTAACTGGGCTTTGAGTCACATACGACTGTTGGTGTACAACTTGAGGTGAGTAAAATGATCCTCAATCCCAGCAGCCAGAATGCTCTCAGTGTCTTGACAGTCACCTGGAACCCCAGGAACAGGCCACCACGTTATAATAGACCTCCATTTATCCAGCATGGCTGGAGGAGGAGGTACCATCCTGTGGTGAGAGGGATGATTTGGCCACAGGAGCAGTATTTACTAGCTTTATGATCATGAGAAAGCCATGTTTTATTCTTATGACCCTTATTTATGACATTTGTGTCTCATTGAGCTCAAATGAGAAAATATATGTAAAAGTGCCAAGAAAACCACAAAAGGCTATAATTATATCATATAATTATGTAATTAAAGAATACTCTCATTAAAACAGAGTATTCTTTAATTACATAATTATTATATACTTTCATTAAAACAGCTTCCCTGGTGGCTCAGAGGTTAAAGCATCTGCCTGGAATGCAGGAGACCTGGGTTCAATCCCTGGGTTGGGAAGATCCCCTGGAGAAGGAAATGGCAACCCACTCCAGTACTCTTGCCTGGAGAATCTCATGGAGGGAGGAGCCTGGTAGGCTACAGTCCATGGGGTCGCAAAGAGTCGGACACGACTGAGCGACTTCACTTCACTTCACTTCACTCATTAAAACAACAGTAAGAGTAACAAACTAACATTTGGATAGTTACTGTAGAACAGTTAGTATTTAAAGAACTTTATACAGTTTATCTATGAGGTAGGTGTCAGTATTTTCTCCAAATATCAGTAGGGAAATGGAGGCACAAAATGGCTGGATACTTTGCTCAGACATTTACTTGACCAGCCAGTAATGGCACAATGGGCATTTAAACTAAACATGAACATTCACCAGCACCTTCAGATACTCTGCAGAGGCTACCATTTGGTTCCAGTAGAATCGGAAGTTCTATGCTGATATAACAGACTTTCATCAATTTAAATAGACTTAACACTCCCAGTGAACCAAGTGAAACATCTTTTCTTAATGATCCCAAGATACTCTGGTATTTTATGCTGCCTAAGGTTCATTACTTTGCCGACTAAGGTCTGTCTAGTCAAAGCTATGGTTTTTCCTGTGGTCATGTATGGATGTGAGAGTTGGACTGTAAAGAAGGCTGAGAGCTGAAGAATTGATGCTTTTGAACTGTGGTGTTGGAGAAGACTCTTGAGAGTCCCTTGGACTGCAAGGAGATCCAACCAGTCCATTCTGAAGGAGATCAGTCCTGGGATTTCTTTGGAAGGAATGATGCTAAAGCTGAAACTCCAATACTTTGGCCACCTCATGTGAAGAGTTGACTCATTGGAAAAAGACTCTGATGCTGGGAGGGATTAGGGGCAGAAGGAGAAGGGGACGACCGAGGATGAGATGGCTGGATGGCATCACTGACTCGATGGATCTGAGTCTGAGTGAACTCCGGGAGTTGGTGATGGACAGGAAGGCCTGGCATGCTGCAATTCATGGGGTTGCAAAGAGTCGGACATGACTGAGCGACTGAACTGAACTGAAGGTTCATCAAGGTAGCTATCAGGACAGCTATATATCTATAGAGAAATATGTGAAAGATTCTGGAAATTAGGCCACCTCTCACTGACCACATGAGCTGTTTGTCATAAAATGAGATATTCAGGACAAAAATCAACATTATTTTAACATATAGTTATTTGGATTCAGGGCAAAGCAGTTTGTTGTTTAGTTGCTAGGTCATGTCTGACTCTCGTGGCTCCATGGATGTCACCTGCCCGGCTCCTCTGTTCATGGGAGTTTTTTGGCAAGAATATTGGAGTGGGCTGCCATTTCCTTCTCTAGGGATCTTCCTGATGCAGGGATTGAACCCACTGTTCTTGGGTTTTCTGCATTGGCAGGCAGATTCTTTACCACTGTGCCACCTGGGAACAAAGCAAGTTTACTGTGTAATAAATAATTTTCCCTTCAGGGGAATCAGTATCTTCATCCAGGCAATTTTGTGTTAGACTACACCCCACACCTATGTGAGTCCATGGTGTTGAAAGCTTGTGACTATATCGTTAACATTTCAGCCTTTATTTTTCCACTGAATCCTTGTTAGATTTTCTGGCCATTACCTCTCAATGTATCATACTAACTTCAACTATGGTGGTTCAGATGATAAAGAATCTGCCTGCAATGCAGGACACTTGGGTTTGATCCCTGGCTCAGGAAGATCCCCTGGAGAAGGGAATGGCTATTCACTCCAGTAATCTTGCCTGTAGAATTCCATGGACAGAGGAGCCTGGTGGCTACAGTCCATGGGGTTTCAGAGAGTCAGACATGACTGAGCAACCAACACTTTCACTTTTCAACTTTAGCAATAGCAACATGCCCTTGTTCTTAGAAATATTTAACCCCATATCCATACACACAATCTTTGGAAAGCCAGCACTTCAGCCAGTGATCCTTAGGAAATAGTCTTTTTTCATAAAACTTTGAAGATCATTTCCAATTTATTAAGTAGGACAGTGATTCAGCAGATCAAATAAGTAGCCCAAGTCACACTGCAAGCTGACTGTGAAGGGTGACAGATCTCCCAATAAATAGGTTACTGGTTAAGCCTACAGCTTTGGACATCTGTCCCTCAGACTACATCATTCAGTATTAATAATTGCAGCACATATGTTTTCATCAGCAAATCAGTGAACACTTTCAGTTAACCACAGATACTAATCATCCATTCTGATTCCTCTCTGGTACAGACAGCACTGTTCTCAAGTTGGATGAGCCTTGCACTATGGTTCAGAACATATATTGAGCTGTATAAAATCAGCAGATAACCTTCCAGGGATTTCCTTGTGTGTCATTTGTTGCTTTTCCTGTGTTGCTTGTGTATTTTCTCTTTGTATTTAATTTTTGTCAGTTTGATTAATATGTGTCTCACCGTGTTCCTCCTTGAGTTTATCTTGTATGAGACTCTTTGTACTTTCTGTACTTGGGTGACTTTCCTTTTCCTGGTTTCCTTTCCCTCATTAGGGAGGTTTTCAGCTATAATCTCTTTGAATATTTTCTCAGGCCCCTTTTCTCTCTCTTCTTCTGGGACCTCTATAATGCAAATGTTGGGTGCATTTAATGTTGTCCCGGGGCAAGGAAGCAGAGAGAGGTGGTACAAACCAGCTTTCACTCTACTGTCCAAAGGATGTTATCCTGATTTCCTACCACTAGAGGTCTACCTACAATAGAATCACCTGAAGTACTTAAAAACTTTAAACTTTACCTCAGACATACTAAACTGGAGTTGTAAGGAGAAGGACCTTAAAACACATATTTTAAAAAGGCTCCTTAGGTGGTTTCTTATGCACATGAAAGGTTAAGATTCACTAGCCTCTCTACACCCATGTTCATTACAGCATCATTTACAGTAGCCAAAAGGTGGTAGCTAATCGAAGAATTTATCAGCTGATGAATGAGTAAACAAAATGTGATATATACATACACTGGACTAATGTTAAGTCTTAAATTCTGACACATGCTACAGCATGTGTGAATCTTGAATTTATGCCATGTGTAATCAACTAGTGACAGAAAAATACAAAGTAGTCAGATTCAGAGGGACTGAAAGTGAAGGACCAGAGGCTAGGGGAGGGAAAAACAGACATCACATAACAGGTACAGAGTTTCACTTTTGCAAAATGAACTGAGCTCTGGCAATTTGTGGTACAACGAAGTGGATACATGCTAAACTGTATGCTTTAACATAAAGCTTACCATGTTTTACCAAAATTAAAAAAAAAATCTTAGCAATAAATGTCTGAGAATCTAAGAATACAAGAAGAATCATAGTCTTAATAGCTCAGGAAACTAGAAAAAGAAAGAACAAACAAATCTCAAAGTTAGCAAAAGGAAAGAATTGACAAAGATCAGAGTGGAAATAAATCAAATAGAAACAAACAAAGTAAGAGCTGATTCTTGGAAAAGATAAGCAAAAATGACAACCTATAGCTAGACTCTCCAAGAAAAAAGAGAGGACTCAAGCCAGAAGGGGAAGATAAGACATTAGCAGAGAAACCCAAAGGATTCTAAGAGACCGCCATGAACAGCGCCAACAAATTGACAACCTAGAGGAAATGAATAAATTCCTAGAAACATAGAATCTCCCAGGACTCAACCATGAAGAAACAGTCTGAACAGAATGAATACTAGTAAGGAAATTGGATAAGTCATCAAAAACCTCTCAACAAACAAAAGCTCACAATCAGATGGCTTCACTGGTGAATTCTATCAAATGCTTAAAGAAGAATTAATACTAACATTTTTAATGCTTCATTTTATGAGGTCAGTATTACCCAGATACTGAAATGAGACAAGGATACAACAAGAAAATTACAGGCCAATATCTCTAAAGAACATAGATGTAAAACATCCTCAACAAAATATTAGTAAACCAAGTTCAATACATTGAAAGAATTATATACTGTGATCAAGTGGGATATATTCCACGGATGCAAGGATGATTCAGCATCTGCTATCAGACAACAGAATATACGTATGAACAAAATGAAGGATAAAAATCATGATCATCTTAGTAGGTACAGAAAAAGCATTTAACATAATTCAACATCCATTTATGATAAAACTCACAAAGTGGGTATAGAAGGACTGTACGTCAACATAATAAAGGCCATATATGCCCACCCCATAGCTAACATCATACACAGTGGTGAAAAGCTGAAAGTTCTCCCTCAAGATCAGGAACAAGACAGAAATACCATCTCTTGCCACTTTGATTCAGCATGGTAGTGGAAGTTTTAGCCAGAGAAATCAGGAAAGAAAAGGAAATAAAAGACATCCAAATTGGGAAAGGAAGGAGTAAAACTGTAACTACTTGCAGATGACATTCTAAATACAGAAAGCCTTAAAGACTCTATCACAAAACTGTAGAATAAACAAATGCAGTAAAGTTGGAGGATATAAAATCAGTATATAAAAATCTGTTTTGTTTTCTATTCATTAATAACATCAGAAAAAAATTTTAAATCCGTTACATTAAAAAAGAATAGTTTCTTGTCTTACGTTTAGATCTTTAATCCATTTTGAGTTTATTTTTGGGTATGGTGTTAGAAAGTGATCTAATTTCATTCTTTTACAAGTGGTTAACCAGTTTTCCCAGCACCACTTGTTAAAAAGATTGTCTTTAATCCACTGTATATTCTTGCCTCCTTTGTCGAAGATAAGCTGTCCATAGGTGTGTGGATTTATCTCTGGGCTTTCTGTTTTGTTCCATTGATCTATATTTCTGTCTTTGTGCCAGTACCATACTGTCTTGATGACTGTGGCTTTGTAGTAAAGCCTGAAGTCAGGCAGGTTGATTCCTCCAGTTCCATTCTTCTTTCTCAAGATGGCTTTGGCTATTCGAGGTTTTTTGTGTTTCCATACAAATTGTGAAATTATTTGTTCTAGCTCTGTGAAAAACACCACTGGTATCTTGATAGGAATTGCATTGAATCTGTAGATTGCTTTGGGTAGTATACTCATTTTCACTATATTGATTCTTCCGATCCATGAACATGGTATGTTTCTCCATCTATTAGTGTCCTCTTTGATTTCTTTCATCAGTGTTTTATAATTTTCTATATATAGGTCTTTAGTTTCTTTAGGTAGGTATATTCCTAAGTATTTTATTATTTTCGTTGCAATGGTGAATGGAATTGATTCCTTAATTTCTTTTTCGACTTTCTCATTATTAGTGTATAGGAATGCAAGGGATTTCTGTGTATTGATTTTATATCCTGCAACTTTACTATAGTCATTGATTAGCTCTAGTAATTTTTTGGTGGAGTCTTTCAGGTTTTCTATGTAGAGGATCATGTCATCTGCAAACAGTGAGAGCTTTACTTCTTCTTTTCCAATCTGGATTCCTTTTATTTCTTTTTCTGCTCTGATTGCTGTGGCCAAAACTTCCAGAACTATGTCGAATAGTAGTGGTGAAAGTGGGCACCCTTGTCTTGTTCCCGACTTTAGGGGAAATGCTTTCAATTTTTCACTCTTGAGGAGAATGTTTGCTGTGGGTTTGTCATATATAGCTTTTATTATGTTGAGGTATGTTCCTTCTATTCCTGCTTTCTGGAGAGTTTTTATCATAAATGGATGTTGAATTTTGTCGAAAGCCTTCTTTGCATCTATTGAGATAATCATATGGGTTTTATTTTTCAGTTTGTTAATGTGGTGTATTACATTGATTGATTTGCGGATATTGAAGAATCCTTGCATCCCTGGGATAAAGCCCACTTATTTTAGAATCAGTTAAGATTCCAAAAAAAATTCAATCTCATTATCTTAGCATATTTATCTTAGCCTTTTATGAATTGGCCATTACTTATTTTTGCAGATTTATCTTCTACTGCAAACCACATCGAATTTTTAACAATTTATATTAATGTTTTATATGATTCCATTTCCCATGACTTGAATTTAATTTAATAATTGATTTTTAATATGTATTTTAATAAAATCCAACAATGCCTTGGAGAAATGTATTAGGAATGTGGGAAGTGGAAATGTTCTATGAAAATTCAAACAAATGAGAATAAATTCTATGAGGAAATCTTATAAGAAAAAAATGGTATCTAAATTAAACAAAAGAGCATGAAGAAAAAGGAGAGCAGGAGAGATTACATAAGGGTTTTATAAGTAGTGGGACAGGGAAATACAATGAGCTATTCCCCAAAGTGGAAAAATGGAGGCACTTTCTGCTTTCAAGAGCTTGGTTTTTGTTTCTCCAAAACAAAATCTATAAACTGATCTTGTTTATAATCTCCTCACTTCTTCAAAGCTATGAAAATTTACCAGATATGGACGAAGTGGTCTTGAGCACAAAGAGAATCTTCTGTTTTGAGAATTCACCACAGTAGCCAGTTTTCTCCTTCTTATTACCATTCCTAAGATTATCTCTTCACCATGGATGATTGCTGGCATTATTACCAACTGGGGTGGATAACACTAGTAAAAACAGTGCTGGATACTTTCCATTTGCCAGACCACCCTTTTCCCTTCTCCCGCCTGCTGTCTGATCACAGAATTACAGTCAAAAGAAATCAGTGATGAGAGAGTTGCCTTATTGTGTGGTATCAATTGGTTTTTGGTTTTGCCATCTATAGAACATCATGGCTTTGGTTGAGAACCTTAACTATTAAACTTCCTCTATGGGATTGTCTTCTTGTCATCTCTCTAAGTAGAGATGGTAACAGCTCTACTCTTATTAGTATTGTTTTTATACTTTGTTCTCTGGTATTATTTAATTGGGTTTCCCTTGTGGCTCAGTGGTAAAGAATCTGCCTGCCTATGAGAGAGACAGAGGAGATGTGGATTCCATTCCTGGGTTGGGAAGATTCCCTGGAGAAAGAAAATGGCAAACCACTCCAGTGCTCTTGTATAGGAAATCTCAGGGACAGAGGAGTCTGGTGGATTACAGTCCATGGGGTCTCAAAAGAATCGGACATAACATAATGACTAAACAACAACTACTTAATCAATTACTGATATAAAAAGTAAAGGAAGGATCTTGCAGTTTCAGTTCTGATATGTAAAGAGCTTGGCAGTAGTATGGGCCTAACAGAAGCAGAAGATATTAAGAAGAGGTGGCAAGAATACACAGAGAACTGTACAAAAAAGATCTTCATGACCCAGATAATCATGATGATGTGATCACTCACACTCACCTAGAGCCAGACATCCTGGAATAGAATCCTTAAGAGCCTGGAATGGCTTTAATAGGCTTAAGAACCTGGCTTAAGGGCACATAGCTAGAAAGAGGCAGAGACAGGATTCAGTCCTAAACATGGTGGATACTGAGGCCCTAGCTCTTCTCTCCCTACACTGTGTTGCCTTCCTCTTTAAGGGAAACCCCTCACTGAGAGGAGTATCTGGTTCATTTAAGTTACTGCAGTAGAAGTCCCCTTTGTGTTTTTGAATGAAAGCTTATTAGGGCTCAAAGAAGATTATAAAGTTTCCAAATTGTGATTTCATTTCGAATGCGCTTCAGAAGAGGAGAATGTTTAGTTTGTTAGTGAAATATACAAATTATTATTTGTTTCTACAAATAAAAGATTTATCCTGTTGATGGAGACCTTTAATACAGCTGATGGAGGAGCCCATGTCTGAGAATCACCACACAAGCCTGCCTGCCCAGGCTCCTCTCGTGGCTCAGATGGTAAAGAATATGCCTGCAATGCAGGACATGTGAGTTCATTTCTTGGCTCAGGAAGATCCTCTGGAGAAGGAAATGGCAATCCACTCCACTTATTATTCTTGCCTGGAGAATTCCATGGACAGAGGAGCCTGGCAGACTATAGTCCATGGGATTGCAAAGACTCAGACATGCGTGAGCAACCAGCACTAACTAACTAAGGCCGGCCTGGCCCCGTGAAAGCTTTGGGGACGGGGAGACATAGCTCCTCCACTGCTTCTGCTTTCTGCAGTAGAATTTCAGCCAGTATTGACCTGCTGCCCACGTTTGCTTGCATCTGACAACTTTACAAATTCACTGATTTTACTTCCAAACTTTGTGGTTCAAGGGCTCCATCTTGAGGCATGTTCTATTTCTCTCGGTGCCTCTGAGTCTGGGGAGAGATGCAAAGCATGATGAGAAACTTTGCTGCATAGAACAGTGACTTTTACTTGCTAAAGATTTTCTTCAGTCTTCACACCAAAAATTTCAGTCTATAGAAAGGCACCTGCTAAAAAAAGATAATTCAAGCTATAGGACAATGACATGATTTTGAGCAGAGATGTTTGGTGGCTCAAATGGTAAAGAATTTGCCTGCAATGCAGGAGACTCAGGTTCGATCTCTGGGTTGAGAAGATCCCCTGGAGAAGGGAATGGCAACCCACCCCAGTATTCTTGTCTGGAGAATCTCATGGACAAAGGAGCATGGAAGGCTACAGTCCATGGACTAGCAAAGAGTTGGACACAACTGAGCGACTAACACTTTCACTTCAGGGTTACAAATGATGGCTCCTCTTACAAATATATTTATCTTTAACAATAATTCCAAAGTGAAAGTCATTTTTTATTTGTTTCCTCCACTTGTTGGGACAAGTTCACAGAAGCCACATTATTAGAATTGCTGGGTCCCAGAGAAAAGTACAGATGAAATCAACAAAGTTCTCTGAGATCCTTCATTGGATCCTACTTCCAAGGGATCAGCCAGAAATACAGGCCATGATTCAGTCTTCCAAATACAGGTGGGCAAGCTTCATGACAGCAAGGCCACGGACTAACTAGGTGCCCTACTGTACCCCCAGACTCTCAAATCCACAAACAAATCCATTATCCTATCAGGCAAATGCCCTTCCTGTCTCCAAGTCAAGGCTGAGCAAACACCAATCCAATACCAGAAACCTTCCCATCTGATGAATATTTCGAGCCTTTCCTGTTGTACCTGGGTTTCAGCAGATTTTGGTTTTACTCGTCCCTAAATGGGTTGCCCAGGTGGCTCAAACGGTAAACAAACTGTCTGCAATGTGGGAACCCAGATTTGATCCCTGGGTCAGGAAGATCACTTGGAGAAGGAAATGGCAACCCACTCCTGTACTCTTGCCTGGGAAATGCCATGGACAGAGGAGTCTGGCAGGCTAGGTTCCATGGGATCACAAGAGTCATGACTTAGCGACTAAATAACAACAACAACAAATATATCATGCATTTTCACACTTCCATGCCTTCCTTCCTCCATATTGTTTCTTCTGAATGAATTGTCACCACCTCCCTCCCACTGCCATCTACATTACTGTTGTCTTGGTGAACTGCTACCTCATCTTTCAAGGCATATCATTCAAGAAACCTCCCACTCAGTGTCTGCTGGAATAATGACATGCTACTTCTTGTGTCTTATCATAGGATTATGCTCAACCTTCCATTGATACTTTCTTCACATTGCATCATAGGATAATTTTAATATAGTTTTCCCTTGCTAAAGTGTGGTTGCCTTTGGGTACCATCTTACTCATTTTGGTATCCCCAGATTCTCAATGTTCAACAGACAATGAAGATGTAATATACTTTGGAAGACAATGCTGTCTTATCAACAGGGGAAATACTAGTAACACATTCACCAAAGGATATATGGGCTTCCCAGGTAGCGCTAGTGGTAAAGAGCCTGCCTGAAAATGCAGGAGACTTAAGAGACGTAGGTTTGATCCCAGGGTGGGGAAGATCCCCTGGAGAAGGAAATGGCAACCCACTCCAGTATCCTTGCCTGGAGAATGCCATAGACAGAGGAGCCTGGTGGGCTACAGTTCATGGAGTTGCAAAGAGTCAGACACGACTTAAGCAACTTAGCATGCGTGCAAATGATGTACATGATTAAAACATCCAATACAGGACTGAAAGGAAAAACAGAAAGATGGCCAAAAAAGGCCAAAATTTAAAATAAGAGACTGAGTTTCCTTAAGAGTCTATCTTTTCTTTCTCTTGCCCTTTCCCAATCTCTAAAGAGCTATCACACAGAAAGATGACCATTCCACAATGAGGACTGGTTCTGAACTTTTATGTTACATTTTTTTGAACAGAGTAGGAGACAAAATAGAGACAAAATAAAGAGAGAAAGGAGAGATTCCCTTTAGATCCCTAAAGCCTGCTCAACACCTCCACCTGGATATCTTCTAGCCCCTTAAATGCAAGATGTCCAATAGGAAACTCAGCTTATGCAAAGGTGGGCAAACCATGGCTCTTAGGCCAAATACAGACCACTGTCTGTTTTTGTAAATAAAATTTTACTTGAATACAGTCATCTCCATTTGTCTGTAGATTGTCTATGATTGCTTTCATGCTACAACACCAGAGCTGAGCAGTTAGTCAGTTTAGCCCACAAAGCCCAAAATATTTGCTATCTGCTTTTTTCATTTTTGAAAAAATTGCTGAGTCCTGGATTCTTAACAATCCAGATCGCTCTATTGACTGTGTTCTTCATTTTAACAATTGGCATTGCTACCCATCCTGAGGTCCAAATATAATCCTTCTCTCCTCTCACTCTCACTCATGTAGCCATTCACTTGCCGATCAAACCACTGTTGTTTCAACTTTTGAAATATGCCTAGAACTTTCCCCCATCTGCATTCACTACATCAGTCCAAAGCAGCCTTCTTTTTCACCTGAGCTACAGCACAACAGCCTACCTGCTCTCCCAACAACCAGTCTGGAATGATTTTTCTTTAAGAAAAAGCAAGCAAACAAACAAAATGTATGTATTTACTTACTTTTGGCTGTGCTGAGCCTTCACTGCTGGGGACAGGCTTTCTCTAGCTGTGGTGCACAGGGTTCTCACTGTGGTGGCTTTCCTTGTTGTGAAGCACAGGCTCTAGGGCACGTGAGTTTCAGTAGTTGTGGCACAGGCCCTTCTTTGCTCTGCAACATGTGGAATCTTCCCAGACCAGGAATTGAATTCATGTCCTCTGCATTGGAAGGCAGATTCTCAACCACTGGACTACCTGGCAAGTCCTGGAATGACTTTTCTAAACCATAAATTTGATTGCTATCTAATTAAATAACAATCCTAATTAAATCCCATCGCTACCTCCGACTGCCTTTAGGATAAGGACTAAAATCTTCAACATGGCCTTCAAAGGCCTTTGAGACCCGGTCACGCCTTCCTCCCCAGCTCCATTTCCAGTAACATCCCTTGCTCTTCCCCTCAGCCATTGTTCTGTCACAGCCTTTTTTCTCTTCCCTCTTCAAGCCACAGTGTGCATGCTGTACCTTGATCTGATTCATTTCCTCTTTCTTTTGCACCTTTCACTTTCTGTTTCCAATGCCTATTCATCCTTATCTGCTGCTTCCTCCAGAAAGCCTTCCTGAACTGCCACAGATTACGCCTCCCAAATATACCTTCCCAAATTACTATAAGAAATATGCAATAACATATTTTATGTTTTATATCATTATATTATGGGCTTCCCTGGTAGCTCAGATGGTAAAGAAATCCGCTTGTAATGTAGGAGACCTGGGTTCGATTCCTGGGTGGGGAAGTTTCCCTGGAGAAGGGAATGACACCCCTCTCCAGTATTCTTGCCTGGAGAATTCCATATAACACCATGTGTATGTGTAAAGTCTCTCAGTTGTGTCTGACTCTTTGCAACCCCATGGACTGTAGCCCGCTAGGCTCCTCCGTCCATGGAATTCTCCAGGCAAGAATACTGGAGTGGGTTGCCATTTCCTTCTCCAAGGGATCTTCCCAACAAAGGAATCAAACCCCGGTCTCCTGCAGAGCAGGCAGACTCTTCACAATCTGAGCCACCAGGGAAGTCCACATATAACATCATAATGTATACTAAATACGTAATATATAATACAAGTTATGTTATATATTATGTTATTATATAAAATGCAATTTATTACAAATCTTAGTTGCCTGACTCTCCTGGAAGACTACAAGCTTCATAAGTGCATGGGTTGTTCGTTTTATTTCCTATCCCATCCACAGTGAACAACATGTGGTAAATATTCGATTCTACAGAGCGTGGAGCTTTACCCAGGATCTCCCTCAACTGCCTGACACCTACTTCTTCCCCAGCATCTATGGTCGGAGTAGTGTTAGTCACTCAGTTGTGTCTGACTCATTGTGACCCCATGGACTGTAGCCTGCCAGGCTCCTCTCTCCATGGGACTTTCCAGGCAAGAATACTGGAGTGGGTTGCTATTTCCTT
Organism: Aepyceros melampus; assembly: GCA_006408695.1. NCBI lineage: Eukaryota > Metazoa > Chordata > Mammalia > Artiodactyla > Bovidae > Aepyceros > Aepyceros melampus. Next base: position 196,128 of record SJXQ01004572.1, read on the forward strand.
CTCCAGGGGATCTTCCCAACCCAGGAATCAAACCCAGGTCTCCTGCATTGCAAGCAGATTCTTTACTCTCTTTGCCACCAGGGAAGCCCACGTAGCCTCAGCAAAATCATTACCATTACTGTGTATTTTATCCCCAGCATCTATGGTCGGAGTAGTGTTAGTCACTCAGTTGTGTCTGACTCATTGTGACCCCATGGACTGTAGCCTGCCAGGCTCCTCTCTCCATGGGACTTTCCAGGCAAGAATACTGGAGTGGGTTGCTATTTCCTTCTCCAGGGGATCTTCCCAACCCAGGAATCAAACCCAGGTCTCCTGCATTGCAAGCAGATTCTTTACTCTCTTTGCCACCAGGGAAGCCCACGTAGCCTCAGCAAAATCATTACCATTACTGTGTATTTTTTTTTTCAATTCACTCCTCACTTTTCCCTTGCTGTGCTCTGTATCATAGTGGTTTGAACCATGCGAATCACACTTCCCAGGGCTCCTGGTTAGATTCAGCCAGTGGGAAGCCCTGCCAAAAGCCTGGAGAAAGGTAAGAAATGCAATGCATTTCTCCCGTGCCCGTTCATTCTCTCTCTTTCTCTCCCCACCTTCTCCTGTGAGTAGAATAGTCAGCAGCAGCTATGTGTCTTCGTTGCCCCCAGCTATTGCTGGGCAGCCTCTGCCCTGATTCCAGCCCCTCAGGGTGACCCTGGCTCCTGAGTTCTGCTAACGCTATCTTTTCCATTCCACCTTCAGCGCTGGGAATGCTTCCCAATGTGTCTTTGGACTCTTTTTAACACCTTTGCAATTTCATCCCTACTGTTCAATTACTTTAATTAAACTATCTGCTATAGATTTCTTTTTTTCCTGACTAGTCTCTACCTGACATCATTACTGAAGCTATTTTCTTACATTTAGAATTCTACCTGACATTTATATATATTGAAGAACATCTATATAAAGCACACAAATTTGGGATAAACCTCACTGAACAAAGACTGAAATCTATGTAAAAAGGCATGCTGGAGGGGGAGTGTAAAATCTTAGATTTATGAAAGGAGGCAGGACCTAAAACATGTAATCAAAAGAACACTGCCTTGTGACATCAGGTTTGAACACCAGAGTTTGTTGCAACTAACAGGCTCTAATCTATAAAGTGGATATGCAGAAAGGGGATCAAGGGTGAAAGGAGGAGAGAGAGAGAGTGGTATAGGGACAATTTTTCAGGAAATACAAAATTTTTTAACAGATGACTTCAAGCTGAGGGGTAATTTTCAGCTTGGCACTATGAAGCAAGACTCAGATAGAAGTGAAAATACCATCAACTAAACAGTAATTCTCAGTAGACTGCAGGAAACTCTGCTCTCACAGAGAATAATACAGGAGTAATAACTTGCCCCCTAAAACAGTGGGGAAACCATTCATGAGAGCCTGGAATAAAATAGAGCCTGAGAATCAGTTGAATGTTTGAAAGCCAAAAATTACAGATGGATAATAAATTGAATAACCAGAAAAAGTTCATGCACTTGGATTTAAAAAATCAGCTTACTAGCATTTTGGCATTGCAAATATCATTTTTCAAAAAATAATTTCATTCATTTGGGCCCTTGTGTGGATCACAATAAACTGTGGAAAATTCTGAAAGAAATGGGAATACCAGACCACCTGACCTGCCTCTTGAGAAACCTATATGCAGGTCAGGAAACAACACTTAGAATTGGACATGGAACAATAGACTGGTTCCAAATAGGAAAAGGAGTATGTCAAGGCTGTATATTGTCACCCTGCTTATTTAACTTATTGCAGAGTACATCATGAGAAATGCTGGACTGGAAGAAGCACAAGCTGGAATCAAGATTGCCAGGAGAAATATCAATCACCTCAGATATGCAGATGACACCACCCTTATGGCAGAAAGTGAAGAGGAACTAAAAAGCCTCTTGATGAAAGTGAAAGTGGAGAGTGAAAAAGTTGGCTTAATGCTCAACGTTCAGAAAACGAAGATCATGGCATCTGGTCCCATCACTTCATGGCAAATAGATGGGGAAACAGCAGAAACAGTGGCTGACTTCATTTTTTGGAGGCTCCAAAATCACTGCAGATGGTGACTGCAGCCATGAAATTAAAAGACGCTTACTCTTTGGAAGGAAAGTTATGGCCAACCTAGACAGCATATTAAAAAGTAGAGACATTACTTTGTCAACAAAGGTTTGTCTAGTCAAGGCTATGGTTTTTCCAGTGGTCATGTATTGATGTGAGAGTTGGACTATAAAGAAAGCTGAGCGGTGAAGAACTGATGCTTTTGAACTGTGGTGTTGGAGAAGACTCTTGAGAGTCCCTTGGACTGCAAGGAGATCCAACCAGTCCATCCTGGTTGGATGGACTATAAAGGAGATCAGTCCTGGGTGTTCATTGGAAGGACTGATGTTGAAGCTGAAACTCCAATACATTGGCCACTTGATGCAAGGAGCTGACTCATTGGAAAAGACCCTGATGCTGGGAGGAGAAGGGGACGACAGAGGATAAGATGGTTGGATGGCATCACCGACTCAATGGACATGGATTTGGGTGGACTCCAGGCGTTGATGATGGGCAGGGAGGCCTGGTGTGCTGCTGTTCATGGGGTCACAAAGAGTTGGACACAACTGAGTGACTGAACTGAACTGAATGTATGATTTTTAACAATGCCACTTAAAGTTGGTTGAAGTTTTATATATTCACTATCATGAAGAGATTCTCAGAAAAGAGTGTTAAGCACTTTTTTAAGATCATAAGCCATGCTTTAAAATTTTTTCAGACTATTTAATGACATAAGAAAATACTATGATTCATTGGTAAATTTAAACAAGTAAAGCCTAAAACAAAGACTAGGTTTATTTAGGAGAGATTCCTAGAAACAAGAATGTGGTCGTGGGAGGAGTGAGATGATGAGGAAAAGCCAGTAAAGTGTGTGTTTTGGGACTGCTTCATCTCTTTGGGCAACTGAGGTTCAATTCTCTTGCGGATCCTCTCCAAAAGCATATAGAATAGTATGTTAGAATTATCCTTCTTAAGACAGAGGCTGAAGTACTTCTCTACCAGTTCCCATCCACATTGGCTAACCTTATCAAGGAAGTTAATGCCATTGAACCTCTGGATAGAGTAAGCAAACTCCTGCAGCTTCAGAGAAAATAGAACAACTGAAAATCTCTGGGATGGTTGAGACAGGAAGTTGGCAGCATGTATGGGGACTGTTCACCACAGCCAAAGTCAAGTGAGCCAAGGAGATGTGACACAAGGCACACAACAGTATGTGTTACTGTATGCCCCTTGCACCACCCAGATATGCTCCTGCCCAAACAAGGCACACACTGTCACTAAATATTCAAGGTGGTGGCCAGCTGCAGCGTCAAACAAACAAAGAAACAAAAAAACTTCAGACAGAGTTATTTTCCTTGATGGTGCCAGAAAACTAAACCCAAGGGTGTAATTGATATTCATCAGCTATTCTGCTGCCATGCATTCCAGATTTGCTTTACTCTCAGAGTCAGAAGTTCAATTGACCTACACTGCTCGCCAAGCGAGGTAACTACATAGTTTTAATTGTGTGATTTAAATGTTTTATTAATTCAGACTGATGTCACCAATTCAGTCCCAATTAGTGATTATTTGCTGTAGGGTCTCTTATACTTATGGAGTGTAGGTGAAATGGAAAAATGAGCACATAGTAGTTAGAATCTAGACAAGGCATATTGGAAAAAATGAAGTCCAACTCTGGGATATCATTCTACTTGTCTCAAATAAAATGGGACACTAAAATGATAATATATGATATAATTATTACAATGTTTGGCATTTAGGGTCAATTTGTCTAACTCACATAACAAAATGAGTTTCAAGAGACCCAGTTACCATGAGCAAAATTAAAGTTAAACCTACCAGGATAAGAATTATTTAAGCAAATCCCTTATTCCAGATTCCCTAGTGGCTCAGATGGTAAAGAATCTGTCTGCAATGCAGAAGACCTGGGTTTGATCCCTGGATTGGGAAGAGCCCCTGGAGAAAGGAATGGCTACTCACTCCAGTATTCTTGTCTGGAGAATCCCATGGACAGAAGAATCTGGTGGGCTACAGTCCATGGGGTCACAAAAGAGTCAGACCCATGACTGAGCAATTAACACTTTCACTTTTTCACTTACTGTAGTTTACCATTTTTGTTATTTGTTTCCTCTCAGATCAAAAACATCTCTTTCTGGGTGAAAAGCATCTAGATTAACAATTTTAAAATGGCAATAAATAAGATCCAGGGAGTTACTATGTACTCTCCAAATTAAATGCCAAAACTGTTGAACCAAAACTGAAAATGTGAGAAAATCCAAATATGCCATCAACACTAAATAAATCAGCTTTAGGCAAAAACAGTTCAAATCCAAGCACTGTATAATTGCATCCACCACACCTGACTAAGCTGCAATTTCACTTCAGTGTGTGTACTGCTTTTGGCCCAAGAACCCAGCTAGTTCTTAAGTCAGACATTTATGATATTGATGGGCACTGCTGATTTCTGTTGCCACTGCTCCATGGAATCATCCAAGCAGGTTCTGCTTCCTGAATGGACCTTATCACTAGCAAGAAGGCCCAGTGCTGGTGATTAGTCACTAACAAATTTCCCATCATTAATGACTCCAATCACTTGTGAGTTTATGATTCAGAGCCATGGGAATAAATCCCTTAGAGCTTGGTCACTCCAGGTAATAAATCTGACTTTTCAAAGCCCCAGACATACATGTGTATAGCCTATTTTCTCATTTCCTTTCTCACCTCTTATCCACATGAATGTTCTGTTTATGCACCAAATTCACAGGGATAGATGTGGCATATGGTCTGGAACATGATAAAATATTTGAAATAAAGTTACATGGTTCCACTAATAGTCTATTTAAGTCTTTAAAGACCTTTAGAAACATCCATCAAAATGATGCTATATCTTCCTACAGAACTGTAAGACTGGATTAACAAATATGAGCTTCTCAAATTCTGTTCCATTTAAGAAGTTTTTTTATATGGAGTTACCCACCTCTACTAAAAAGTCTTTAATAGAAATGACATTTTCCCTACAGTCTGCTGGTATTAGACAGAATTATCTCCAAATACCGACTAAATAATATCTATCACTCAGCACTGCAGTTCAGTGAAGAAAGGATGGCTCCTTTAACTCATTTACTGGATAAATTAGATAGCCATATGGAAAAAAGATGCATTTGACTCTTACATCATTCTTTATTTTTAAAAAAATCCAGATGGATTGTATATCTAAATGTGAAAGGTAAAAGAATAAGCCGTTCCAGAGGGAAGCATAAGGAGAACATTTTGGAACTTGAAAAGATTTCTTAAATAGGACATAAAAACCATTAGCCATGAAAAAAAAAAGCAAATAGTATTATATCAAAGTTGCAGGCGTGCTAAGTCACTTCAGTCATGTCTGACTCTTTGCAACCCCACGGACTATAGCCCACCAGGCTCCTCTGTCCATGGGATTCTCCAGGCAAGGGGTGTGTTGCCATGACCCCTCCAGGGGATCTTCCCAACTCAGGGATTGAACCCACATCTCTTATGTTTCCTACATTGGCAGGTGGGTTATTTACCACTAGTGTCACCTGGGTGCCCCTATATCAAAGTTAAGACCGTCTATCTATCAAAAGACATCACAAACAGAGTGAAAGTCAGTTCTCACACTGGAAGAAGATATTCATGATACACGAACCCCAAAAGGACTCATATTTGCAGTACACAAAGAACTCTCACTTATTAATAAGAAAGACAACATAATAAAAAATTAGACAAAATACTAAAATATACTTTGTTACTGAGAATACTCAAAAAACAAGAGAAAAGGGAGAAGAAAAGACATCAACTGTCCTATTATCTGGGAAATGCAAACAAAAAAGCAAACCAAAGAAAAGAAAACAAAAGCAGGAAGAATTTTTAAATAGGAGTCAACACTCGGAGAAGTGAGTCATACAGAGGTGAATTTTTTCTATTTTTTTTCCTTTCTTTGCTTTTACAGTATTGCTCTGAAGGCAGTCCCAAGCTGTGGGGCTGTGAAGAGGCACAAATATTAAAACTAAAACTCAGATATAAAATCCATCTTTCTACCCAGAGAAATCAGGAGAAAGGGGTCCCATAGTCCAAAAAGGGTGGGAAAAACCTTTTTTTTCTGGTGCCTTTGCCCTGAGAGTGGGTCTCAGTTACACACCTGCATGGCAGTGGTGGTATGGATGACTAAAACTCTGAGATAAAACTCAATTTTCTGGCCAGAGAAACCAATAAAGAGAGTCCTGAGAGGCAGAAAGTGTGAGAGAAATCCCAAAGAGAAGAGAAGTATAAAAAAGGATCCCCTAATTCTCTGTATGAATTCATAGAAGTCCTGGGCTTCTCACCCTTGAGTCGTTTGTGCACGAGAGACACACGAAGCAGATGAAAAGCTTTGAGAAATGAAGTACAGATCGACCTACTGCCAAGTCTCAACTTAACCCTGAGTGGCACAGATGAGGGACAGACCCAAAGGAGCATAGCAAAGGCTTGACAAACCGGACTGAGAGTAGAGTCATCCCCCACTCGTGTGGTGAGATAAAACTTGCAGTCTGAATCTAACTGGGTTAATTACTTGCCAGACAAAATCAATCAACTTTCTCTAGAGGATTATAACAAGATTCCAAGGCTGCACAACAAAGGGTTCCAAACGTCCAGATAAAATAGAAAATTACCCAACATACAGAGAATGTTTTCAATGTCTTTTCTCAACAGATGTCAATTCTGCAATGCTCTAGATAATGGAAATATTAAAGGCTTAAAGCAACAATTATAGCTGTGCTCAGTGAAATAAAGATAAACAAATTTGAAATGACTGGAAAGATGAGAGTTCTCAACAGAAAATAGAGACTGTAAAAAGATCAAATTTAAATTTTAAATATGAAAATTAAATATCTGAACCCTAAAAATTCCTGGACAGACGAAACACCAAAATGAAGATGATAGAGAAATAGTGAACTTGGGCAGAAAAAAAACCACAATATTATAAAGCAATTATCCTCCAATTTAAAAATTAATAAATAAAATCATAAAAGAAATCATGAACCTAAAGATAGGTCAATAAATATTATCCAATATAAATAACAGAGCAAAAGAAGTTTTTTTTTAAGTCAAGAGAGTCTCGGGGACTATAGAACAATACCTGAAAATTCAACAGTTGTATCATTGGAGTACCAGGAGAGGTGAAAGAGGTTGGTACAAAAAAGAAAAATCAATATTTGAAGAAATACAAATTCTAGGAAATAATGATGGAAAACTTCCCATCTTGGTTTTTACAATTTCATAATTGTTTGAATAATTTGCAAATTCAAGAAGCTCTATGAATGCCAAACAGAATAAACCAAAGGGTACAGCACCCAGACACATCATAATCTAATTGCTGCAGTCAAAGATGAAGAAAAATCCTTGAAAGCAGCTAAAGAAAAACAAGATACTATTAATACATACAGGAAAATGATTTAAAAGACTGCAGATTTCTTATCAGCTTAGAGGTAAGATGGGGGAACCACATCTTTAAAGTACTAAAAGAAAGAAGCAATGACCCAAAATTCTATATCCAGAAATATCATTCAAGAATGGATGCTTAAAAAATACATTCCTATATGAAAGAAAACTAAAAGAATACATTACCCTCGGACTTGCTCTAAAATAAGTACCAAAGGCAGTCCCTCAGGCCAAATGAAAATGATACTAGAAAAAAAATGGAAATTCATGAGTGAGGAAAGAGCAATAAAAATGATAAATACCTGTGAAGATACAAAAGACTATATTTCTCTTCTTAAGTTCTTTTTTAAAGGTACAACTCTTGAAAACAAAAATTATGATGTCTGGTGAAGTTTCAAAGTATATAGATGTAATACTTTGACAGCCATAACATAAAGGTCAAGGGAAAGAAAAAGGGACATATATGGTTGTAAATTTCTACATTTTACTTGAAGTGGTAAAATATTGGGAAATCAAACCAAAAAACAACTTTTAAATATCTTATAGGTTAAATAGGAAAACACAGAGAAATTTTAAAATATTTTGAACTAGATGAAAATGAAAACACAACATATCAATACTTGTGGAATACAGTTTAAAAATGCTTAGATGGAAATTTGGAGTATTAAATGCCTACATTAAAAAAGAAAAAAAGATCTGAAATCAATAATTTACTCAAATCAAATGTCTGGGAAATATGGCATCACGTTAAGAAAAGGAGAGAAAGAAGTGGATGTCAGAATGGTAACCAATGTCTTAAGGTTTAAAGGGTTCACTATATCCATAGGAGTGGCTTCCCAGGAGGTGCTAGCGGTAAAGAATTCACCTGCTGATGCTGGAGACACAAGAGACCACGTTCAATGCCTGGGTTGGGAAGATCCCCTGGAGAAGGACATGGCAACCCACCCCAGTATTCTTGCCTGGAGAATCCCATGGACAGAGGAGCCTGGCGGGCTACAGTCCATGGGGTCGCAAAGAGTCAGACACGACTGACTGACTAAGCACACATGCCTATAGCTAGAAATATCAATCCTGGTAGGATTAAATGTTAAGTATAAAGAAAATTCTATAAATACTAAGACCTGAAAAACAAATCACCAACAAAGGAACAAAAAGCAAGCTGAGTTTAGAATTCTTTTCTGCAATACAAAATGTTAGAAAACAACTGCTCAATAGTTAATAAATTTGAGATAAAAGGAATGTGACAGTTATTTCATATCACTCACAGTTGTCATATAAGTATGTGTAAAAAACAGAAAGTCAACTCACATATGCAAAGCCTCAAAAAATATATTCTTTATATATGCACTTTTGAAAAACTTGCTTAAAAATGAACTCCATAAGTTGAGAGAGAAGGAAAATAAGAAACTTAAGAATAGGTAAATTGTATTACAAAAGAATAGCAGAGAACATCAAACCTGCTAAATCAAAAATTAATGTAAATTGTTTTTTTGGATTGGGTTGTGAAACTGTGTGCAATCATCAATGCATAGCTGACAATTATGTAGTTATATATTAGAAGAGATATAAAAGCAATCATTGAATAGCATTAATACAGGTATAAGTCTCCAGATAAGGAGGTAATTGCATCAAAGAAGAAAGTAAATGCCTTTTTTAAGTTTCTTATTTTTAAGTGGAGAGGGACTGTTTAAAGTGGCATTTTACTCTTGACTCAGAGAAATATATATTTTCCAAATCTTTTGAAGAAATTAAGGTTAATACAATTAAAATATAATATTGTTGTTACTGTTGTTTAGTCGTTAAGTCATGACCGACTCTTTGCAACCCCACGCACTATAGTCCACCAGGCTCCACTGTCCATGGGATTTCCCAGGCAAGAAAACTGGAGTAGGTAACCATTCCCTTCTTCAGGGAATCTTCAAGATCCAGGGATCAAACCCAGGTCTCCTGCATTGCAGGTAGATTCCAGGATGGAACCTGGGTCTCCTGCATTGCACGCAGATTCTTTACCACTGAGCCACTAGGGAAGCCCATAAAATATGATATACTGCTTTTCATTTAATCTAAGGCAAGAAACATATTTTTAATATACCACAAGGAAAGAAAAAATGCTGCCAATTAAGCTATAGCATATCATCAATTATAAGATGCATTTTAATTCCAGAAGTACTAAAATGTTAAAAATGTTTCTTAGAATTTATAAAATATATTGTTTTCCAAATGCCTGGAGAAGATAAAAGCAAGATTCAAGTTTATGTAAAAAAAGAAAAATAAAACAAAGGAATCATAAGGAAAAAACATAAAATAGCAAAAATAAGAGCAAATTCAGCAAGTATAACAACAAATATTTATGCATTAAGTACAACTGTATATCAATTTTAAAATAAACAAAAACAGAAAGCAAACACTCTTTCTGGGATAAAATAGTAGGGTAAATCATATTTATAGGACACAAATCTAAACAAAATCATACAATGTTTAAAACTTTTTAAAAAATATAAATAAACCAGGTGAAGCCAAAAAAGTTAAGTAGTATAAAAAAAATCATTTTATAATATACATGTGATTTAAAATGAAGATATGTTAGCCATAAAACTTTTGTGTTAAACAACACTACATTACAAAGTACAAAACAAAAACTATTTAAAATGCAAGAATAAAATGGCAAGACAATATAATACTGGAAAATTTTGACCTTTCTTATATTCAGACAAAAATAACTAAACAATCTTGAAGATGTAGAGAATCTGTACATATAAAGAGCATGGTTTATTTAATAACTGTATACCACATAATCTGCAAAAGAAAATAAACCTTTTATCAATGTCTGTGGTAATATTTTTAAATGATTGTATATTAGACCATGAAGTAAGCCTCAATAAATTCCAAAAAGCAGATACTTTGCAGGTTATGGGCTTCCCTGGTGGCTCAGATGGTAAAGCATCTGCCTGCAATGAAGGAGACCTAGGTTCAATCCCTGGGTTGGAAAGATCCCCTGGAAAAAGAAATGGCAACCCACTCTGGTACCCTTGCCTGGAAAATTACATGGACAGAGGAGCCTGGTAGGCTATAGTCTATGGGGTCACAAAGAGTTGGACACGACTGAACGACTTCACTTTTGCAGGTTATTTGCCTAACCTCAGTGTAAAAAAAAAAAAAAATTTAAAAGAATAATATTTTAAGCAAAATCATTATTCAGCTGCTAGAAAAATACAAAATTTTCAACAATTCTTAGATCAAATGAGAAATGAAACATTATTTATAAATCATTCAGAAAATAAGAGCAAGTCAAGTAAATCAGATAAAGAGAAACAACCTAACAGAAAATCAAGCAAAGAATATTGGAAAGCAATTTATAGAAGTATTAGTAGCTAATAATCAAATGAAATTGCCCTAACCTAACAACAAAGTAATGCTCAAAATTCTCCAAGCCAGGCTTCAGCAATACATGAACCGTGAACTTCCTGATGTTCAAGCTGGTTTTAGAAAAGGCAGAGGAACCAGAGATCAACTTGCCAACATCCACTGGATCATCAAAAAAGCAAGAGAGTTGTAGAAAAACATCTCTTTCTGCTTTATTGACTATGCCAAAGCCTTTGATTGTGTGGATCACAATAAACTGTGGAAAATTCTGACAGAGATGGGAATACCAGACCACCTGACCTGCCTCTTCAGAAATCTGTATGCAGGTCAGGAAGCAACAGTTAGAACTGCACATGAAACAACAGACTGGTTCCAAATAGGAAAAGGAGTACATCAAGGCTGTATATTGTCACCCTGCTTATTTAATTTATATACAGAGTACATCATGAGAAACGCTGGACTGGAAGAAACACAAGCTGGAATCAAGATTGCCAGGACAAATATCAATAACCTCAGATATGCAGATGACACCACCCTTATGGCAGAAAGTGAAGAGGAACTAAAAAGCCTCTTGATGAAAGTGAAAGAGGAGAGTGAAAAAGTTGGCTTAAAGCTCAACATTCAGAAAACGAAGATCATGGCATCTGGTCCCATCACTTCATGGGAAATAGATGGAGAAACAGTGTCAGACTTTATTTTGGGGGGCTCCAAAATCACTGCAGATGGTGACTGCAGCCATGAAATTAAAAGACGCTTACTCCTTGGAAGAAAAGTTATGACCAACCTAGATAGCATATTCAAAAGCAGAGACATTACTTTGCC
>SJXQ01004573.1:0-27059 GCA_006408695.1 Aepyceros melampus
AACAGAAGATCCTTTCTGGGTTGGAAACAGTTTTAGGGCTGTGGCACTGGAAGTTCTGAGCTGTCCAGTGGGTGACGGCTGGGTGAGCAGGTTTGGGTGGGGTGAGGGGAGCTCAGAGAGAAGGAAGCTGTCCATCAGGGCCTGAAAATGGGCAAGGGGGCAAATAGAGCCACACTTCCTGAGGCCACCCTGGCCTGCAAATGGGAGGCCCTAACCTCCTCCTCCGATGGCTGCTGGAACCTAACAGCGTTCCCAGGCTCCTCTGGGCGAATAACACCAACATTTAATTCAAAAACCAACATCCACAGCATTTAAGTGACTGAAACAGTTTTGATGGCCATTGAAAACACACATCAAAACCATTTTAATAGGCTGTAAGCCTATTTAAAAATATTTTTCTCACTGCATTTTATCCTTTAAGGTGATCTTTGCTGAATTTTCTTATCTTTCAATTCACTAAAACGTCTCATCTTTGGAAGACATTAAAATGAACAACATTGTTATTTCTGTCTCAACCACGTTTTCTCCTACTTTTCGCCCTTCCTGTCTAACTGCAGGATACAGAAGCCTTTTATTCCTCCCTCCTTGTTCACTGGCCTCTCACAGTTTTATTCATTCTTTTCACTATTTAATAAACATTTACTAAATTCCCATAATGCATCAGCTACTGTAGGAGATTCTGGAGTGGTAGAAAAGTTAGTTGTCTTCTGCCCTTGAGGACCTGCTAATGGTGGGAAGAAGATAGAAACAAGTAATTAAAATGCAAAAATTAAGCACTATAATTAAGATCTGCCAAAACCACTTGAAAAAATATGTACTAAAGTTTAATTTACACTGTAATTTACTAAGTAAATAAATCCTGTACGTTGACTATCACAATATTTCCTTTTAGTCTTTTTTTTAGTCTTTTTCCTGGAACTACAACTGCAAGGTTTTCTCTTTCTTACATTAGAGTGCCAGCGCTTAGCCTGGGCGCGGCCGCCTGGCTTGGTCCTCCGGACGCACGCGCGCCAGCAGCTCCTGGCGCTGCGAGACTGCGAGGCACCGCCTCCTGCGTGCGCGCACACGCAGCCGCTCCGATCCTCCAGGTCCTCCCAGCTCAGCTTCCGGCACCCCGGACTTAAGCCGGCGCTTCGCTAGCCTCGACAATATTTCCTTTTAGTCTTTTTTTTAGTCTTTTTCCTGGAACTACAACTGCAAGGTTTTCTCTTTCTTACATTAGAGTGCCAGCGCTTAGCCTGGGCGCGGCCGCCTGGCTTGGTCCTCCGGACGCACGCGCGCCAGCAGCTCCTGGCGCTGCGAGACTGCGAGGCACCGCCTCCTGCGTGCGCGCACACGCAGCCGCTCCGATCCTCCAGGTCCTCCCAGCTCAGCTTCCGGCACCCCGGACTTAAGCCGGCGCTTCGCTAGCCTCGGCCGTGAACCTTCCGTGGGGCGGCTCCGTCCAGCGACTCCCGCGCTGTGGCTGCAGGGCAGCGGGCAGGGCCGCAGGGTCAGCTGCGCCTGGAGGAGGCAGAGCTCCGCCGGAGCCAGTGCCCTGCCAATCTTCAGGGCCCGCGTTCGACCTCGCAGCGAGTGCGCGCCCAGCGCTGATCCTCTTGCGTCCTGAGGCGGCTCGCGGGAGGGAGGTCGTGTGTCCTCCAGTGACTGAGGAGAAAGAGCCAGGGGGCGGGGAGCCCAGGAGTTAGGCCTGAGGGCCCTAGGGAGGGTCCATCCCTTAGACCGGAAAGGAATTTTGTTTACATTCCCCACTGTTGTGGTGGTTTATGTTTTACTACACATACTTACAGGAAGTTCCACATAGCATAAGTGTATGAATAAGTTCACAAACGGAACAGATCAGTGTATCGAAGTCAGGTGGAGGAAAACAAACAAAAAATCCAGAACATTTCCAGCCCTTCAGAAACCCTTTCTCTTTTCTAGTGGTTACACCTTTCTGTTAACTCTTCCATACTTTGGGGGTGGAGGGTTACCGTGAATTCTAGGAGGTTCACTGGGACCTGTACATTAAGATGGAAAAGTGGAGACTGCATTTTAAAAATACAACATCAGGGAAAATGTCTGAGAGCATAAGGTCAGCTCTAGGACAAGTAAATGGAGAAGGCAATGGCACCCCATTCCAGTACTCTTGCCTGGAAAATCCTATGGACAGAGGAGCCTGGTAGGCTGCAGTCCATGGGGTCGCCAAGAGTCGGATACGACTGAGCGACTTCACTTTTACTTTCATATTAGAGTGCCATCATGTGGAATTTTTCTGTAATTGCTGGTCATCATTTTTCCATTTTTTATGTTGTAGTGCCATCTTCTGAAATTTTGTGTAATTGGGGGGGCCGGGGGGGGGGGGTTCATCCTTTTTCTGTTTCTTATGTTAGAGTGCCATCTACTGCAATTTTCTTGTAACTGCAGAATGGATTATCTGGTTTGGTTTCTTTGTTACAGTGCCACCAATTGTTTTTATTACATGATTGCAAAGAGTTGAACATGACTTAGTGACTAAGCAAGAGATATTTTTCTTACTTATCAGGTAAGAGTGTCACCAGGAAGAATTTTCATGTAATCGTACACAGATATGTTTTCTTGTTATTCTGGTTAGAATGTCACTCGATTGTTCTCCTGCAATTGCAGATTAGATGTTTCATGTTTCTCAGGATAGCATGCCCCCCAATGGAAATACTGCATAACCGCAGAACTTGTTTTTCTTGTTACAGATATCGCCTGCTTTCTGAAAATTATTATTACTCCATTGTGTTTTATGAAAGACCTAATTAGTAGGTGTTTCATAAAAAATGCTATTGAAAATAATACCTAATTTTCAGTAATCAAAAGAAATCTGAAGAGGATTTTTGCTTTCACAAAAGAACAAAAAAAGAGCCATTACTGACTGTATTGATGTTGGTCTTTTGTTACAGTTAAGTGGCATAATTGAAACTTCTAGAAATCTGGGGTTCTGTTTACCCCATTTCTGTTTACAAAATGTTTTACAGGAACCTTGCTTTCAGATAGTGGGGAAACCTGTAATAGGAAAAGAAAAAATGTGTTCTGCACTTACATGATAATTCCACCAGGTGGCACCCCAGATCACCATGGGGTGGAAATACCATATAATTGCAAAGCAAGTTTCTTCTTATTCAGGTTAGGATGCCACCCAGTATAATTTTCCTGCAATTGTATAACAGATGTGCTTTCAATTTCTTATGTTAAAGTGGCACTTTGCGGGATTACCCAGCAGTGGCAGAAAAAAAAAGTTATATATTCTTGTGAAAGAGTTCCAGCTACGGGAATTGATCTTTGTTATGAAGTACACTGAGACATCTGAATCACCTGGAGAATTTCTTACAACAAAAATTTCATGTTTTTGTTCCAGAGTTTCTAATTCAGGAGGTTTGAGATGGGGTGTGGGGATTTGCATTTCCAACAAGCTTTCCAGTTTATCAATTCAGTTCAATTCAGTCACTCAGTCGTGTCCAACTCTGTGCGACCCCATGAATCGCAGCACGCCAGGCCTCCCTGTCCATCACCAACTCCCAGAGTTCACTCAGACTCATGTCCATCAAGTCCGTGATGCAAAAGAGTTCCAGCTACGGGAATTGATCTTTGTTATGAAGTACACTGAGACATCTGAATCACCTGGAGAATTTCTTACAACAAAAATTTCATGTTTTTGTTCCAGAGTTTCTAATTCAGGAGGTTTGAGATGGGGTGTGGGGATTTGCATTTCCAACAAGCTTTCCAGTTTATCAATTCAGTTCAATTCAGTCACTCAGTCGTGTCCAACTCTGTGCGACCCCATGAATCGCAGCACGCCAGGCCTCCCTGTCCATCACCAACTCCCAGAGTTCACTCAGACTCATGTCCATCAAGTCCGTGATGCCATCCAGCCATCTCATCCTCTGTCATCCCCTTCTCCTCCTGCCCCCAACTCCCTCCTAGCATCAAGAGTCTTTTCCAATGAGTCAGCTCTTCGCATGACGTGGCCAAAGTACTGGAGTTTCAGCTTTAGCATCATTCCTTCCAAAGAAATCCCAGGGCTGATCTCCTGCAGAATGGACAGGTTGGATCTCCTTGCAGTCCAAGGGACTCTCAAGAGCCTTCTCCAAGACCACAGTTCAAAAGCATCAATTCTTCAGCACTCTGCTTTCTTCACAGTCCAACTTCACATCCATACATGACTACTGGAAAAACCAGTTTATGCTGATGCTAATTATCTGAGACTACCCTTTGAGAACCGCTGAAATACCTACTCCTTAAATCTTAGCTTCACACATAACTGAGAATTTTTTTCCTGTATAATTTCTAGAATTGTTTCAGTTCCAAAGAGCTGTAAGGATTGGAAACCTTTGCTCTCCTGAATCCTTCCAAAGAACTTAGGATACCTGTTGATTAAATCCACCAGTTGCTTTTCATACCAGTTTTTGCAAACTTACCTGAGCCACATTACAATGGGCAATGAATTCTGTTTGTTTTCTGTACCACAGTACCACAGCACCACAGGCGCTCCCTACATATCTGTTGGAAGAACACACATGGGCCTTCAGCATTGCCAGGTTGTTAGGATAAACATGGCAGCTTTCCACAATTGAAATAGGACACTTAGTGTCCTTGTCTGCAGCTTCACTATCATGTGACAGTGAAAGAAGCTGCAGAAAGAAATCGGTCAAAATCATTTATCCCAGGCAGGCACAAGCCCTGCCCTACAGCCTGTGCCTAGAAGCAGCCAAGGGCCTGCTCTGTCTCTTCAGGCACCATGACAAGCTTCTTCCTGAAGTGTTAAATCAAGGCAGAGACAACAGAGTCTCCGTAAGAGCCGAACAGGGACCACTATTTCGGAGCTGTTGTTCCTCTGACTTGTCAGATGCTTATCCTTTGTTCATGCAAGAGTGGGTCCCTCATTATCTTTGTAGCCAGTCACATGTTTTGAACAGCACTCATTTCACCAATTAAAGTTTTCCTTGTATTTGTTAGGTGGATTAATAGGCTCTGGTGAAGATGGAGATGGGATATTTGCAGGTCCACTACAATATGGAATCCCTATCAGGGTTCTTCCGATGTTAACGAGCTCACCTGCAGCATGGCTCCCTGATTAGGGTGCATCACAGGCTAACTGGCTGCCCCTCTGGTAGAAAAGACTAATGTGAGTTTATAGACATCTATATAGGCTTCCCTGGGGGCTCAGACAGTAAAGCGTCTGCCTGCAGGGCGGGAGACCTGGGATCGATCCCTGGGTTGGGAAGATTCCTTGGAGAAGGAAATGGCAACCCACTCCAGTAGTCTTGCCTGGAAAGTTCCATGGACTGAGGAGCCTGGTAGGCTACAGTCCATGGGGTCGCAAAGAGTTGGACATGACTGAGTGACTTCATTGTTATATGGATGTGAGAGTTGGACTGTGAAGAAAGCTGAGCATTGAAGAATTGATGCTTTTGAACTGTGGTGTTGGAGAAGACTCTTGAGAGCCCCTTGGAGTACAAGAAGATCCAACCAGTGCATTCTGAAGGAGATCGGCCCTGGGACTTCTTTGGAAGGAATGATGCTAAAGCTGAAGCTCCAGTACTTTGGCCACCTCATGCGAAGAGTTGACTCATTGGAAAAGACCCTGATGCTGGGAGGGATTGGGGGCAGGAGAAGAAGGGGATGACAGAGGATGAGATGGCTGGATGGCATCACTGACTCCATGGGCGTGGGTCTGGGTGAACTCTGGGAGTTGGTGATGGACAGGGAGCCCTGGCGTGCTGCCATTCATGGGGTCACACAGAGTCGGACACGACTGAGTAAGATCGGCCCTGGGACTTCTTTGGAAGGAATGATGCTAAAGCTGAAGCTCCAGTACTTTGGCCACCTCATGCGAAGAGTTGACTCATTGGAAAAGACCCTGATGCTGGGAGGGATTGGGGGCAGGAGAAGAAGGGGATGACAGAGGATGAGATGGCTGGATGGCATCACTGACTCCATGGGCGTGGGTCTGGGTGAACTCTGGGAGTTGGTGATGGACAGGGAGCCCTGGCGTGCTGCCATTCATGGGGTCACACAGAGTCGGACACGACTGAGTGACTGAACTGAACTGAATCCTAAGGAATGTAGAGAAGGAAAATAAAGTTTGTCCTTTTTTCCTCCTTGAGAATTCCAGGTCTCCTTGGGGACCCCTAGACTTCTTATCAACCTGCCTAGGAAATGACTCTCTCAATACCATATTTCAGATACACAACATAATGATACCACTCAGCACCTCACTGACTGCTGTGTTCAGGCTGTCTCCACCTTCTCCTGAGCTCATTAGGGCATCAGACCCATGCGTAGAGAACCAACAGCTCCCAGAAGGAAAAGAACCTCAGCTTCAAATTTTAAACCTTCTATAACCCATACGGTGGTGGTTTGGTAGTTTAGTCGCTAAGTCATGTCTGACTCTTGTGAACCCCATGGACTGTAGCCTGCCAGGCTCCTCTGTCCATGGGATTCTCCAGGCAAGAATCCTGGAGTGGGTTCCCATGTCCTTCTCCCGATAACCCATATGCCTCCTTTCCAAATAAATGGAGGTCAAAATCTGTGAGTAAAAGCCAAGATGACATGGGTCTAATTTGCCCCAGTCCTGATGTAACTTGAGCAATGAGAAGCAGGGGTCCCTTGTCATAGTTCAGAGTAACTCACCACATCAGTCGGTGTTTCTTTGTTTCCACACTGTCCCACAGAGAAAATCACAGGGTCACCCTGCCTTCCCCCGAATCCAGCAGAGGCACAGACCACTTGAGCTCCTGCTTTTATCCATAAAGTCTGGGGCCGTTTTGAAGTTAGCACCATGGTCATGATTTCTGCTGTGGGTTCTTATCATAAAGACTTTATGTTTTACAGGAAGCTGGGCTTCTGTGCTCGGAGTCTGCTGGGCTGGTTTTGTGTCATGTCTGAGGTACTTTCTGCAAGTGTCCATGTGGGGACGATGGTGCAGGCTCAACAGCAGTGATTTTTTGGGGGTGTTCCAGTCCTCTGTGTGCAGCTATCCCCCATGGTCCCCAACCTCTGGAGGTCACTTTTTCCCATTCTGCCTAGCCCACCACCCCCAGTGGCCTGCAACTTGGTCGCACCAGTGGCATCTCAGCAGAGTTGACAGGCATTTGGTGGGGACCCTGATGGGCAGTGGCCTGGGAGATGCAGCTGCACGGATACAGCTGGCATTGGCTTCTTGGGAGGGAAGCAGAGGGGAGAAAAAGCAGAGGATGTGATTCTAATGAGGAAGAGGGACATTAGACTATTTCAGCATTTCCTCTGCACTTCTCCACGTGGGGGCAGAGGTGGCACCTGAGGTTGACACGATCGTGGCGGGGGGGGGGGTGCTCTTTAAGAAAGAACATTGCCTGGGGAGAGATCACTGGTGTTCTCCTTACTTGCTGCAAGTAATCAATCCTTTCTTCTCCGGGCAAAAAAAAAAAAAAAGACAGAATACAAAATTATGTGGACAGAATTAGTTATAACATAAATCACAACAGATTACATATTTTTAAAAGCTAACAAATAAAATCACAAAATCCAGGAAAAAAAAAGACTGCCAGGAGAAATATCAATAACCCCAGATATGCAGATGTCACCACTCTTATGGTAGAAAGTGAAGAAGAACTAAAGAGCCTCTTGATGAAAGTGAAACAGGAGAGTGAAAAAGTTGGCTTAAAACTCAACATTTAGAAAACTAAGATCATGGCATCTGGTCCTATCACTTCGTGGCAAATAGATGGGGAAATAATGGAAATAGTGACAGACTTTATTTCGGGGGGCTCCAAAATCACTGCAGATGGTGACTGCAGCCATGAAATTAAAAGACACTTGCTCCTTGGAAGAAAAGCTATGCCCAACCTAGGCAGCATATTAAAAAGTAGAGACATTACTTTGCCAACAAAAGTCCATCTAGTCAAAGCTATGGTTTTTCCAGTGGTCATGTATGGATGTGAGAGTTGGACCATAAAGAAAGCTGAGCACTGAAGAATTGATGCTGTTGAATTGTGGTGTTGGAGAAGACGCTTGAGAGTCCCTTGGACTGCAAGGAGATCCACCCAGTCCATCCTAAAGGAAATCAGTCCTGAATATTCATTGGAAGGACTGATGCTGAAGCTGTAATACTTTGACCACCTGATGCGAAGAACTGACTCAATGGAAAAGACCCTGATGCTGGGAAAGATTGAAGGTGAAAGGAGAAGGGGACAACAGAGGATGAGATGGTTGAATTGCATCACCGATTCGATGGGCATGAATTTGAGCAAGCTCTGGGAGTTGGTAAGGACAGGGAAGCCTGGCGTGCTGCAGTCTATGGGGTCGCAAAGAGTTGGACATGACTGAATGACTGAACTGAACTTTGAGTACTTTTGGTGACACTGTCAGGAAAGAATCTGATTGGGAAGTTCTCGTTGTTAGAAAACTCATTGTTACACTGAAGTTATTTTGTTCTCAGACATGTATACAGTATCTCTTTCTGTTGGAACATGACAGGCCTGAAAATGTGTGAAGATGTATCTAATCCTCTGTGGTTTTAGTGTTTCTCTTGTTGCCTAATCTCCCTCTGGTCAGGAGGATTATACTTGGCTTTGTGCCAGTGAGACATGGTTGGAGAACTAACTCTGATCTATAGAAACTGAGAGGGAGTGGCAGGTGTCACTTCTTGGTCGAAGTTCTGAGAGCCAGCTTGTGTGTGTGTTTGTTTCAGCTGTGCCCTCCCTCTTGTGGGATCTAATAAGTTCCCAAACGATGGATTGAACCTGGGCCCTGAGCAGTGAAAGCACAGAATCCTAACCACTGGACTACCAGGGAAGTCCCCAGAGCCAAATTTAAATGACCCCTTTCCTTCTACCATAAGCCAGGCTCAGCTCATGACAGAGGCTGATCCATCAGTCTGAGTTCCAGTGCCAATGGGGACATAGAGCAGAAGCTCTGCCAAGCGTCGAGTGACCTGTGATAGGAACAGGGTACAGGAGCACCTCATGTCCTTGAAGTGACTGAAGATAGAAGTCCATTGTTCACAGAACATCACCTAAGCCACCTCACGGTAGTCTGGCTTTTCCCTGACTCACTTAATCATTCTTGGCAGGTCACAGTTTCAGTTCCTCAGCATTCTGACCATAGTTCCCAGGACGGCACTCATTCTTGCGAATTTGCCATTAAAATGTGAAGTCCGAGTCTGAATCCAGTGTTCCAGGTCCAATCCCCCTAGGGCACAATTGGCCCTTTCACCTGGGACCTCCTCGAGTCGCCTGGAGTTGCTTTTGTCTTTGTCTCTTCATGTGCGCTTTCGTCGTCAGTTGTGTATGCTGTTGTGAAGTCTCAATGAACTTGTGAACCAATAATTAGAGCCAAAGGCTTTTCCCATCGGTCTCTCACCGTTTACCTGGGGAATGGATTTTTGGATCTGTCAACAAAACAGGAATGGTCAGCCTCAGAAAGAAAGGGAAAGTTTCATTTGAGCCAACCTGAGGATGATAACCTGGGAAACAGTCTTTCAGAGAGCTCTGAGGACAGTTCTGAAGAGGGGAGGGGAGGGGAGGGCAGTATGTCTGTGACTTTAGAATTCGGTGGTCACAGTCAAGCACACATCTTGCTAGAAGGTTACTGCTCTTCATTTGGGAACAGACATCTGAGTTAATGGTTTTAGTGCTTTTCCAAGTATGGGAAGATGCAGGAAACTGGGTTCATAAAG
This sequence comes from Aepyceros melampus, assembly GCA_006408695.1. Lineage (NCBI taxonomy): Eukaryota > Metazoa > Chordata > Mammalia > Artiodactyla > Bovidae > Aepyceros > Aepyceros melampus. The sequence goes on from SJXQ01004573.1 coordinate 9,665, forward strand.
TTTTCACCTGAAAATGCCTAATGGTACCTGGCTTCAGTTTTGTCAGTTTTCCCAGAGGACAAAATTCCTCACTCTGATCTTCACCCTGAATTCCTTTTAGGGTATAATTTAGGTCAGTGACTGCAGTGGCTCACAGCTGGATTCCTGTAGGACTGGATGGTGGGCAACAGTCTTTGTTTCACAGACTCCTCCATTTACGTCTTAACTTCAACCAAGGTTTGAGAGGCATTTTGTGACCAATTTGGCCCACAACACTAGGAGTGCTCCTTCCCAGGTCAGGCCAGGATTTCTTTGATAGGACCCTGCATGTGCTATTAGTGGACTAGGCCCTTCTGACAGTAGTCCACAGCCTCTGGATGGCCTGTCTTGCTGGTCTGTTACAGTCAGGAAATGATTCCCTCTTCTTCCCATAGCTGCTGCTGCTGCTGCTAAGTCACTTCAGTCGTGTCTGACTCTGTGCAACCCCATAGACGGCAGCCCACCAGGCTCCTCCGTCCCTGGGATTCTCCAGGCAAGAACACTGGAGTGGGTTGCCATTTCCTTCTCCAATGCATGAAAATAAAAAGTGAAAGTGAAGTCGCTCAGTCGTGTCTGACTCTTATCTTCCCCATGGACTGCAGCCTCCCAAGGCTCTCTGTCCATGGGATTTTCCAGGCAAGAGTACTGGAGTGGGGTGTCTTCCCATTGCTAGAGTTCTATTACCATCATTGATCTTAGAGAGCTATCTACTGAGTGAATGGTTTCAAGTCACTTAGTTATTGTTGTTTTTATTAGAGGCTCAGTCACACATCTGGTAATGCAAGAAACTATCATGTCGTCAAATAGGCAGGATATGAACAGTATAGCTAGTGAGATCACTAAGGTCTTAAGCAAGTATTTAAGGTGAGAACTTCTGGTAGGTGTGGTTCCATGTCTCCTCAGGTCCTGTGACTTCATCTGCTCTGTACCAGTCCCTATCTTTAAAGGAAATGATCTACTGGCATTGTATGTGAATTTCACGAAAGATGTATGTACATCCCAGGGTGTGTGGTGGGTCATGGTGATCCCTTGCAGGATCGAGAGATTCATGTTATCTTTTAAGGAGTTTCCATGGCTGGCACTAGAACAAGAATTGATCTTTCTCGTTGAGCAGGTGTGCCACTGGGTCAGATCAGTGCGTAGGGCAGATTCACAGTGCACAAAAGAGAGAAAAATTGTTGAAAGTTTTGTCTTGCTTTAAAATATGAATTTATCAGACCCTAGCTCAGACAGATCCGGAAGCCTTTTACAACTATTATACGATTTCTTAAAGACAATTTCGCAGCAGAACCATCTGTAAAAACCAGATGTTTTGTCTTTTGGCCCTTGTGTGTTAGTCAGTCGTGTCCGACTCTTTGCGACCCCACAGACTAGCCCTCCAGGCTTCTCTGTCCATGGAGCTCTCCAGGCAAGAATACTGGAGTGGATTGCTGTTCCCTTCTCCAGAGGAGCTTCCCAACCCAAGGATTGAACCCTGGTCTCCTGCCTCGCAGGCAGATTCTCTACCATTTGAGCTACAGGGAAGGAAGGTAGATGTTTTGTCTTTTGGCCTTTACCCAGCTATTAATCTTGGAAAGTATGGTTAGATAGCACCATCAACTCAGTGGACATGAATCTGAGCTAACTAGGAGAGATACGAAAGACACGGAAGCCTGGCTTGCTGCAGTCCTGAGTTAGCAAAGAGTAGGATGGGACTTAGCGACTAATCAACAACAAGGCTATTAATCTTCATCATTCCGTGTGTTGAGCGAAGGCTGTTAAGTTGCAGCAGGGTTGGATGCCCAGTAAGATTCGCTTTGCACGATATCCATCGTGCGTGGCTTAAGCTGGGTAGGAAAACTAGTTCCAATCTCCGCCCGTTGTCCGCCTGAAAGTGTGGCCCCACTCTCCCACGCAGGCGCCCTGGGGTCTACGGCGCCTCATCCGTCAGCGGCGTGGTGACGCGAGTATTACTCAGCAGTGGCCTCTGGCTCCGACACCCAATGGCCGGCCGTCGTTCCGTCGGGTGGGCGGGGCACACTCTGGGAACCGTCCTGGTTGGCTTGCGGCCGGGCGCGGTGCATGACGTATCTCCGTCGCGTCGCGTACCCATTAAGTGGAAGCGTCCGCTCAGGGCACCTGAAGGAGACTTGGACGCACCTGGGCCGCACTCCTCAGCTGGTTGAAGGTTCGCAGCTGCAGCCACTGCCTGCGCTCCATGAGGAAGATGCTCGCCGCCGTCTCTCGCGTGTTGTCGGGCGTCGCCCAGAAGCCGGTGAGGCGGAGTGAACGCCCCAGGGTGGGCGCGAGCCTGGAGGACGGCAGAGGGCAGGGCGCGTGGGCTCAGTGGGCCGGGCGGGGTGGGTCTCGTGCAGCCGCGGGCCTTTGTTCAGTTTCTATGTCTTGCGCTGTACTCCTGGTCGCGAGAGTAGCTATGGTTCGGCCTCTGGCGCCGACCAGGGGGAGGGGGCAGTTGACAATGTCCGCGTGGCGGCAGCCGCGGCTGCCGATGTCGGACTAATCGAATTGCTCCGGAAGGGCGCTTTCGTTTACTACAGTCAGAAAAGGAGGCACTTGGGCTTCCTTGAGTGTACAGTTGACTGCCTCTTACCGGCCCACTCCTTTATAAATGTTCGTAACTTTGCTTGACCGGGAATCCGGAGACTGAGTGGCCCGGCTCGTCAGAAGTTTCACCATTTGCTTATCCTGTGACCTTGGGCGAGAGTTTTTTGGTTTTGTCCTTCCTGAAACATGTCGGTGGCTCAGTTTCCTTATCTCTGAAACGGAGTTGACAGTACTTACCCCGTGGGGTGGCTGTGAGGCTTAAACGAGTGACAGGTATGCAGACTTTTCCCTATAGCGCTTGTTTCATAGGAGTTGCTGTCTGTTACATATTGTTACTTAGTGCCCAGTTTGGTATACATTGTTAATCACCAGTGCTGGTCTCTGGAGGATTCACACAGGGTTAGTGTCCCCAGAAACACGCCTCCTACCGTTTCGTTTTCCTCAACCTTGAGCTTTTCTTGGCAGTCAGTTCAGGAGCCCTCAAGCCGAACCTAGAGGGAGACGCTCTGTCCCTTGCACACCTGCTCTTAGGGTAAAAGTAGCTGAAGGAAACAGCTGTGGTGCTTGGGAGGGTGGGGTTAGAGGTTATTTGTGGCTCCAGGGTTTAGATATGCCCAGACTAAGCTTGGAGCATTTTGACCTCTAGGCACTGGGGGTAGTGTTACTTGGTATAACTTCAGACAAGACTTGGAATTCTGGCTCTAGTAACTCGCGCAAGACTTTGTGGCAACTCTGCTTGGTATGGGCAGGGAGTTTGAAAAGGTAGAAAGTGTACCCCTTTAGGAATGCTATTGACTGGCAAATACAAAGCTTGTAATGGATTAATCCTTATTAGCATGTAAGGTGAAGGACAGCCACGTTCCACTGTTGTTTATTTCTCCCTGTACACATGACATACCCAACATTTATTGAGCTCTTCATGTGTGCTGGGCCCTTGGCTAGTTAATGTCCATAGCACCAATTTTTAGTTGAATGTAGGTAACAGAAACATGTTTTCAACATGATAGAGGTATGTAGTGTAATACATGTATATTTGTATATAACATAATGCAGACCTAGTCCTGTATTACATTAAATTTAAAGGATTACATTAAAAAAAAATTAAAACTTTGATTGAATCGGTGATGTTCTACAGGAAATAAAATTCCTGAGTTTTCAAATTATTGTCACCTCTGTATCCCTAAGAGCAGAGAGAAGTCATGGTTGAAAATCAGCCTCATTCCCTCAACTGTTCAAAGTACTCCTGATTGTGTTTTTGTTTTCCAGCAATATGTTGACACGAAAGGCAAATGGCGCTTCATCTTCACCTCAGTAAAACTTTGGCCTTTTCAAAAATCATATAATACAACTCAAATCAAACAAATCAGATTTAGCTTACAATGATCTGCTAATTGGATAAAACAAAAATGGAGTATACCTTTATTGAGTCAGAAATTCTGAGAGAAAAGTTTATTATGGCAGAAATTGATTACTGTGCAGAGCATTTCTCTTTTATTTAAGTAAAAATAATTTTTTAATTTTTTTGTTGAGGAGAGACAGTGAAGGAGTTATGCTTTTTTGACCTGCCCTTCTTTCTGGCTATTTTGCATGGTTTTTTTGTTTTTTGTTTTTTGGCTGCCTGCCCTTGTGCCCTTAAGTACACTAAAGCCTAGACACAAATATTTTAAGAATTCTAATTAACCCTGGATTGTGGGTGAGCTGAAATTTTGTTTAGTAGCTCCCACTCCCTGCAACAAAGCAAGTCAGCTAACCAGCATTTCTATAAACGGTAGTAATCCTGAAAGGCTACCAGAGTGCTCAGTGCATTTTGGGCTCTTGAGTCCAGTGTGCTCATTCATCTATCAGGTTTCAGATGTGTTAGCACAGGCTACTTAGAGAGTTCAGTGTTTGGTTTAAAATCATCACAGACATTCTGTTTTTAACCTATTCATTTTAATGCTACGAAGATCATTGTTAGGTGAAGGAAAAAAACACTTAAAACTCTTAGGTCATGGACTAGACAAGTTTCTTGTTCCGTGAACAAATGTGGCAGATTCCCTGTATTCTGGGTTTAACACTTAAGTCAGCACATCAGACGTGAGTCCTTTCAAGACAGACAACAGCCAGCTTGTTACTCAAGCATAAGTGACTCAAATACATTTAAGGAACTTATTGTTTAAAAAATCATTGTATGAAGCAGTAGTAATTTAATAAACAAAGTAGTAATTTAATTCATTGCCTCCTTTCAGCCAATCCACCAGAACTTTCAGAAACTGAATGCTTGCACCTGCTACAGAAAGTTGAGTCTTTAAAATGAAAGCAGAGAGTCCACTGTAACTGAAGTAACTTAAGGTACTTAAGTACCTGTGATTTCATCTTTGAATGAGGTTGAGTTTTCAGAGTGCTTATTTCAGTGTTGTGCTAATTTCTGCTGTATAGCAAATTGACTAAGTTATACACATATATACATACTTTAGAAATTTCTTTTCTAGTATGGTTTATCCCAGGAGATTGAGTATTGTTCCCTGTGCTATAAAGTAGGACCTTGTTGTTTATCCAGTCTAAATGTCTTAGTTTGCATTTACTAATCTCAGGCTTCCCAGTCCATCTCTCTCTCTCCTCCCGGCAATCACAAGTTTGTTCTCTGTATCTCTGAGTTTATTTCTGTTTTGTAGATAGGTTCATTTGTGCCATATTTTAGATTGCACATATAAATGAAATCATATGGTGTTTGTCTTTTTTTTCTGACTTCACTTACTTTGATAATCTCTCGTTGCATCCATGTTGCTGCAAATGGCATTATTTTGTTCTTTTTTATGGCTGAGTAGTGACTTAGCAGCAGCAGTATTCCACTCTATGTATGTACCACAGCTGTATCCATTCATATGTTGATGAACTTTTAAATTGATTCCATGGCTTGGCTCTTGCTATGAATATAGGGGTGCATGTATCTTTTTGAATTATAATTTTTTCCAGGTATATGCCCAGGAGTAGGATTGCTAGATCATATGAAAGTGAAAGTTCCTCAGTTGTGTCTGACTCTTTGCAACCAGATGGACTATGCAGTCCATGGAATTCTCCAGGCCAGAATACTGGAGTGGGTTAGCTGTTCCCTTCTCCAGAAGATCTTCCCAACCCAGGGATCAAACCCAGGTCTCACGCATTGCAGGTGAATTCTTTACTGCTGAGCCACCAGGAGGCTGATCATCTAGTTCTATTTTTACTTTTTGGAGGAACCTCCATGTTTTCCACAGTGGCTGCATCAGCTCACATTCCCATCAACAGTGTAGGGGAGTTCTCTTGTCTCTACACCCTCACCAGCATTTGTAGATTTTTTTAGTGATGGCTCTTCTGACTGGTGTGAAGTGGTACTTCATTGTACCTTGTTGTTTTGATTTGCATGTCTAATAATGAGTGATGTTGAGCATCCTTTCATGTGCCCACTGGCTATCTGTATGTCTTCCTTGGAGAAATGTCTGTTAAGGTCTTTTGCCTGCTTTTCGATTGGGTTGTTTTTTTGTTGTTGTGTGAGCTGCTTGTATCTGTTGGAAATGAAGCCCTAGTTGGTCGCATCATTTGCAAATACTTTTCTCCCATCCCTTAGGTCTTTTTTATGCTCTCCTTTGCTGTGTAAAAGCTTGTTAAGTTTAAATAGGTCCCATTTGTTTATTTTTGTTTTTGTTTCTATTGCCTTGGGAGAGAGACCTAAGAAAAACATTGGTATGATTAATGTTAGAATGTTTTACAATTTATGTCAGAATGTTTGGCTCATGCTCTCTTTCCGGAGTTTTATGTTGTCATGTCTTCTGTTTAAGTCTCTCTCTCTTCTCTAATTTATTTATTTAGTTTTGGCTGCACTGGGTCTTCATTGCTATGCCTGGGCTTTCTCTAGTTGCTGTGAGTGGGGGCTAGTCTGGTTGCAGTTCGCATGCATCTCATCACAGTGGCTTCTCTCGTTGTGGAACACAGGCTGTAAGATGTGTGGGCTTCAGTGCTTGCTCTTCCAGCCTCTAGAGCACAGGCTCAGCAGTTGTGGTGCACGGGCTTAGTTGTCCCACAGCATGTGGAATCTTCCCGGACCTGGGTTGAATCTGTGTCCCCTGCCATGGCAGGTGGATTCTTAACCACTGGACCACCAGGAAGCCCATGGTTAAGTCCATTAAGACATTTTGACTTTATTTTGATGCATGATGTGAGGGTGTGTTCTAATTTCATTGATTTGCAGCAGCTGTCCAGCTTTTCCAGCACCACTTGATGAAGAGACTGTTTTGGTCCCATTTTATAATCTTGCCTCCTTTGTCAAAGATGACCATAGGTGTGTTGGTCTGTTTCTGGGTTCTCTGTTCTCTTCCACTGATCTGTATGTCTGTTTTTGTGCCAATACTACACTGTTTTGATTACTATAGCTGGGAGAGTTAAATGTCCTGCTTTGGTTCCCCCCGCCTGCTCAGGATTGCTTTGGTAATACTGGGTCTTTAATGGTTCCATATAAATTTTTGGATTCATTGTTCTAGTTCTGTGAAAAATGTCATAGTTAATTTATGATAGACATCACATTACAGTAGATTACTTTTTGTCGTATGGCCAGTTCAGTAATAGTAATTCCTCCATTTCAGAGGCATGGGATATTCTTTCATTTCTTTGAATTATCTTCAGTTCCCTTTATTACTGTTTTATAATGGTCAGTGTATCTTTCACCTCCTTGGTCAGGTTTGGTGTTCAGTTGCTCAGTCGTGTCTGACTCTTTGAGACCCCATGGACTGCAGCACGCCAGGCTTCCCTGTCCTTCACTACCTCCTAGAGTTTGCTCAGACTCATGTCCATTGACTCAATGATGCCATCCAACCATCTCATCCTCTCTCATGCCCTTCTCCTCATGCCGTCCATCTTTCCCAGCATCAGGGTCTTTTCCAGTGAGTCAGCTCTTCACATCAGGGAGCCAAAGTTTTGGAGCTTCCACTGGAAGCTTCGGTACTTCCAGTGAATATTCAGGCTTGATTTCCTTTAGGATTGACTGGTTTGATCTCCTTGCTGTCCAAAGGACTCTCAGTAGTCTTCTCCAGCATCACAGTTTGAAAGCATCTGTTCTTCAGCACTCAGCCTTCTTTATGGTCCAACTCTCACATCCATATATGACTACAGGGAAAACCATAGCTTTGACTAGATGGACCTTTGTTGGCAGAGTAACGTCTCTACTTTTTAATATGCCATCTAGGTTTGTCATTGCTTTTCTTCCAAGGAGCAGGTCTTTTAATCTCATGACTACACTTACCGTCCACGGTGATTTTGGAACCCGAGAATATAAAGTCTGTCACCATTTGCATTGTTTCCCTATTTGCCATGAGGTGATGGGACCAGATGCCATGATCTTAAGTTTTTTGAATCTTGAGTTTTAAGCCAACTTTTTCACTCCCGTCTTTCACCTTCAAACCCAGGTCTCACGCGTTGCAGGTGAATTCTTTACTGCTGAGCCACCAGGAGGCTAGATCATCTAGTTCTATTTTTACTTTTCGGAGGAACCTCCATGTTTTCCACAGTGGCTGCATCAGCTCACATTCCCATCAACAGTGTAGGGGAGTTCTCTTGTCTCTACACCCTCACCAGCATTTGTAGATTTTTTAGTGATGGCTTAAAGTTCCTTTTCCCTTTCTGCCATTAAGGTGGTGTCATCTGCATATCTGAGGCTGTTGATATGTCTCCCTTGTGATTCATCCAGCTGAGTATTTTGCATGATGTACTTTGCATCTAAGTTAAATAAGTAGGGTAACAATAAACAGCGACTCCCAGTTTTGAACCAGTTTGTTGTTCCATGTCCAGTTCTAACTGTTGCTTCTTGACCTCTTGACATACAGAGTTCTCAGGAGGCAGGCAAGGTGGTCTGGTATTCCTATCTCTTTTAAGAATTTTCCACAGTTTGTTTTAATCCACACAGTCAAAGGCTTTAGCATAGTCAATGAAGCAGAAGTTGTTTTTCTGAAATTTCCTTGCTTTCTCTATGTTCCTACAAATGTTGGCAGTTTGATCTCTGGTTCCTCTGCCTTTTTTGAATCCAGCTTGTACATCTCAAAGTTCTTGGTTCACTTATTGTTGAAGCCTAACCTGAAGGATTTTGAGAATTACCTTGCTAGCATGTGAAATGAGTGCTATTGTAAGGTAGTTTGAAGCTTCTTTGGCATTGCCTTTCTTTGGGATTGGAATGAAATCTGACCTTTCTCAGACATGTGGCCACTGCTGACTTTTCCAAATTTCCTGGCATGTTGAGTGCAGTTTATATTTGAGGATTTGATTGGTTCAACTGGAATTCTATCATCTTCACTAGTTTTGTTCATAGTGATGCTTCCTAAGGCCCATTTGACTTTGCATTCCAGGATGTCTGGTGTTAGGTGAGTGATCATACCATCGTAATTATCTGGGTCATGAAGATCTTTTTTGTACAGTTCTTGTGTGTATTCTTGCCACCTCTTCTTAATATCTTCTGCTTCTGTTAGGTTCATTCCATTTCTATCCTTTATTGTGCCCCTCTTTCCATGAAATGTTCCCTGGTATCTCTGATGTTCTTGAAGAGATCTCTAATCTTTCCCATCTGTATATGCGTTGTTCACTTAAGAAGGCTTTCTTATCTCTCCTTGCTATTCTTTGGAACTCTGCATTTAGATGGGTATAACTTTCCTTTTCTCTTTTGCCTTTCACTTCTGTCCTTTTCTCAGCTATTTGTAAGCCCTCCTCAGACAACTGTTTTGGCTTTTTGCATTTCTTTTTCTTGAGTATAGTTTTGATCACTGCCTTCTCTACAGTGTTACAAATCTCCATCCATAGTTCTTCAGGCACACTGTCTATCAAATCTAATCCCTTGAATCTTTTTGTCCCTTGAATCCTTTTGTCACTTCCACTGTATAATTATAAGGGATTTGATTTAGGTCATACCTGAATGGCCTAGTCATTTTCCCTACTTTCTTCAATTTAAGTCAGAATTTTGCAATAAGGAGTTCATGATCTGAGCCACAGTCAGTTCCTGGTCTTGTTTTTGCTGCCTGTATAGAGTGTCTCCATCTTTGGCTGCAAAGAATATAATCAATCTGATTTTGGTATTGCCCATCTGGTGATGTCCATGTGTAGAGTCATCTTGTGTTGCTGGAAGAGGGTGTTTGCTGTGACCAGTGCGTTCTCTTGGCAAAACTCTGTTAGCCTTTGCCCTGCTTCATTTTGTGCTCCAAAGCCAAACTCCAGGTATCTAACTTCCTTCTTTTGCATTCCAGTCTCCTATGATAAAAAGGACATCTTTTTTTTTTTGGGTGTTCTAGAAAGTCTTGTAGGTCTTCATAGGTTTATTCCTTGGAATTTTAGTTTTTAAGAGATACTGTTATTAATTTTTGCATTCTCTTTCTGATATTTCATTTTTAGTGTAAAGAAATGGAACAGATTTCTGCATGTTAGTCATGTATCTGCCTACCTTGCTGAATTTATCATTTATTAGTTTTTGTGTGGAGTCTTTGTGGTTTTCTATATATAGTAGCATGTCATTTGCATATAATGACCATTTTATCTCTTCCCTTTCAATTTGGATACTTTATTTCTTGCTCTTTGATTGCTGTGGCTAGAACTTCTAATACTACAATGAAGAGAAGTGGTGAGAGTGACCATCCTTGTCTTGTTCCAGATTTTAGCAGGAAGGCTTTCCACTTTTCACCATTCAGTATTAATATTGGCTATTAATAAATAGCTTTTACTATTTTGAAATATGTTCCCTGTATACCCACTTTAATAAGTTTTTATCCTGAATGGATGTTGAATTTTTAAAAAATTGTTTAATTCGTGGAAAATTGCTTTATAGTATGTTGGTTTCTGCTGTACAACAGCATGAATCAGTCATATGACCCAGAAATTCCACTATTGGGCCTATACCTTGAGAAAACCATAATTTGAAAAGACACGTGTACCCCAATGTTCTTTACAGCACTGTTTACAGAACGTGGAAGCAACCTAGATGTCCATAGACAGATGAATGGATAAAAAGTTGTGGTACAATGAAATATTACTCAGCCATAAAAAGTTAAATCAGTTGAACAGAAGTGGATGAACCTAGAGCCTGGTATACAGAGTGAAGTAAGTCAGAAAAAGAAAACAGATATCATATATTAATGCATATAATCCCACCCCTTTAGGTCGTCATAGAGTGCCAGGCTGGGCTCCCCATGTTACTTACAATTTCCTTCTATTTTACACATGATTGTGTATATACTTCAGTACTCCTTTCTTAAATTTGTCCCACCTTCACCTTCCCCCGCTGTGCCCACAAGTCCATTCCCTGCAGGCTTCATCAGTACCATTTTTCTAGATTTCATGTATATGGAGTAATATATGATACTTGTTTTTGCTTTCTGACTTATTACTTCACTCTGTATAAGTGGCTCTAGGAGGGTTTGAATTTTGTTGGGTGCTTTTTCTGTGTCTATTGAGGTGATCACGTGGTGTCTGACTTTTATTAATGTGGGGTATCACGTTGATTGCATATGTTGAGCCTGGGGTTCACCACTTGGTGATGGTGTATGCTTTTTTTACGTGTTGTTGGATTTGGTTTGCTCATAAGTTGAGAATTTTTGTGTCTATATTCATCAGTGATACTGGCCTGTAATTGTCTTTGTTGATGATATCTTTGTATGGTTTTGGTATCAGGGTGATGGTGGCTTCCTAGAATGTGCTTGGAGGTGTTCCCTCCTCTTCAGTCTTTTGGAAGAATTTGAGACAATTCCCAAGTTTCTCAGTTTGTGTGTGTGTGTGGCAGAAGTTTTATTACATTGCAAAAGGACAGAGAAAGTTTCTGACAGAGACACATAGACATCAGAAGGAAGGACAGAGAGTGCCCCTTCTTGATAGTCTTTGCAAGGCCTTATATACTTTCATCAGACCCACTCCCACATAAGATTGGTAGAAAGTTCCTATTACAAGGAGAAATATGTTCTTGAGCAAGATACATTGTTGTTATATAATCATTAGTACAATGATTAATTTTTATTGTTTTAACTTGGTTTAGTGACTATTTTGCCTTACATCTGTAACTGTATAAGGGGGTTTATTTCTAGCTGTCTGAAAGCTTTTAGGTTACAAATGATTGTTCATGCCCCTTCATGTCCCTTGAGCAAGATGTATTGTTTTGTTGTGTAATTATTAGCCTGGGCTGAAAGAAAGTTAGTCTTCAAGATTGTTGTCGTAACAACTCAGAATTTAAGAAAAAATGTCTTATGTGACTAAGTAAGTAGAGTGGCTCAGTCATGTCTGATTCTGCGACCCCATGGACTGTAGCCTACCAGGCTCCTCCGTCCATGGGATTTTCCAGGCAAGAGTACTGGAGTGGGTTGCCATTGCCTTCTCCAGAAGATCTTCCCCACCCAGGGATCAAACCTGGGTCTCCCACGTTGTAGGCAAACACTTTACCGTCTGAGCCACCAGGGAAGTCTCTTTTGTGACTAAGACAAAGCAATGTAGAAAAAATGGTTTGTTCTTTTCTCCTCCTTGAAAGCCCGGCCTCCTTGAGGGCCCCAGACTCCTTATCAACCTACCTAAGAATTAGCTCTCATCACCCCCCCCTTTCTTTTAGGAGAATTATGTTGTCAAGGGAAAGGGGTGGCATTCTCATTTCATAACTTCTTCTTCAAGCTGGTAAGGGAGGCTGCTGCTGCTGCTGTTAAGTCGCTTCAGTTGTGTCCGACTCTGTGCGACCCCATAGACGGCAGCCCACTAGGCTCCCCGTCCCTGGGATTCTCCAGGCAAGAACACTGGAGTGGGTTGCCATTTCCTTCTCCAATAAGGGAGGCAGACAGACCCTAAATTGTTGAGACAGCAAATTCTCCTAATGCTCATATTGAGGGTTTCTGATCCAGGGGCCCCAAGTAATAGTTGGAGGAGGCTGTAGAAATTGTAGGGGCGTGAACAATCATTTGAAACCTAAAAGCTTTCAGACAGCTAGAAATAAACCCCCTTATACAGTTATAGATGTAAGGCAAAATAGTCATTAAACCAAATTAAAACATAATAAAAATTAAGTCACATTGTGTCCATAGTTAAGGTATAATGTGTTATACCAGTCCATCTTAGGATTGTTAGATGTCATCTGATCAAGAAGAGGCATCACATGATTGTTGTTGGTGAAGGTATTTGCAGAGTTGAACAAAGTCCTTTCCTTGAAGCAGAGGAACCACCATGTGAAGCCTTTCACTGATGAGGAGGTTGAAAAGCTGAAAGTTTGTCTTGAAGATCCCAGACAAGCCCCCAAGTTGATAGCTTATGGTGAACAGTGTGTCAGATTAGTGATCTCCAAAGATGATTTAGCTTCGGGATTAGGGACCAGGCTTCATTATTCAGAGCTTTTGTGTGGCAGAAATTTTATTACAGTGAAAAAGGAGAGAAAGCTTCTGACATAGACATCAGAAGGGGACAGAGAGTGCCCCCCCAAGTTTCTCAATTTTTTTTCACTTATTCTCAGGTATTTTAATTAACTGTCTTTACCCCTGACTTGTCTGAAGCATTTATTTCTAGCATTTTCACTTCTTCTAGCAATATCATTGTCTTTGTTGACTTTATTGGATTGTGGTATACAGATGGGTGTAGAGATAAGTAGGTAATAGCTTTCTGCTTTCTGGCTTGTACACTTAGCAGATCAACTTTATCCCTTCTCACCAAGATCAAGTCCAGTGTGTGAACATATCAGAAGTGCTTTTGTGGGATCTGAAGGATGTGCTTCAATTCTGCATGAGAAGTGTTTGTTTACATGTATGTGATGTGGCAGAATGTGGCTAAAACAGTACTAAGTGATTAAATGTTTGTGATCTAACCTGGACCTTAGCCATCACATAGAGTACTTTTGCTGTGAGCAGAGTGAAAGAATAGAAAGCAAACATTTCTCCCAGCTTGCCCTTGCCCTGAAGCATTGACAGCCCCTTGGACATCAAGAAGGGACCACTGGGACTTCTCTTGTGGTGGTGTGGGTTTGAGGAGGCAGCTCACGGGGGTGAGGTAACAGACCTTTGAGCCAGATTTGCTAGGTTTGTACCCCAGCCCCAACATTTAAGTGCTCTATGGCTTTGGGCAACTCAGTTCAGTTCAGTCGCTCAGTCATGTCTGACTCTTTGCGACCCCATCAACTGCAGCACGCCAGGCTTCCCTGTCCATCACCAATTCCTGGAGTTTACTCAAATTCATGTCCATTGAGTCGATGATCCATCCAACCATCTCATCCTCTCTTGTCTCCTTCTCCTGCCTTCACTCTTTCCCAGCATCAGAGTCTTTTCCAGTGAGTCAGTTCTTCACATCAGGTGGCCAAAGGATTGGAGTGTCAGCTTCAGCATCAGTCCTTCCAATGAATATTCAGGACTGATTTCCTTTAGGATGGACTGGGTGGATCTCCTTGCAGTCCAAGGGACTCAGGTAGCATGGGATTCATCAGTACAGAGAGAAAGCTTCAGTGAAAACTCATTGCAGGTCCCACCCCTCAACTCAGATGCCCTTCTAAACCTCAGCCCCATGTAGCAATGGCAGTTGAGGTTAAAACACAGATGCCACTGATGTGCATCCCAAATGGCATGAGTCAATGACAGCAGCTCCGAGGCCTGTTTTGAGCCCAAGCAGTGGTCCAAGTTGCACATAGGTCCCATTGCTTGATCTAACAAGAGATCAACCTCAGAACAAGGCATTTTTGACAGAATTTCACTCATTGAAAAAACAGGTGGCTAATCTGTTTTTTCCCCAGTAACAAATGAGGATTATTTATTATTTAAAAGGGGGGTGGCGTTACTGTTTAGAGAACATCTTCTTTCTGGTGCTTCAGAAGGAGCCTCTGTCTGTTCAAATCATAAAATATCCCTCAGATCTTTTGTTTTCTTAAGTCAGAAAATGCTGAGTATCTTTACTTTTCTCTTGTACCTTTCTTGCTAAAAGGGCTTCCGTGGTCACTCAGTCAGTAAAGAATCTGCCTGGGTTTGATCCCTGGGTTGGGTAGATCCCCTGGAGAAGGGAACAGCTACCCACTCCAGTATTCTGGCCTGGAGAATTCCATGGACAGAGGAGCCTGGCAGTCTGTAGTCCATGGGGTTGCAAAGAGTCCGATACGACTGAGCAATTTTCACTTTTTTCACTAAGGTGTTTATCTAATGCTTTGAGTAGATTAAAATATTTTTCTTATAGTACTCTTTTACAGAAGTGATTTTCCTGAGACAGGAATTGAAACATAGGTTTATCTGAAGAAAAGTCTGAAAGTAAAGCTTTAGCTTGCCCAATATATCTAGTTATGACTAAGAATAGCATAAACAAACACATCCCACAGATCTAGTCTCTTCAAATTCGCCATTAGCCTCATTATATTCTCACTCATTTCTTTGAAAACAGAGTGGCAAACTAGATGGGCTTGGGTTTGCTCCCTTTCTCTTTCTGCTGTTTGCCTTCAGATGTGGGCACAAGTGTGTTTCATTGGCCAAAGCAGTTTGGAAGAAAGGATCCCAACACAGTGACCAGAATGGAAGATAAAGCCCATGAATGTGTAGGCTCTTGAGTTCTAGGACTCCATCCTGATAACTGATTAGTAAGAATAATAACTAAAAAACCAAAAGTTAACAAGTGCTGATATACTTGTGTGTTTTGATCTTTCAAGGCAAGCAGAGTGCTGGTGGCATCCCGTCATTTTGCAAATGATGCTACTTTTGAAATTAAGGTAAGAGGTGTTTTGCTTTCTGTTGAAATTTTTTCCACAGGTAGAAGTTGATGTGTAGCTTTACCTTTGTGATGGGGAATTTTGATAATCATCCTTTTTCACCATCTTATTCCAAGTGTTCTGGAATCAAAGATGCAGAGGAGTTCAGCAAAAATTAGAATTTACTCCTTTTATGTAGCAGCTTATTGGTAGTTTGGAGCAGGAGCGGAAGCTAAAAAAAAATTAAAGACCTACTCTTAAGATTTAAAATGTAATTTGGTAAAAAGTTTGAATAAGAAGATCCTTAGAGTGATTCTTTGAAAGTTTGTCTTTGAACCTATAACTCAGTTGACCTAGAGGTTTTCAATGAAAGCCATCTTAGAAAGATTTCCTTCTTCCAAAACCCCATTTCACTGCACAGTGAGTTTTAAGAAGGAATCAGAAGCAATGTGCAGCATTTCTAATATGCTTGTCTGCTGGTGTTCAAGTTAAACAGTAAAGATTGTAAATATTTAAGTTAACTATTTTGAGTTACATCTTAGAATGGGTTAGCAGTGTTCACACTGTAGTGATGGAGGGTAATTGTCTGATTTCATTTCAGAAATGTGATCTTCACCGGCTGGAAGAGGGCCCTCCTGTCACTACAGTGCTTACCAGGGAGGATGGGCTCAAATACTACAGGATGATGCAGACTGTTCGCCGAATGGAGTTAAAAGCAGATCAGCTGTATAAACAGAAAATTATTCGTGGTTTCTGTCACTTGTGTGATGGTCAGGTGAGTGGCAGTTTTGTAAGAAAGCTATGTTACTTTGGAATTTAAGTATAGTGTGTGGTTTTTGGCTGTTACCCTACCTTATTTGTCGGAAGGATTTGAGGCTGGTATTTTAGAATAAAAACGAAAATGCAGAGACCTGCTAGGATGTGTATGCTAAAGGATTTAGTCGTGTATCACACTGCTGATTTCCTATTCGACTATGGCATTATGATCACCTGCACTGGATATACTTTTGGAGAAAGGGGGTTTTTTGTTTTGTTTTGTTTTGTGGGTTTAGGTCAAGGTTTACAAAACCAAATTCCTACTAGGGACCAATTAGGTAGAATAAATGAGTGAAGGCTGCCAGTTATATGAAGAATTGAGAATGGTGACAGGAATTGGTGTTGAACTGGAACAGATAGGTCCCACCTGCAGGATAAGTTATAATGATACCAGCCAGTCGGTGCCATGTGGAAATACTGGGCTAATGCTTCCTGTTATTTGTCTTTGAAAGAAGACAGAAATCTCCATTTTCAAGTGAAATTTCCCCAATATTTTGATGTAGACATCTGATGCAGGATTTTCTCAAGTCGCCATACAGGCTTAAAAGAAACAGCGTATCTGTGGATTGCTACAGTTTATGGCTGTGGCTTGGTCTTTACCTTTTGCTCTTTTCTGATGAAAAAGGAGCTACTTGTGGTTATGAATGCGTTCCAGGCCAAATGTTTCATAATAGTCAAGGAAGCCTGTGAACTAGAAATGTGTACCGTATTGCCTCACTGATGCTTCTTCTTTGAATGCAGGAAGCTTGTTGTGTAGGCCTGGAGGCCGGCATCAACCCCACAGACATCTGATCACAGCGTACCGGGCTCATGGCTTTACCTTTACTCGTGGACTCTCTGTCCGGGAGATTCTCGCAGAGCTTACAGGTTTGCTATTAATTTACAAAAAACGAGGAATTGAGTGAATTAAGTTTTCAAATCTCCAATAAAGATGCTGTTTATAAGTTAACATTAAAACTTTTTAAAATTAAAACCTTTTTGATTTTTTTTTTTTAAAGCTGAGAAACCAGAAAAAAAAAAACCTCTCCCTTTGGGTGCTCTGGTACCTCCATTGTGCTTTTGAGTAAACTGACCATTTTTGAGGTTATCTGACCTCTTGGGTAGAAAGGTCAGCTCCATAAAATCAGAGTAGTGTTTATCACTCAAGCATGCCAACAGAAATCTAGCAGCCAGAGAAAGCAAATTGAGTATAAGTATTTCATTGTGTAGAAATGAAATTGTATGCAGCTTAATAGTCCCTTTGTGCCCCTTGACTTGTACACCAGTGTAGGAGAAATTGGAAGATGGGCCAAAAAAAGTCTAGAGTACCACGCTAACATCTAAAGAAAACTTGGTGATTTCAGAGCTGGAGAGGCTCAT
>SJXQ01004573.1:41076-52502 GCA_006408695.1 Aepyceros melampus
GCTCGCTGCTGCTGCTGCCCGGCAGCTCTCCGGATGGGGGCAGGGTGAGCACGGCGCCCCGGGGACCCTCTGTCAGGGGCAGCCGGGAGGGCAGAGTAAGCACGAGCAGCTCCTCGGGCCAGGCAACCCACCGGGAGGCCTAAGCCTGTGCTAACTGGGCACGCCAGTGATCACCCAGGGGTCCTGGGTAGACAGAGGCTTTGCGGAAGCAGGGATGGGCCTAAGACTCTGCATTTCTAACAGCCAGTGGCTCTCCAGGTGCAAGAGGCTGAGCTGGTCTCTGACCCCATCCACAGTGAGGCCGCTCTTCTGTCAGTGCCCAGCAGGACTTACTGGCCCAGAACAACAGACACCCTTTAATCAAGGTCGGGAGCAGCACAGGGTGAGAGGCCAGGCTCCAAACATGAAGCCCCAGGCCTTGGACCTGGGGAAGACAGAACCCCAGCCAGGGCGCCTCTCTCCTTCCTCCCAGGCAGAGCCCTGAAAGCCAGGCTGAATGGAGGAGACGCTACCTCAGTGTCACCTACGGGGCTCCCTGTGATGCTCCCAGGACACTGAGGGACAGTCATTCCCTGGGTTTGGACAACCCCACCCCTACTGTGCCCCCACTACTCTGTCCAGGAAGACCTCACCTGCCGGCTTGAAAGCAATCCGGTTCTTCTTGCCCTTGTACACCTGCCTGAAGAAGCCCTCTTGGAGCAGGCCAGCGGCAGTGACACGTTTGTGGGGGTCAGGCTCAAAACAGGATAAAAGGCAGGCTCTGGCTTCAGCTGAGAGGGTTTCTGGAATCTCTGGGTGGATCTTAAACATCCCCACCTGCAATGAAGGCACAGTGAGGCACACGCAGGTGTACACAAGAGCCACACAACCCCAGTGTCTGCCATCCCAGAGGGTTGATGCCAGATTCCAGCAACGGCCGCACCGACCGGCCTCTGGAACACCACTGAGTATGATGTTCACTGTAGGTCTGTCGTATATGACCCTTATTAACATGCTGAGGTAGAAATGCAATCATCTTATACTAGAAAACAGTAGTTCAGCAGGCGAAATGATGAACTTTTCAATAAATGTGCTCTCCATAGGGAAACATACATTTAGATGAGTACCTCACACCTTTCACAGACATTTAGTAATTTAATTTCTGATGAGTTAAACCCTAAGAAAACCCTAAGTAAGGGCATATATAAAGGTCAATCCTCATCCCAAGAAAGGCAGTACCAAAGAATGTTCTAAGCATTGGGCAATTGCACTCGTCTCCCATGCTAGTCAGGTCATGCTTAAAATCTTGCATGCTAGGCTTCGGCATTATGCAAACCAAGAACTTCTGGATGTCCAAGCTGGGTTAAAAAAAGGCAGATAAACCAGAGATCAAATTACCAACATTCGCTGGTAGGTTATATATTATACCTCTGTAAACTGATAGTAATTTCTCACAGTAAGGAGGGAAGAGAAGCTAAGGGTTTGGGAGTTGCTAGGCGGTGTAGTGGTTTGGACTTTCGTTCCCAATGCAGGGGGGTCATGGGTTTGATTCCTAGTTGAGATAGTAAGATACTGGCAGAGGCAGAGAGAGAAGGGAGAGAGAAAAGAAAAAAACCTATTTTCTTTCTTGTCCACCTTTGTGGAGTGGTTTCTGCATTGGGAGGAGGTTTTTGATTTGAAGTCTCTCTCTCCAACACAAGCAACCTAAATCACCCAACATGTCTTACCTTGAACATCACTGCCTGTGGTTCACCGAGCTCATGGAACGGAGGCTTGCTGGTGGCCATCTCAATGATGGTGCAGCCCAGGGACCAGATATCAGCTGGGGCGCCATACCCACGAGGGCCTTGATCGATAATCTCAGGTGCCATGTACTGCAGCGTGCCTATTGGGAATAAATACAACAAAGATGGTGGGCACCATGTTGTTCAAAAACAAAGTATACCATTAGCAAACAAGTGTGTGAGCTTCACTCTCCTGTTAATGACAGATGGGGTTTGATCTCACACATAAATGTTGCTGCATCTTTTCTTGGACTAGAGACATGCAGAGTGCCTTTTACACTGTCACATTGAGAGAGGATCGCTCAAGCCCTTTGAAGGATAAATGAGCCTGATCCAATTCAGTCAACACATCTGAGAACACCGCACAGACAGAGGGATCGGAATGTGAGACCCACGGGGCCAGACCTGTCTAGAAGAGGAGACAGGCATGATGATGGTGTGCTGAGCAGGGTGGCAGTGTGATGGAGGATATAGTCAGTGCTTCCCAGGTGGCGCAGAGGTAAAGAATCTGCCTGCAATGCAGGAGACACGGTTAGACCTCTCGGTCAGGAAAATCCCCTGGAGGAGGAAATGGCAACCCACTCCAGTATTCTTGCCTGGAAAATTCCATGCACAGAGGAGCCTGGTGGGCTACAGTCCATGGAGTTGCAAAGAGTCAGACATGACTGAGCACACACAGAGATTAACAGGTATACACAGAAGGCAGTGAGAACACAGGGAGAAGTGCTTGATTCTGCCTGGTTCGAGTCAGGGGAAGCTCTAGCTGTGTCAATTTGGGTGTCTGATAATAAATACCAAGTCAGAATTAGACATACAAGAGACTTCCTGGGAGAAGGTGAGTGAAGGATAAAAGGCGGGGGGGGGGCAGTCTCTGATGGCAGAAGAGCTCTGAGACAGCTTAGCCAGGCTGCCCAGGAGGCCCTGAGTCAAAGGTGCCCACGAGAAGAGCGCCACATCGGTTCTAGTGCCTCCACTATGCTTGGTCACTGGCTGGCAGTAGGTGGGGAAAGTATGACCTGGCCAGGAACACAGTGGCCGAGCCAAACAGGTGCTGGCTGCGGCTGCCAGTGAAGTAGATTCCTGCCATGAGGCTTGGCCAAGTGGCCAAAGCAGGAGGACTTTCAGGCACAGGGAAGGGCTCAGGCCAAAGCCCATGCATGGGTGGAAAGCACACAGTGAACCCAGGAGCTCTGACACAGGCCAGGGGGACGGGGTAGGAAGCATGAAGGTGGCAGCCGCCTGGGTGCAGCCCCCATGGTGTGCTGTGTGTGCTCTGAAACCGCTGGCTTTGGACTTTCTCCTGGGATCACGAGCCACCAGAGGCTACCACAGGGAAAGCGGTGATCAGGGAGGAGGAGGGCTTGTCGGAGAGATGGGGCAGCAAGGTCAATCAAGGGCTCTAAGAGTAAAATCTTTGCTTTTCCTTGAAATTTATCCTGAGGAGAGGAGAGGGGAATGTGGAAGCAGCAGCAGATGCTGTGTGCTGGCAAAGACATTTATAATAAACAGCCAACTTGGAGGTGATATTGGCCAAAGGGCAAATCGAGAACATTAACGCACCAAGAAATTCCAGTGCCTGCCTGAGGATTACAACCATATGACCCAGCAATCCCACTCCTGGCATATACCCTGAGAAAACCATAATGCAAAATGATACACATACACCCCAATGCTCACTGCACCACTGTTTACAATAGCCAGGACATGGAAGCAACCCAGATGTCCATCAGCAGAGGAATGGATAAGAAGATGTGGTATATTTATACAATGGAATATTACTCAGCCAATAAAAAGAATGAAATAATATAATTTGCAGCAACATGGATGCACCTACAGATGATCATACTAAGTAGAGTAAGCCAGACAGAGAATAACAAATATCATATATCAACACATGTATGTGGCTTCCCTAATGGCTCAGATGGTAAAGAATCTGCTTGCAACGCAGGAGACCTGGATTTGATTCCTGGATTGGGAAGATCCCAGAAAGGAATGGCAGGCCACTCCAGTATTCTTGCCTGGAGAATTCCATGGAGAGAGGAGCCTGGTGAGCTACAGTTCATGGGGTCACAAAGAGTCGAACACGATTAAGTGATTAACACTAACTATGGTGGAATCCAGAAAAAATGGTACAGATGAACCTATTTGCAGGGCAGGAATAGAGATGCAGATGTAGAGAAAGCACATATGGACACAGGGTGGGAAAGGGCGGGTGGGATGAGTTGCGAGATTAGAACTGACATATATAAACTGCCATGTGTAAAACAGACAGCTAGTGGGAAGCTGGTATACAGCACAGGGGGCTCAGCGCGGTACTCTGTGATGACGTAGGGGGGTGGGATGTTGGGTGGAGGGAGGGAGGCTCTAGAGGGAAGAGATGAGTGTATACATAGAGTTGTTTCACATTGTACAGCAGGAACTAAAGCACCTATACCTCAATAAATAAAAAAAGANAGGGGGTTCAGCCTGGTGCTCTGTGATGACCTAGAGGGGTGGGATGGAGGTGGGAGGGAGGTCCGAGAGGGAGAGGATATATGTATACACAGAGCTGATTCACGTTGCACAGCAGAAACTAAGACAACATTGTAAAACAGTTATCCTCCAATTTAAAAAAATGTCACACAACCAAAATAGGTTTCCTGAGTCTTGATCAATGAAATCAAAGGGCTCATTGGTTAAAGTAAGTTTGGAGATGCCACCTACTACATCTTCCTCTTGAACACCCAATGTCTTATCAGCATTTGTCTTTCCTGTAAGCATTTTAAAGGCTCTAGGACAGTTCTGACCAATAGGATGTTCTTCAATAATGGAAATGGTCTATTCTGTGCAGTTCGAGATGGTCACAACTAGCCACATTTGACTGTTGAGCTCTTGAAATGTGGCTACTGAGACTGAAGAAATAAATGTAAATTAAAAGAATTGTTTTAGATTGTGTTTGATTCTTCCTAATTTAAACATAAATTGGGCTGTATCAGTGAGTGCAAGAGATTAGCAGGGCAAAAATGATGGCTTTGGTCTCCTGAGCTGAAAGCCTGGTGGGGAAGTGTTCAGTTGGCAGCAGGGTTGGGCAAGATGGAGGCTTGTAGCAGTGGCTGCAGTGTTAGGAAACTTCAGAGCCCCAGGAAGGGAGCCTCCAGTGACATAACATCCCCCACAAGCTCCTACTACAGTGAACAACACATAGCGAGGCCTCCGCAGGCGATGTGCCTTCTAACTAACCAGTAATTCATTAACTTAGGAGAACCGTGCCGCTGTGCTGTTTATCAAGCTGTTATCTCTCAGCTCTGCTACACTGGGTCTGGGACTGTGCAAACCACATTTCTGCTCCGCCTGCTGCTCCCCGGCCGCTTGGGCGCCTGCGTGCAAGTGACAGGAAGGAGAGGTTAGCAAGTTTCCCTCTGGACCCTCAGCTGGTTGCAGTAGCAGTGGTTGGCTCATTACCAACTTTTTTTGTCCCTCCGTACTTTCAGAACCAGCTCATCTCGTCCCTTCAGAGTTATGTGCTACAGCCCAGTTAGCATCCTTGATGGAAAGCTTTGAATTCTCCTCTCCTCTCTGTTCCCTCAAGCCCTAGGGATGGAGGCTGCTTTCTGATTATCAGTAAACAGTTCTTTCAACTAAATTCTCTCTGTAAAGTTCATGTGCACATCTGTGCTGTCGTGTCCAACTCTTTGTGACCCCATGGACTGTATCCTGCCAGGCTCCTCTGTTCATGGGATTCTCCAGGCAAGAATATTGGAGTGGGTTGGCATTTCCTACTCCAGGGGATCTTCCCAACACAAGGATCGAACTTGCATCTCTTGTATGGGCAGGCACATTCTTTACCACCAGCGCCACTTGAGAAGCCCCAAAATAACTGGGGTGATTTCAATTTTCCTGCCTGGGTCCTGACTAACACAATTGCTAAAAGTTAATTCTTAAAAGAACAAGAGAATAAACTTAGTAACTTATGAAGCAGTATAAAATAGTAATAAACCAAATTGCAATGGCTTATTGACCTCAACTAAACAACTGTCCTTAGTATAATGGTTTCACAATTGGAGGATTAGTCTGCTTCGTGCCAAATTTGGAGATTTTCATTATATGGAACCATAGTGAACATCACTGTTTCTAAAGGCAGTGACACAATGACATCCATATCAGTTATTTATTGCTATACACTGAACTACACAAGCTGGAATCAAGATTGCCAGGAGAAATATTAATAACGTCAGATATGCAGATGACACCACCCTTATGGCAGAAAGCGAAGAGGAACTAAAAAGCCTCTTGATGAAAGTGAAAGAGGAGGGTGAAAAAGTTGGCTTAAAGCTCAACATTCAGAAAATGAAGATCATGGCATCCGGTCCCATCACTTCATGGGAAACAGATGGGGAAACAGTGGAAACAGTTCTGAAGGAGATCAACCCTCGGATTTCATTGGAAGGAATGATGCTAAAGCTGAAACTCCAGTATTTTGGCCACCTCATGCGAAGAGTTGACTCATTGGAAAAGACACTTGATGCTGGGAGGGATTGGGGGCAGGAGGAGAAGGGGATGACAGAGGATGAGATGGCTGGATGGCATCACTGACTGGATGGACGTGAGTCTGAGTGAACTCCGGGCGTTGGTGATGGACAGGGAGGCCTGGCGTGCTGCGATTCATGGGGTCACAAAGAGTCGGACACGACTGAGCGACTGAACTGAACTGAAACTACCCCAAAGAAAAACAGAGCTGGAAAAATCAGACTCCTTGCCTTTAAGTACAGTACAAAGCTACAGTAATAGAGACAGTATGGTACTGGCACAAAAACAGAAATATAGACCAATGGAACAAGATAGAAAGCCCAGAGATAAACCCATGCACCTATGGTCACCTTATCTTTGACAAAGGAGGCAAGAATATACAATGAAGAGAAGACAGCCTCTTCAATAAGTGGTACTGGGAAAACTGGACAGCTATGTGTAAAAGAATGAAATTAGAATACTCTCTAACACCATAAACACACGAAAAAAACTCAAAATGGATTACAGACATAAATGTAAGGCTGGACACTATAAAACTCTTAGAGGAAAACAGCCAGAAGACTCTTTAACATAAATTGTAGCAAAATCATTCTTGTTTCACCTCCTAGAGTACTGAAAATAAAAACAAATTGCGCTCAAACACTTTTGCACAGCAAAGGATACCATAAATAAAAAGACAACCCTCAGAATGGGAGAAAATATTTGCAAACAAAGCAACTGGCAAAGGATTAATCTCCAAAATATGCAAACAGCTCATACAGCTCAATTTAAAAAAATCCTATAAAAAAAGGACAGAAGATTCAGACATTTCACCAAAGAAGTCATGTGGATGGTCAAAAGGCACATGAAAAGATGCTCAACTTCACTAATTATCAGAGAAATGCAAATCAAAACTACAATGAGGTATCACCTTATGCCAGGCAGAACGACCATAATCAAAAAATCTACAAACAATAAATGCTGGAGAGAATGTGGAGAAAAGGGAACCCTTCCACACTTTTTTGGGAATGTAAATGGTGCAGTCACTATGGAGAACAGTATGGAGGTTCCTTAAAAACTAAACACAGAACTATCATATGATCCAGCAATACCACTCCAGGGCATACACCCAAAGACAACCATAATTCAAAAAGATATATGCACCCCAATGTTCATTGAAGAGCTATTTACAATAGCCAGGACATGGAAGCAACCTAAATGTCCATCAACAGAGGGATGGATAAAGCAGATGTGTTACATACACACAATGGAATATTACTCAGCCATACTTACTACTAAGTCGCTTTAGTCGTGTCCGACTCTGTGTGACCCCACAGACGGCAGCCAACCAGGCTCCCCTGTCCCTGGGATTCTCCAGGCAAGAACACTGGAGTGGGTTGCTGTTTCCTTCTCCAATTCGTGAAAGTGAAGTCGCTCAGTCGTGTCCGACTCTTAGCGATGCCTCGGACCACAACCCACCAGGCTCCCCCATCCATGGGATTTTCAAGGCAAGAGTACTGGAGTGGGGTGCCACTGTCTTCCTCAGCCATAGAAAGAATGAAATAATGCCATTTGCAGCAACATGGATGGATCCAGAGATTGTCATATTGAGTGAAGTAAGTCAGAGAAAGACAAGTATCATATGATATCACTTACATATGGAATTAAAAAAAGAGGTGCAAATGAACTTATTTACAAACCAGAAGTAGAAAACAAACTTATGATTACCAGGGGGAAAGCAGGGAGGGATAAATTTGGAGACTGGGATTGACATATATACAATACTATATACAAAATCAGAGTCTTTTCCAATGAGACAACTCTTCGCATGAGGTGGCCAAAGTACTGGAGTTTCAGCTTTAGCATCATTCCTTGCAAAGAACACCCAGGGCTGATCTTCAGAATGGACTGGTTGGATCTCCTTGCAGTCCAAGGGACTCTCAAGAGTCTTCTCCAACACCACACTTCAAAAGTATCAATTCTTCGGCACTCAGCTTTCTTCACAGTCCAACTCACATCCATACATGACCACTGGAAAAACCATAGCCTTGACTAGAGGACCTTTGTTGGCAAAGTAATGTCTCTACTTTTGAATATGCTGTCTAGGTTGGTCATAACTTTCCTTCCAAGGAGTAAGCGTCTTTTAATTTTATGGCTGCAGTCACCATTTGCAGTGATTTTGGAGCCCCCCAAAATAAAGTCAGCCACTGTTTCCACTGTTTCCCCATCTATTTCCCATGAAGTGATGGGACCAGATGCCATGATCTTCATTTTCTGAATGTTGAGCTTTAAGCCAACTTTTTCATTCCCCTCTTTCACTTTCATCAAGAGGCTTTTTAGTTCATCTTCACTTTCTGCCATAAGGGTGCTGAGGTTATTGATATTTCTCCCGGCAATCTTGATTCCAGCTTGTGCTTCTTCCAGCCCAGCAGACCCTGATGCTGGGAGGGACTGGGGGCAGGAGGAGAAGGGGACAACAGAGGATGAGATGGCTGGATGGCATCACTGACTCAATGGACATGAGTTTGCGTGAACTCCAGGAGTTGGTGATGGACAGGGAGGCCTGGTGTACTGCCATTCATGGGGTAGCTGAGGTTATTGATATTTCTCCCGGCAATCTTGATTCCAGCTTGTGCTTCTTCCAGCCCAGCAGACCCTGATGCTGGGAGGGACTGGGGGCAGGAGGAGAAGGGGACAACAGAGGATGAGATGGCTGGATGGCATCACTGACTCAATGGACATGAGTTTGCGTGAACTCCAGGAGTTGGTGATGGACAGGGAGGCCTGGTGTACTGCCATTCATGGGGTCGCAAAGAGTCGGACACGACTGAGCTACTGAACTGAACTGATATACAGAATAAATAACTAATAAGGACCTTCTGTACAGCACAGGGAACTCTACTCATTACTCTTTAATAGTCTATATGGGGAAAGAATCTAAAGAAAAGAGTGAATATATGTATATGTGAAACTGATTCACTTTGCTGTATATCTGAAACTAACACAATATTGTAGATCAATTATACTCTAAAAAACACACATATCGCATGTTAGGAAAAAAAGAATAAACTACTCCAAAGGCTAGCAGTTTAAAACAACAGTTATTGATCTCACACAGTTTCTAAGGATTTGAATCTATGAACAACTGGGCTGGGTAGATCTGGCCCAGGGTCCTTCATTAGGCTGCAGCCAAAGTTTTGGCTGGAGCTGCAGTCATCCGAAGGCTAGACTAGAGCTCGAGGATCTACTTCCAAGCTCAAGTGAGGGTTGGGACGAGGCTTTGGTTTCTCACCACCTGGGATCCTTCATAGGGTGGCTTAAAATATGGCTTCCCCCAGAGTATATAATCCAACAGAAAGCAAGAGAAATGCCACACTGCCTTTTCTGACTTAGCCTCCAGATCACACACCACCACTCTATTCTAATCTATTCATTAGAAGCAAGTCACTAAGTCCAGGCAGTGATCAAGGGGAGGGGAATAATAGGCTATGAATACCAGGAGGTAAGGATGACTAGAGGCCATCCTGGAGGCTCTGGCCACAACATCTGACTTCCAGTTAGCATTCAATGGCATGCTAAAAAGCATGCTGCAAAGCATCTCCGCATAGCATGGCCATCTGACTCTCACAACTCCATTAAGGACGCTCAGAAGAGGTATGATGTACTGTTATTCTCATTTTATATATGAGGAAACTGAGGCTCAAAGAAGCTAGGGAAATTATTCAAGCTAGAGCCCAGGTCCTTTGGTCTTCAAATGTAGAGCTACACGCCATGACACTGCTGATGAAAGTAATGGATCCAGGAGAAGCACAACTGGAGAGAAAGCTGCCTGATTCAGAGCAGCTGAGGCAAGAATTTTCAAAGCCATAGTGTGACTTCTTCTCATATAACTGGAAGGCCTAGGGCAGTAATAGAAACCTGGGTGCTCTGTTTTAGTTATTACTGTGTTCATAGGGAACCACCGAGTCACGCCAGCAGTGACACAGAGATGGATCCACAAAACTGTTTCTACGAGTCAAGGGACCATCTTCAGACAGCATGCATGTTGTGGGTGTACGTGAGCTGTACCACAGGCTGGCTTTTATGGAGAAAACCAAGTGAAGATGCCATAGTGGGGCAAATGAATGGAGCAACCCTGGAAACCTGGCTCACCTTACATCTGGCTCTCTTAGGGGGTTTCCTATGATCCTTCAGGTACCTACATGGGTGCAAAAGAAGGTGACCAGGGGACCCACAGAAACCTTCTTCTGGGGGTAGGGATGGGGGGGTGAAAGTGACTTCTTTGGAGAGAGTGGTGCTGGGAGGTCTACGCTGTCCCATTACATGAGTGGGGAAGGGCTGTCCCCAGAAGGGTGTGGGGCCATGGTGACTCAAGCAACTCAACATCCACTCAAGACAAGTGCACCTGAAAGGAGGCCACACATGTAAGCATCTTCTAGAGGCCCCTGGACAGTGTTAGAGCCCAAAGTTTCAAAGCTTAATGAAGTAGCGAAAAGAGAAGTAAGGTGCAGCTTTCCAGTTTCCAGTACAACCCTTTAGAGGGTTACCCAATTGTCCTGCCCAAGGGATGGGCCTGGAGGGAGGGGCTGCCACATCCTCCACACCCAGATCCTGTGAGGGCTCCTCATGGGGCCACTCAGAGCCCCGTACATACGTGTCTCCAGCAAAGACACAGCACAGAGGACTGTTTCCCATGGGAGCAAAAGCAGCTGACAGCAGCAGAGAGGGGACCATATGGTTGGGGGAGATCACCACACCCTCTTAACAGCAGGTAAAAGGCACATAAATCCTGGACACCAGATGTAGAACTCATTGTAGACATATCACTTGAGAGTCTTTTTAAAGGGAATCCTGCTCAAATACAGCCTTCCAGGGCCTGCTTCTCTCAGTAGAAAAAGACAGAGAGGTAGTTATATGGTGCAGGGTATGAGATCAGGGTGAGGGGACAGGGGACAGTCAACTGAAGGACAGGCCCCTGCTGAGGACTCTGGAGTTACATTTAGAGGAAGCTGGCAGCAAAGAGTTAGCAACAACCATCAGCCAGGCCATCATCACACAGCAGGCCAACCATCAGCACAGGAGGCCACTTAGAATAGTGCCCATCAAGTGAAAACGTTCCCTGTCCCTTTCTCCTGCCCACAGCCGCTGCGAAGGAAAGGAGGTAAGGGCCGCAGGCAA
>SJXQ01004573.1:52664-71526 GCA_006408695.1 Aepyceros melampus
GGGCCGCAGTCAAGGCCAACACCCCGACCCCTGTGGCCCTGCCACGGACCAGCAGGGACAGGGGCGAGGAGTCCGCCCTTTGCATGGGGACCAATGTGCGGATGAGCACAGGCAGACTCTGAGATTCTGCAGGTTCGAATCCAGACTACCACAATCAAGTGAGTATCTCAATACAGTGAGTCACAGGAGCTTTTTGCCTTCCGAGCACATGGAAAAGTTATGCTCACACTATACTATAGTCGATTAAATGTGCTGTTGAATTATATCAGGGGCTTCCCTGATGGCTCAGTGATAGATAAACCTGCTTGCAGTTTATCTCCTGCAGTCTCAATGCAGGAGACGCAGGCTTGATCCGTAGGTCGGGAAGATCCCCTGGAGAAGGAAATGACAACCCACTGCAGTATTCCTGCCTGGAGAACTCCATGTACAGAGAAGCCTGGCGGGCTATGATCCATGAGGTCTCAAAGAGTCAGACGTGACTGAGCGACTAAACAGCAACAACAAAGCATCATATCTAACAAAACAATGTACGGACTTAAATAATCCTCTATCACTAAAAGATGCTCACCATCATCTAACGATGCAAAGTTGCCACAAACCTTCAATTTGTTAAAAACAAACAAATAAACGCAGTATCTGTGAAGTGCAGCCAAGCAAAGCACAATTAAACAAGACATGCCTGGGTATCAGCCAGAACCCTTCCAGTGAATGGATTCGGACTGTGTTTGCTTCTCCAAGTGTCATTAGGCCTTTCTGTTAGCTAAGGGTGGCTGGGAAAGTCATGGGAAAGGACCGAGATATAAGGGACCATGGGAGACAAAAATTAAAATTACCTCTTTTGAGTCCAACAGGTTCAACACGTTAGTTATACACATAAACCTGATTCTCTCAAAGGCTCCTGCCAGCTCTAAGTGTAAATGAGCATTTATTTCATTAATGCAGACTTCAGCCTCACTTGCTATGAGCCAGGTAGTGGTTAAAGTGCTTCATTCCAGTATCAATAAATTTAATCCACATAAAAACCTCTGAGGTAAGTATTATGAACATCTCTGTTTTACTTATGAAGAAACTTGAGACACAGAGAGGTTAAGTGACATGTCCAAGCTCACAGAGCTAGCAAGTGGTTGAGCCAGACTTTGAACCAAGGCTGTTCACAGCCACAGATCAGGAGAGACTTCCTGTCCTGAGTTCCACTCCTGGGTATCCAGCAGAGAGGAATGAAACCACATCTCCACACAGAGGTTTCTATCTGAATGTTCACAGCGGTACTGTTCACAACAGCCAGAAAGGGGAAACAATCTAATGGGCATTAACTGGTAGATGGATAAACAAAAGGTGGTCTAGGGACTTCCTGGGTGGTCCCAGTGGTTAAGAATCCACCTTCCAATGCAGGGAATGTAGGTTTGATCCCTGATCAGGGAACTAAGATCCCACATACTGCAACTACTGAGCCCACACTCTTTATAGCCCGAGTGCTGCCGCGAGAGAAGCCTGCGTGCCAAGACTAAAGAAAGCCTGCTGCAAGGAAGATCCAGTGCAGCCACAAATCAAACCAAACCAAAATGTAGTCTTAGCCGTATGATGGAATACTATTCAGCCAGAAAAGGAATGAAATACCGACACAGCTACAGCACTGGTGAACATCAGAAAGATTCTGTGAAGCCTAAGAAGCTGGGCACAAGGGACCACATAGTATATCTTTCTGTTTATAAGAAATCTCCAGAGTGGGCAAATCTACATAAACAAAGACAGAATAGGTCAGTAGTGGGCTGGGGCTGACTGTAAGGTGGCATCGTTTTGGGGGAGATGGCAATGTTCAAAAATTCCTTTGCAGCAATGGCTGCACAGCTTGGAAAATTTACCAGAAACAATCGAAATGTGCACTTTTAATGCGTACATTTATGATATGTGAGTTAAACCTTGATAAAACTGTGGCAAAACCAAAAGTGAAGGGGGCTGACCCTGGTCATAATGGCCCTTCCTCCTGTTATAGCTGGTTTATAGCTATGGCAAAAACCTTCAGAGGAACACTGGAGGGGAGAACTCAGGCCATAAGGTCGTGTGAAACCTCTGTCTCTCCTTCCAGGCTCTGAAAACTTCTGGACATTTGCGCAGAAATGCCTCGCCACGTCCCTTTGCACCCAACCGGACTGTGGCACCAGGCCGTCGAGATTCCTTTACAGAACCGCTCTGTTTTGCAAAGAGCAATTATATGCAGGGGAATTTCCTACCCCAAATGAGACCCCTTCTTTATTATCCCCCAAACACCCCTGCATTATTTTGCAATGCAAAATTCCTGCCTCAAGCCAATTACTTGGGAAAATGTGATATGCTATAATGAATTATACATGTGTTTTCTTTATGAATTCTTTAGGAATCCTTGGGGATGATAATTATGAGATAAATTGTTGGAGGTTTCAAGTCTTTAAATAACTTCTTGCCCTATCAGAGCCCTCTTGCTATATATTACCAAGCTAACTGGTGGCTTCTAAAGAAAAGGGAAAAAAACAGTCATTTTCAATTAGACTAGTAAAAAAATATGCCAGGCATACATGCCTACATACATACTCACTGATATATACCTGTCAGTATACATATATATACACATACATGTACATATGTAAGTATAATTATCAGAAAAAAATGAATGAAAATTCAATACACTTCTTGGGAGATTCTGGTGGGGTCTTCAAAAGTTCCCCATTTTAAGGTGCATGTACCTCCCCTGGTGTTACAACTGAGAAGTCACTTCTGATGCATAAAAGTTCTCTTCAGATAGAGAATGAGTCTCCACTGTGGGCGTCCAGTGGCTGACACACAACAACTCTCTTGTTAAGAAAAGTCTGTCGAAGCTGAGACATTATTCACCCAAACTAAGGCAAAGTCTGTCTACTCTACGGTTTGGTGTTATAGGGATAGAACCCAGTCATCTGCCTTTCATAGCTTATACTGGAGCTTTAATATTGTATAATATTGACAGAGAATGAGACGGTTGGATGGCAGGACATGAGTTTGAGCAAGCTCCGGGAGTTGGTGATGAACAGGGAAGCCTGGCGTGCTGCAGTCATGAGGTCGCAGAGAGTCAGATACAACTGAGCGACTGAACTAAACTAATAATATTGCAAGTGCTCTTTCATAATTCCATCAAACAAGAGCTTTGTGATCCTTTCATTACACCTTTGGGGACCATAAACCTTTACTTATTCAAAATCAGTACTTCTTTCCAAGGATCAAAGTTTCTGTTTTGCTTTTAAGTGGGAATAACAAAAAGCCATAGGCAGCTTTCGAGCATCATTCTACTCACGGGTTGGGTAAATGGAAAGCTAGCTCACAGGTTTGTACCACTCTCTGAATCCAGTTCCTCGCAACACATAATTGATTCTATCACTGACACACAGCAAAGAAAACGTAAGTGTTCAAATCTGCTAAGAATACCATATTCCCCATAAGAATCAACTGCCCTTGGAAAAATCATATCAATGCACGAGGTGCCAGAATTCCCTAAACTGACAGGCCAGTTTTATGAAGGACCAATAAGATGTCCTGGTAAGTTGTCTGAAGGGTACTGTTACTCAGAATCACTCACGATTCTGAATAATGTGCTATTAACTTAAAAGAGATGCTGCCATTTTGTTGGAAAACCTCAAGCAGAGTGCTACACCTATTCAACCTTGGAAGACAAAGAGGAAAGTAAGGCAAACTGGTTGACGCAACCAGCTGAGCTTGTTATCCTGACAGAGCTCAAATGCTCTGAAGTTGGGGACAATACACAGTCCACTTCAATTACCAGTTGCACTCAGGTGTGCGGTGAGTCCCAAAGGACTGCGGCTCCAGCAGCCTGACTCCAGGATGGCCACCCCCTGGCAAGCTTTGTTCTGCTTACCAGCAAAAGTCTCCGTACATGGATTCACTCCTGCAAGACGTTTTGAGGTGCCGAAATCGGAGATCTTCACCACTCCACTATAGGTGTTCACCAGAACATTATCACCCTTTGGAAAAGGAAGAACATCAAATGCTTAAAGACGGAGTTCAACAAACTCATGTAAAACTGACTTGGGTCTTAACCAAGGGCCATGCATCTCTAGGAAACTAGATTCTGCTCAATCCACCCCCTCTGACAGCGCCCGCAGCTCCTGTGATCTGACATGCAAAGTGACATCCCGGAGGCCCAGACAAGCAAGTACCTTGATATCTCTGTGGACAATCTGGTTTTCGTGCAGGTATTTGAGGCCTTCCAGGATCTGCCTGGTGTAGAATTTGATGGTGGGCTCCTTCATCGGCCCCCACTTTGATCGCAGAAGAGCTGAAAGGCTTCCTGGCAGACACAGCAGAAAGCTCCTTAGGGTAATGAAGATTCAAGTATACAGGTTCAGGGAAATAAAATGTGCTATTTCTAATCTGATGGAAGCACTTGTGCCCACATCACTGTATCCAGCCTAAATGCAGTCTTTCTTCCCTCTTTATGGCCTGTTTCCCAGATGTGCAGGTAGAGAAGGGACTCGATGAGACCTGGCCCATGAGGCTCACCAGAGGTGGAAGATGGGAAGGAACTCCTGGTGACCCCTGAAACTCAGCCAGGCCACCTTGGAGCTTAGCTCTGTTCAGCTGCGGGGAGTCTGGAGGAGAGCGTGG
Organism: Aepyceros melampus; assembly: GCA_006408695.1. Lineage (NCBI taxonomy): Eukaryota > Metazoa > Chordata > Mammalia > Artiodactyla > Bovidae > Aepyceros > Aepyceros melampus. The sequence continues at coordinate 57,297 of SJXQ01004573.1, forward strand.
CAGTGCTCTTTGAACTTGGAGGGCTGGCCTGACACTGTAGGTCCTGTACCAGCATCTCACCCTGAAATCAGAGGTGGACAGGAGCAGAGTGAAGGGCCCCTGAGGGAGACTGGGACTGGGATCACAGGAGGCTGGGGTTCTCGGTGCTCAATGTGAGAAGCTCCCAAGGCCAGGTCCCAGGGGCAGGACTGTCTTAATATTATACCCCTATTACACTATGAAACACTGAACCTTAGGGCCAGAAGAAAACCCCCCTTCACTGCCTGCTGACCTTGTGTTTCTGAGCTTACTGCCCAGGCCCTCAGCATCAGCTAGTCTCCCTTACACAGTGGGGTGCTATGCCTCAGTTTCTCCATCTGCAGAAGGGGGGTACACATCTATCTCCAACTCTGTGGTCATCCTCAGATCTTATACCTGGAATACCAATTCAGATTCTCTGCTTAGGCTATGAGCAGCTTGAGGGAAGAAGAGACTGCACTCGTCTTAAATGTAACCCTAAAAATCTAGCCTTTTCATACTGTTCATGGGGTTCTCAAGGCAAGAATACTGAAGTGGTTTGCCATTCCCTTCTCCAGTGGACCACGTTCTGTCAGAACTCTCCACCATGACCCGTCTGTCCTGGGTGGCCCTAAGCGGCATGGCTCATAGTTTCATTGAGTTAGACAAGGCTATGGCTCATGTGATCAGATTGGTTAGTTTCCTGTGATTGTGGTTTTCAGTCTGTTTGCCCTCTGATGGAGAAGGGTATGAGGCTTATGGAAGCTTCCTGATAGGAGAGACTGATTGAGGGGAAAATCGGGTCTTGTTCTGATGTTCAAGCTGGATTTAGAAAAGGCAGAGGAACCAGAGATCAAATTGCCAACATCCGCTGGATCATCAAAAAAGCAAGAAAGTTTCAGAAAAACATTTACTTCTGCTTTATTGACTATGCCAAAGCCTTTGACTGTGTGGATCACAACAAACTCTGGAAAATTCTTAAAGAGATGGGCATACCAGACCACCTGACCTGCCTCCTGAGAAATCTGTATGCAGGTCAGGAAGCAATAGTTAGAACTGGACATGGAACAGACTGGTTCCAAATCGGGAAAGGAGTACGTCAAGGCTGTATATTGTCACCCTGCTTATTTAACTTATATGCAGAGTACATCATGAGAAACGCTGGACTGGAAGAAACACAAGCTGGAATCAAGACTGCTGGGAGAAATATCAATAACCTCAGATATGCAGATGACACCACTCTTAGGGCAGAAAGTGAAGAGGAACTAAAGAGCCTCTTGATGAAAGTGAAAGAGGAGAGTGAAAAAGTTGGCTTAAAGCTCAACATTCAGAAAACTAAGATCATGGCATCTGGTCTCATCACTTCATGGGAAATAGATGGGGAAACAATGGAAACAATGTTAAGACTTTATTTTTTTTTGGTTCCAAAATCACTGCAGATGGTGACTGAAGCCATGAAATTAAAATACACTTGCTACTTGGAAGAAAAGTTATGACCAACCTGACAGCATATTCAAAAGCAGAGACATTACTTTGCCAACTAAGGTCCGTCTAGTCAAAGCTATGGTTTTTCCAGTGGTCATGTATGGATGTGAGAGTTGGATGGTGAAGAAAGCTGAGTGCCTAAGAATTGATGCTTTTGAACTGTGTGTGGTGTTGGAGAAGACTCTTGAGAGTCCCTTGAACAGCAAGGAGATGCAACCAGTCCATCCTAAAGGAAATCAGTCCTGAATATTCATTGGAAGGATTGATGCTGAAGCTGAAATTCTAATACTTTGGTCACTTAATGTGAAGATCTGATTCATTTGAAAAGACCCTGATGCTGGGAAAGATTGAAGGCAGGAGGAGAAGGGGACGACAGAGGATGAGATGGCTGGATGGCATCAATGACTCGATGGACATGAGTTTGAGCAAGCTCCGGGAGTTGGTGATGGACAGGGAGGCCTGGTGTGCTGCACTCTATGGGGTTGCAAACGGTCAGACACGACTGTGTGACTGAACTGAACTGCCTGGCTCTTAAGATAATTAGGCTTTTAATGTAATTGCAGGGACTTAATAACTATGGGTAGAATCAATGATGGAATACAGATTTGAAGTTTCTACATGTGCATTCAGATTATTATTAATTTTATCATTATTTTCTTAAAATGAGCACTTACTGAGTTCTTGTTCTCTGCCTGGTACCGTTTTGAGAGCCTTATATCCATTACCTCATTTACCCAATCTGACACTGAGATAGTGTCATGACTCCCATAATTTTTACTACTCCAATTATTATAGTACTTATTAACACTCTAATTTTAAAATTCATTTATTCACAGAAAATTGAGGTCACACAGCTTGCAGATGGAAGGACCAATTCAAACTAGACAGAGGGCTCCAGATGGGTGGGACTCCTACCCCCGCATACTACTGCCAGTTTTCAGGGACTTTGTGAATCAAGCACTGCTGTTCACTTTTACAGTCAACATTTTATTTTGCAATGTCATTAAAAACACCTCTGTTCCCTCTCCTCCAAAGCATATTCAACTCCTAGACTGTGAAGGCCTTAAGGCCAGAGACTATGCTTTATTCATCTCTACATCTCTAGTGCTTGGCCCAGCAGCTGGCATGCAGCAGATCCTCAATGAATATTTGATGACTGAACTACCAGATCAGGGCTGGACTGTTTATGTGACATTACAAAATCTGCATCTGACTCCTCTGGGAAACAAAAGCCCTCCCACACCTAACACACCTGTCATTTTTTAATGGCAGGATGGATAATGGTGTTCGTGTTGTATTTTTGTCAGTGATTTTCATGGTGTGAGACCAGAAGACCAGCAAGCACTCACCCCCAGGCACCTGCTCCATAAATATCTTGATGTAGCCATTCTCGGACACAGAGCCTAGGTATTGAACAATGTTGCGGTGCTTGAGGTACTTGTGCAGGGCGATCTCCTCGTGCAGAGGCTGGGAGTACCTGGGAGCAAAAACAAAGCCAGTGTCACCTGCCAGCTCCCTGGGGCTTGCGGTCCACATCGTGTCCTGCCAGTACCTGCTCTGCTGCCAGCCATCCCTTCTTTCCGGGAATGTTCTCTCTCCGGGCTCCCGGGAGACTACTCAGCTTCCCATCTGTTCTAGTCTTACTCTGCAAACTCACTCCAGCAATAGTCACCTAATGGCCCTCCCAGCCTCAGCCTCTGGCCTCTTTGGTCTGTTCTCCTCCAGCTGCCACAATCCTCCTTCCTAAAACACACACCTCATCTTATTACTTCCCTTCACAATGTCCACATAAAGACCTCAGTGCTGGGGACTTCCCTCATGGTCTAGTGGTTGAGAATGTGCCTTCCCATGCAGGGGATGTGGGTTTTATCCCTGGTCAGGAAACTAGGATCCTGCATGCTGTGGGGCAACTGGGCCCATAGGCTGCAACTGTTGAACCTGTGCTCTCTGGAGCCCACATGCTACATCCAAAGCCACAGTGCACAGGACCCCACAGGCCCCAGTGAATATCTGATGCAGCCATATAAACAAATGAATATTCAACAGAAACCACACTGCTTAAATGGCACACAAGGACCTTCAAACCTAGGTCAGACTACATCTTTAAACTGTCTGCCTCGTCCCAAGAGCCCCCCAGTGCCCTACGTCTTACAGTCAAGTTGCAGCAGACAATTTGTTCATGCCAGCAGCTTCTCCCAACAAACAACTACAACACCCCATCCATCGTGAAAATAAGAGACAGAACACTGGACGAGGTATTCAAGACACTGGATCCTAGTCTTGTTTCTTCAGGTCCTTGGAGAAGTCATTTAACCTTCTTGGCCTTAGAAGGTGGACGAGTTCATTTCAGACCCTGCCTTATAATTCAAATATCATAATGCTCAATCCCATTAAAAATGAATGGATGAACACGTGAATAAATAAAAGAATAAATGATGAAGGGTCTTGTTGTCATTTAGTTGCTCAGTCATGTCCGACTCTTTATGACCCCATGGACTGTAGCCCACCAGGCTCCTCTGTTCATGGATTCTCCAGGCAAGAATACTGGAGTGGGTTGCCATTTCCTCCTCCAGTGGATCTTCCTGACTCAGGGATGGAACCTGAGTTTCCTGCATTGTAGGTGGATTCCACTGAGCCACCAGGGAAGCCCAATGAAGGGTTCTACAGCAGCTAGAAATTGCTTCTACTCTATCCCGAATAATTTACTGAGCCCCTGGATGTAGGGATGTTTGCACATATCCATCAGCATTCATCAATGAAGGCAACATTGTGGACATGGTCAGAGCATGTCTGCGGAGCAGGGAGCTGCTGTTTCTCATACCATGGTCATTACTGGGTATGTTGCTTCTCTACAAAAACATTTGACAGTCAACATGTTCTTGTTTAGAATTAGGAGGCGTACGAATTTTAAATGGAATAAACATTTAGTTAACACTCTAAAAAATGTATGAGAAACAAATTGCTAGTACTGGCGGTTAAAAAAAATACTCTAAAATCTATGGGTGAGGTTGAAAGGCAGGGTACAGAAAAAAGTCTGTATTGCAAAAAACCAAATTTCTTTTTACCACATTTTCTGCAATGATGATCTGAATACATTATAGCCATTTAAAATTGTTACAATGGGAACTAAGGCACTGAGTCACATTTTAAAATATTGGCAAACAAATATCAATGTAAAAATGTTCATTTCTACCTGATGGGTGGGGAAAGAACTACAGTCTTCTTTTAAAATGTGACTCTTCAATCCACATGCCTATAAGTGAAGTTGTTCCATTTTCTTGATCTATTTACAATATGCAGAGCACAAAAGCAGATTACCCTTATGAGAAAAAAATTATAACTTCTTGATGACAGAAAGCTTTCATCCTTACTCCCTCCTCTGCACCATCAGTGGGGCACAGGGGACCTGGGGTCTGGGGGTGGTGGCTGTGAAGGCCCGCCCGACTTGCCTGCTGTCTCTCTCTGGAATTTCTTTGATGGCTATTCGCACTTGATTGCTCAGATCTCTGCCAGCGTACACGACTCCATACGTGCCCTTCCCCAGCACCACTCTCTCACCTTTCTCATCATGGTCGTACTCATACTATAGAAGAAAAAGTAATGAGATAAAAAAGCCCACACACTGTCCTGCAATTAAAAAAAAATTACAAATAACATTATTTGAGTACCAGGCAGGTTACATTTCATAAGTATTTTTCATTAATTAATTACTTTCAAGGAGTAGAGTTCTCAGTTACTCATATATTCATAATATGGTTTAATGAAATGAAATATAAGAAATTTAAAACTAGAGCTCATGTGTAACTTGGTGGGCTGACCTGTTGGAGATCTCTCCCCACTTTAATGCTGCAATTAAAAAAATACTTCTAAGCAACTATACTCCAAGAAAAAATTATTTAATTTTTTTAAAAAAGACAAAATAAACATGCTTCTAAGCATGCTGAGTACCACAAACAGGTGCCTTCCTGCATGATGTCTATCAGCTTGTCAGGAAAGCAACCACTTACTATATAGCCCAGAAAAAAACTGAAGGCAAATAAAACTGATTTCATACAAAGTACACATGCGGCCCCACCCCTGCTTTTAGAGGTACAGATCTAGCACTAACACACATTGCAGAATTCCACCTGCCATCAGTATTGCTCCTTTATTCCCCCAATCTTCTCATCAAAAACCTGTGGGGCTTCCCTGGTGGTCCAGTGGTTAGGGCTCCGTGCTTCCACTGCCGGGGGCATGGATTCAATCCTTGGTTGGGGAACCAAGATCCCACATGCCGTGTGGTGTGGCCAAAAAAATAAAGTGACAAAAAATTGTACAGCTTCCTTCCAGTTCCTTCTTCTCAGTGATAAAAACAAATGTAACTCCAGGCTGAGCAATATTTATTTAAAGCAGAAGTAGTCAGGCATTCTTTCTGTTATTTTCTATGTCCCACCATGCCTCTTTACAGAAGTGCACGGGACATGCATATGTGTCCCTTCCCACCCATGTCTAGGGATACGCACAACAATTACAATTACTAGTGGGTCCCATCGCTGTCTGATTTAACCAGACATCAGCCAGACAACCAGACATTCATAACAGGCTTTTATCTCCCACCTTCCTCTGCCTCCACATTTGTTACCTTCAAAGGGCATCACTCAGTTCGTTTTTACAACTAACTTTGATTCTAAGCTAAGAATTTGAGTACCTGACTCAATTATGGAAATGAATCCCTTTGATATTTTCTGAAAGAAACCTCAAAGAACTAATTTCAGCTTACTTGAAAGTATAATTAAAACTCACTAAATTACATGGACCTGAATTAGTGATAAGTCTGACAAATTGTGCAAGATTTAAACACATGTGTAGTGGTGTTGTATCTGTGAACCATCACTATGCTGTCCAAAAAAAGCTTACGATGATTTTTTTCTGAATATTATTTTCTTAATATTAAGAAATTAACATTAATTTCTGAATATCAATATCATTATATTTAATATATGCAGTAGATATAACCAAAGTCATTTCAGACATAAATGAAAAAGTCTGCTTCTAGTTGTCCAACTATTGCTCTTGTGGTTTTACAAATATTAATAATTAGCATAGAAAAAGCTTTTCTGTCAGTTGTACACCAAAGGGAATTTTAGTCAGTCCATGTCAGATTTTTCTTACACATTCTGGTTGATGGGGTCCCAAAGTAATGAGGTTTTTCTATAGAGATGCATTAAATTTAATCTCTGACAGTCATGAATAGTGGTTGCTAGCTTGTTCATAAATGATTACTTAAAAATACACACAAAGAACTTTCACATTAAAAAATGGGACTTTTAAGTATCAAAAGCACAACAAATAACTTTTTCCATGTTCCAGGTCTTCTGCGACTCACCTCTAATGTATCCCCATCAGTCTCTCCCTCCAGCTCCACTGTGCTGCCCACTCCATTGGCTATCATCTCTTTGACCAAAGAGCAAAACCTAGAACACCAATCAGAAAGATGCTGTTAACTATGATCATCCCTATTTTTTACCTTATGATATGCATCCCCACCAACTGGGTGGCTCATTGATACTTGAATACCCCCAGTGTCAAAGAACTCATTACCTCACAAGGCAACCCATCCTTCAGTGAACTCGATGAGAAATGCTTCACTTATACTGAACTAAGACTTCTTTTATGGGAGTCCCATTGACAGACTGCTTAGAATTAGTCTCTTTTGTGCATAACTACCCATTAGATAGGTATTGGGTTGGCCAAACAATTTGTTCAGGCTTTTCCGTAGCATCTTATGGGAAAAAAAAACACTGGAAGAAACTTTTTGGCCAACCCAACACATAATTCTATCTTGTCCCTGTAAGTCTTTCCTTCTTGTGCCCTCAATGTTTCCCCTAGTACTTGTTAATAAATCATTTCATTAACTGGTAATTCCTCAAAGGTATCCCTGTGCTATATTATTCAGGTCTGGCCCCAAGACCAGTGTTTCAGGGATAATTTAATCAGTGCTGAGGATATTGCCAGTGGGGGTCAGGGGCAGCGGGCTTGCCAGGTAGCTCAATGATAAAGAATCTGTCTGCTAAACAGGAGGCACGGGTTTGATCCTTGGGTCAGGGAAGTCCCCTGGGGAAGGAAATGGCAACCCACTCTAGTATTCTTGCCTAGGAAATCCATGGACAGGGAACCTGGTAGGCTTTAGTTCATGGGGTCACGAAAGAACTGTGACACAACTGAGCAATTTAGAATGAGTACGAAGGATAGTGGGACCATCACCTCCCAAGTTGCCAATACTCTAGCTCTTAGTGACAAATAAGGTCCTGCATAAGAGGAGGGTGAGAAGGAAATGCATAAGACAGCCTCATCATTCTCTTCATGTAGACTATGCTTAAATATCAACTCTAATCCATAGATCTTCCTCACAAATGCTGGCTGAGCCACATCAGCCACTCCCTAAACTTGTGCAGTTGTTTCTTTGCATACAAATGACTTGCCTCAGAAGGTCTGTACTCAGTATTCTCTCTTAGGGTAGCAGGGAAGAATATTGCAGACTTTAAGGGAATTTCTACAAAACATTAAAATGTTCTTCTCTTTAACACATCCCATCTCTGCTTCTTCTAAACTCTGAAAGCTGGGAAACATGATAAGTCAGGCTTCTTAGGAAACATATGGTATGCACTCAACACAATAATATTGAAAAAACAGGGTCAAATGTTGAGAACATGGAACAACTGGAACCCTCATACATAACTGGTGGCAGTATAAATTGATATGACCACTTTGGAAAAGTCCTGGCAGTATCTACCAAAGCTGAATATAAACCTCCCCTATAATCTAGTAACTCCATTCCTAAGTACATACTGTACAGAAACCAACGAATATGTTCACTGAAAGGCACGCACAAGGGTGTTCACAGCAGTTTTGATGATAATGGCTCCAAACTGGAAATAATTCAAATGTTTCCTAGAACAGATAAACTGTCACATATATCACAGTGGAATACTACAAAGTGAAAAAAAAAAGATGAACTAATACTCACAACATGGCTGAAATCAGAGAAAGAAGTGAGAAATAAGAGTGCCTACTTTATGATCCTATTTATTCGAAGTTTAAGAACAGGCAAAATTAACTATTGATGACAGAAATCAAAATAATTACCACTGGGAATAGGTTTAATGACTTGGAAGGGGCATGGAGCACCTGCTGGGGGCTGATACATTTACCACACTGTATGCACTTCACTTGTACGCATGTGACATCTCAATTAAAAAATAATTTAAAACACATGGCAAGAAAAGGCACTGAGGACAGAATGAGAGTCAGAAAGCTAAACTCTGTAGTAAAAGGATGTTCTACATGACATTTGACAGCATCTTCCAACCCTAAGTTGAAAATTGTGACCCAAGCGTTCTCTGGGCTGATATTTTGAATGATTTCTAAATATGTTGTGATAATGACTATCTGAGACACACTGAATTAAAATGTTCTCAAATTACATGATGCAAGCTCTCAGAGACAAACTATGAATAAAGGAATCTTCCCCAACCTGATAAAGGTTACCTATGAAAAACTTACCAGTAATATCATGCTTAATGGTGAAAGACTAGATGCTTTCCTCCTAAGTTCAGGAACAAGTCAAGGATGTCTGCTCTTACCACTTCTACTCAACATTATACCAGAGAGTCTAGTCTGGACAATTTGGCAAGAAAAAGAAAGAAAGGCATCCAGGTTGGAAAGGAAGAACTCCTAACTATCGCTCTCTGCAGGTGACATGATCGTGTATACTGGAAATCCTAAGGAATTCAATAAAAACTATTAGAACTAATAAGTGAATGCCAACTTACAGGACACTAAATCAATATTAAAAATCCAGTGTATTTCTATACACCAGCAATGAACAATCTGAAAATAAAATTTGAAAAACTCCACTTACAATAGTAGCAAAAACAAGAAGATACTTATATTTATATATATATTTAACAAAAAAGTATAAGACTTATACATTGAAACAACAAAAACTGTTGAAAGAAAGACAACCTAAACAAATAGAAAGAAATGCTATCAATGGAAGACTTAATATGGTTAGGATGGCAAAGCCTCTCAAATTGATCTACATATCCAGGGTAATATCTGCCAAAACACCAGCGACCTTTCCTGAAGAAATCAACAAGCTGATTCTAAGATTCACACAGACATGGAAGTACTGGCAATAGTTAATATGACTATGGAAACAGAACCAAATCGGAGGGCTCACATTTTCTGATTTTACAACTTATTACAATACTATAATAATCAAGAAAATGTGGGAGTATCATAAAGATAGACATACAGATCAATGGAACAGAAGTGAAAGTCCAGAAACAAATGTTTACATTTATGGTCAACTAATTTTTTAAAAAAGTGCCAATACCATTCAATGGAAGAAGACACACTCTTTTCAACAAACAGTATGGAGATAACCACATATCCACGTGTAGAAGATTGAAGTTAAACCCCCTACCTCATACCATATAAAAAGAAACCTCAAAATGGATCAGAGACCTAAATATTAGAGCTAAAATTATAAAACCCTTCAAAGAAAACAAACACCAGAGAAAATCCTGGGTTAGGCAAAGCCCTCTTAGATATGACATCAAAAGCACAAATGCCCAAAGAAAAAATAGATTGGACTGCCACAAAATTTAAAACTTTCATGCTGCAAGTGACACCATCAGCAGAGTAAAAAGACAACCCACAGAATGGGAGGAAGCACTGACAATTCATACATCTGATAAGGGCCTTGTATCCAGAAGGTAAAAGGAACTCTTAAAACTCATTAACAAAAAGACCAACCACCCAATTAAAAATGGGCAAAGTTCAGAGAAACTTGTCAAATTTTCGCTAGGTGAGCCAACTTAATGTCACCAGTAATGGGACAAAGATATTGGATATCTCCCAGTGTGATACAGTGAGTAGGATACGGCATCACATCCATGGTATTCCCACCCCAAATGCAAAATATTAACGTATTCATGGGGGAACAGCAAACTAACCCTAACTGAAGGATCGTATAAGATAAACTGTGTTCTTTGAAGGGGACTATGCAGATGTGACAGCTAAATGTTACCATGTGATCCTGCATCAGATCATGAGCCAGAGAAAAAATATTTTTTGTTTCACTATAAAGGACATCAGTGGGACAATACATAAAATTTGGATAAGGTTTGTAAATGACAGTGCCACATCAATCTCTATTTCCTGTTCTGATAATGCACTGTGATTACAGAAGCGAATGTTCATGTGTTTAGGGAAACACGCAGTCAAGTACTGAGAGGTGATGGATCATCATGTCTACAACTTACTCTTCAACAGTTCAGAGCAAGATAGTCATCTGCCTACAGAGAGAACGTAAAACAAACGTGGTCACAAATGGTAAACACTGCGACGTTCTTAGTGAAACATGGAAATTATCTGTACTATTTTTTGAACCATTCTTATAGGTCTGAATATGTTCCAAAATGAAAAGTTAAAAAATTGTTTTAATTCGGCAAATAATTTGAGTAGGTAGTTCTCCAAAGGAGATACATAAATGGCTAATAAGACCCTGAAAAGATAGTATTATTAGTTGTTCAGTTCAGTTGCTCAGTTGTGTCCGACTCTTTGCGACCCCATGGACTGCAGCACACCAGGCCTCCCTGTCCATCACCAGCTCCTGGAGTTTACTCAAACTCATTGAGTCCATTGAGTCGGTGATGCCATCCACCAACCATCTCATCCTCTGTCGTCCCCTTCTCCTCCAGCCTTCAATCTTTCCCAGCATCAAGGTCTTTTTTTTTTTCTCTTTAATTTTTATTTTTTAGTTTGTTTTGCTTTACAATACTGTATTCGTTTTGCTACACATCGACATGAATCAGCCACGAGTGTACATGAACTCCCAATCCCGACCCCCACCTCCCCCCTCCTGCCCCACACCCTCTCTCTGGATTATCCCCGTGCATCAGTCCCAAGCATCCTGCATCAGACCTGGCCTGGCGATTCGTTTCACTTATGATATCACACACGTCACACTGCCACTCTGCCAACCCATCCCACCCTCTCCCTCTCCCACAGAGTCCGAAAGGCCGTTCTATACATCTGTGTCTCTTTTGCTGTCTTGCGTACAGGTTTATCATTACCATCATTCTAAATTCCATATATATGTGTAAGTATACTGTATTGGTGTTTTTCTTTCTGGCTTACTTCACTCTGTATAATCGGCTCCAGCGTCATCCACCTCATTAGAACTGATTCAAATGTATTCTTTTTAATAGCTGAGTAATACTCCATTGTGTATATGTACCACAGCTTTCTTATCCATTCATCTGCTGATGGACATCTAGGTTGCTTCCATGTCCTGGCTATTATAAACAGTGCCGCAATGAACATTGGGGTACACGTGTCTCTTTCAATTCTGGTTTCCTTGGTGTGTATGCCCAGCAGTGGGATCGCTGGATCATAAGGCAGTTCTATTTGCAATTTTTTAAGGAATCTCCACACTGTTCTCCATAGTGGCTGTACTAATTTGCATTCCCACCAACAGTGTAAGAGGGTTCCCTTTTCTCCACACCCTCTCCAGCATTTATTGCTTGTTGACTTTTGGATCGCAGCCATTCTGACTGGTGTGAAATGGTACCTCATTGTGGTTTTGATTTGCATTTCTCTGATAATGAGTGATGTTGAGCATCTTTTCATGTGTTTGTTAGCCATTCGTATGTCTTCTTTGGAGAAATGTCTATTTAGTTCTTTGGCCCATTTTTTGATTGGGTCATTTATTTTTCTGGAGTTGAGCTGCATAAGCTGCTTGTATATTTTTGAGATTAGTTGTTTGTCAGTTGCTTCATTTGCTATTATTTTCTCCCATTCAGAAGGCTGTCTTTTCACCTTGCTTATAGTTTCCTTTGTTGTGCAGAAGCTTTTAATTTTAATTAGATCCCATTTGTTTATTTTTGCTTTTATTTCCAGTATTCTGGGAGGTGGATCATAGAGGATCCTGCTGTGATTTATGTCAGAGAGTGTTTTGCCTATGTTCTCCTCTAAGAGTTTTATAGTTTCTTGTCTTACATTTAGATCTTTAATCCATTTTGAGTTTATTTTTGTGTATGGTGTTAGAAAGTGATCTAATTTCATTCTTTTACAAGTGGTTGACCAGTTTTCCCAGCACCACTTGTTAAAAAGATTGTCTTTAATCCACTGTATATTCTTGCCTCCTTTGTCGAAGATAAGCTGTCCATAGGTGTGTGGATTTATCTCTGGGCTTTCTATTTTGTTCCATTGATCTATATTTCTGTCTTTGTGCCAGTACCATACTGTCTAGCATCAAGGTCTCTTCAAATGAGTCAGCTCTTTGCATCAGGTGGCCAAAGTATTGGAGTTTCAGCTTCAACATCAGTCCTTCCAATGAACACCTGGGACTGATCTCCTTTAGGATGGACTAGTTGGATCTCCTTGCAGTCCAAGGGACTCTCAAGAGTCTTCTCCAACACCACAGTTCAAAAGCATCAATGCTTTGCCGCTCAGCTTTTTTTATAGTCCAACTCTCACATCCATACATGATTACTGGAAAAACCATAGACTTGACTAGATGGACCTTTGTTGGAAAAGTAATGCCTCTGCTTTTTAACATGTGGAAACAGTGACAGACTTAATATTTTGGGCTCCAAAATCACTGCAGATGGTGCTACAGCCATGAAATTAAAAGACACTTACTCCTTGGAAGAAAAGTTATTAGTCGTTAGGGAAATGCAAAACAAAACCACAATGGGATTCTACCTAACACTCAGTATGATGGCTACAATAAAAAGGACAGACAATAATAAGTATTGGGAGGATGTGGTGAAATTGGAACCCCCATATGTTGCTGCTGGGAATGTCAATCGGGAAAACAGTCTGGCTGTTCCTCAAAGTTAAATACAGAATTACTTCTAAGACCCAGTAATTTGACTCCAAGAGACATTAAAACATTAAGTTCATGTGAAAACCTGCATGTGAATGTTCATGGCAGCATTATTCACAATAGCCAAAATGTGAAAATAACCCAAATGCCTTTTAAGTGATGAACAGACAAATAAAAATATCCAGACAGTGGAATACTATTTAGCCAAAAAAAGGAATGAAGTTCTGAATCATATTACAACATGGATGATACTTGAAAACTTTATGACAAAGGAGGATGCTAGTCACAAGAGCTCATGTATTATATGATTATAAATATATATGTGCATATATATATGAAACATCAAGAATAGGCAAATTCATAAAGATAGAAAGTAGATTCAGTGTCTATAGAGGACTCAGATTGGAGGTTTAAGTTGAGAGAAAATGGGTAGAGACTGTTAATGGATACTAGGTTTCTTCTAGGGGTGATGAAAATATTCTAAAATTAGACTATGGTGATGACTGCAAAACTATGAAGTGAAGTCACTCAGTTGTGTCTGACTCTTTGTGACCCCATGGACTGTAACCTACTAGGCTATTCCGTCCATGGGATTCTCCAGGCAAGAATACTGGAGTGGATTGCCATTTCCTTCTCCAGGGGATCTTCCCGACCCAGGGATCGAACCCAGGTCTCCCGCATTGGAGGCAGATGCTTTAACCTCTGAGCCACTAGGGAAGCCCCTGGTGGGGTGGCATATGCAAAACTATGAACATACTAAAAAAAAAAGATGAAACTGTACAATTTAAAATGAGAAAATTGCATGCTAGGTGAATTACACCTCAATAAAGCTGTAAAAATTATTTCCCATAAGGTAAAACTTCAGGGACG
>SJXQ01004573.1:82313-175982 GCA_006408695.1 Aepyceros melampus
TGAATAAGATTGATGAATCTCTTAACATTTTCAATTATTCTAAAGTTTTCTTCCTTTCAGAGTATTCAATAATTTGACAGTACCAATCCCACTTTCTTTTTTATTTTATCTTCAAGATTTAGCGTTTCTTACTGGAAATCTGAGTCCATTAGTAACTTCATTTGTTGCCTCAAAAATTATATCTAGCCAGAAGTTCAGCCGTTCTTGCCTGGGTGAATGTTCAATAATGGGTTTCTTGAAACGCTGAATTAACAACAAGTTCTGAACTAATGACCGCAGGTACCTGGAAAGACCACAAGTACCAATAAATTAGATTTCCAAGGAAACAGTATTCAATCCTCCTCCCTTTAAAAGAAGTTTCACCAAAGCTTTATTTCTTAAATTCATATTGCATAGCAGGTACTTCTTAATCATTTGGCAGCCACATACTTAATTACAAGAAACCCAAATGGAGCAAAATAAGCTTTTCCAACAAAATCATAGAACATGCCTTTTTACTAACATTGGGCTAGACCTCAATTTTGGTACATCTTGTTCAAAGCACAAAGACTGGCAAACATTTGCTACCTTAATTAACAAGAGCAAGTGGTTTGAAGTTCAAAGGAACTGCAAAATGACAAAATTTCAAACTCAGTGTCTTTTTATTTTCCAACAAGACAATTATAGATTTATATATAGTTGTAAGAAACAATACAGAGAGATCCCATGTATCCTTGGCCTGGTTTATACCAATCGTAACATCATGCAAAATTCTAGAACAGTATCATAATCAGGATATTGATATCGACACAGCCAAGATAGAAAAGATTTCCATCTGAAAGGATCCCTCATGTTTCTCTTCTATTGCCAGGCCAGTTTCCTTCCTACCCTATTTCCTCTTTGACCTCTGGTCATCAACTAATATTAAACTCAAGGTCTCTTAAAAAAAAATCAAATCTGACCTGGTGGATCTTTAATTTATGAGGTCTTCAGTCTCACCACATCTTTACTATCTTTAGGCAAATTGAACTTTTTAAACATAGCGCCAGGCAGTGGTGGTCTCCTCTCTGGTAGGGAATGGGGTTGAGGCGAGGTGGTTACACTGATAGTATCAGAGCATTATTTTGCTCTTTGAGGATAAAGTCTGGAGCTATCCTGGGAAGGTACGGTGTTGTAAAGGATTAACTTGGCAGGCCTGGGTTTCCAAACTACATATTCCAGAGAAAGGTCTGGCCTTTGACTGGCTTCTGAAGCATCAGTTCTAAGCCCTTGGGATATCCTGCCTGATAAGAGTCTTTGTCTACCTTAGGCCTTGTGCCAGGCCAGCTAGTCTACACTAACATTATGATTCACGGTGGAGGCCTTGGGCCATGTTGTATCAGTGTGATCTCTGGAGAGGCTGGGGACTCAGGTCAGCTACCTGCATGCTTCATGACTACATAACTGATCCTCAATAAAAACCCTGGGACTTCCCTGGTGGCTCAGTGGTAAAGAATTTGCATGCTTGCCAATGCAGATTCTTTACACAGGATCAAAACTGAGACACAGGTTTGATTCCTGGTGTGGGAAGATCCCACACGCCGAGGAGCAACTAAGCCCATGCTTCACAACTACGGAGCCTGTGTGCTAGAGCCCAGGAACCACAACTACTGAAGTCCGTGAGCCTAGAGCCTGAGCTCCACAACAGGAGAACCCGATGTACTGCAACTAGAGAGTAGCCCTCACTCACCTCAACTAGGGAGGAATCCACACAGCAGTGAAGATCCAGCACAATCAAAAATAAATGTACACCCATGGTGGATTCATGTCAATGTATGGCAAAGCCAATGCAATATTTCTGAGACCCAGCACGGGAGATCCCACCCATGACAAGGTCACGTGGAGAGACCTGACGACCAAGGTGGATCAGGACTCGAGGGACCCCCTGGACCTGCTTGAGCATCTACCCCAAAACCAGGATCTGTCTGTCTTACTATTTTATGCCTTTCACCAACTCTTCTGACATTAACAGGGGGCTATCCCTGACCACCTTTCTCTGGAAAAAATCAACTTAGGGCTCTAGTTGAAAATCTCCTGGGCATGAAAGGAGTGTTTCAACCCCCCTGTTAGCATTCTAGCTTACTTGGCAGGTTTATCTAGACTCTTGCAACATTGTTGAGCCAATGCTTGCTGCCAAGTTCTCACATCCCTTATCCATTGTGTTCCTAGGAGTGCATATAGTTAGGATGTAGAAAAAACAAGCAGCAGCTTTAGCATTAGCGACATTAGACTTTGAGTTAATAAGTTCTTTCTTTGCTGTAACCTGCTGAATCTTTGCTCCATAAAAATGTAACTCTGTACTTTAAGGGTGATGCAGGCTAAGGAATTTAAGAAAAAGCATTTCAAGGGAAAGTAAGTGTTTTAGCTGACCAACCTTTATCAAAAAGGGGTCATAAAATGTTAACAGGCCTCCGGGCCAGAAGATAATGTACAAAAAATAAGACTGCTGCAGGAAAGAACCTGATATCGATAAAAGTTAATACTGATGGAATGTTGAGTTGACTCTGCATTTTTCACCTTGCTGTATGTACATCTCAGGGTGTAAAAGCCCTCTCTGAAAGTAAAATAACGGGCCTCGCTCACTGAAGCTTGGTCACCCCGTGTCATTCTTCATTCGCCAACGTCATCCATTCTGAGGATATTCCTGGACTCTGCTGAGGCTGGACCCCAGCACAATATTGTAAAATAATTAGCCTCCAATTAAAATAAATAAATTTATATTAAAAAAATTTTTTAAATAGCATGTAATAAACAGTAACTGGAAAATGGAATAGCATCCAATACATTAAAAAAATAAAGTTTATATTCAAATAAAGTTAATTTCAAATAATTAATATTCAAAATAAAGTAATATTAAAATAAATAAATAATTTTAAAAAACAATTGATAAAAACCCTGGACAACAAGGCTCAGTGAGCTTTCCTGGTCGACAATAATTTGACATGTTGTCATACATCACTGCTGGGAGAATTAAGCACTGTCCACATGATTCCACTGGGCTTCCCTGGTGGCTCAGCAGTGAAGAATCTACCTGCCAATGCAGGAGATGGGGTACAACTCCTGGGTCAGGAAGATCCCCTGGAGAAGGAAATGACAACCCACTCTAGTATTCTTGCCTGGGAAATCCCATGGACAGAGGAGCTTGGGGGGCTACAGTCCCTGGGGTAGCAAAGAGTCAGAGGCGTCTTAGCAACTAAGTAACAACAACTACATACAACTCCACTGGAAGAGGACAACTGGAAGCCTGTTCCTGGTCTCCCCTGAGCTCTGCCCTAAGTGCCTCTTATCTTTGCTGATTCTAATCCGTATACCTGCAATCAACCACTGCCACAGTATAACAGCTTTTCTGAATTCTATGAATTCTTTGAGCAAATCACGAACCTCAGGGTGGTCTTGAACACACAATAAGTATGAACACTGTAAGTCAGTCCAGGTTCTGATGTAATGGGAATGTATTCAAGCCTCAGAGCTCATCTCCAGAGAGTCAGCTCTGTTTGCCTCAGATGCAGCAATACACCGTAACATTGCTGCTGCTGCTGCTGCTGCTAAGTCACTTCAGTCATGTCCAACTCTGTGCCACCTCATAGATGGAAGCCCACCAGGCTCCCCCGTCCCCGGGATTCTCCAGGCAAGAACACTGGAGTGGGTTGCCATTTCCTTCTCCAATTCATGAAAGTGAAAAGTGAAAGGGAAGTTGCTCAGTCGTGTCCGACTCTTAGCGACCCCATGGACTGCAGCCCACCAGGCTCCTCCATCCATGGGATCTTCCAGGCAAGAGTACTGGAGTGGGGTGCCACTGCCTTCTCCATATCCATGGGATTTTCCAGGCAAGAGTACTGGAGTGGGGTGCCATTGCCTTCTCCACACCATAACATTAGAGTGCTTCAAATAGCGGTCACTCCAGAAGAGCTGCAAGCTCAGCCTACCTCTGTGTTCTCTCAGCCTCAGAAAACTTTCAAGAAGTTCATAGGGTTTCAGGATCAAATTTAAGTCCTCTAGATGAGGAGGAAACACAGTCAACCCTAGGTATGGCCACTGAAATTCCTATCCCCTAGAGTCTAGATTGGCCCATGAGAGGAGATACAGAAGGGGACAAACATGGATCATTAGAAGCAAAAATGTTTTAATTATGTAAGTGATCAAAATGCATTTTAGACAAATCAGAGGATAGATTTAAAAAGCAGATTCAAAACTTCTTCATCGGCTACCTCCCTGAGACAACCACTATCAATATTTTTGGGAAAATTCATGACTCATCATTTATTCATTATACAAATATCTGCTGAGCATCTATTGATTTTATGAGACTACAGCAATCAATGACAGAACCATGTTTCTAGCGGAGCTCAGTGTCTATTGGGAAATCAGCTATTGCCCAACTCTCCCAGACCCTCCTCCAAGTCACATATGAAACAGAGGTTTTTAATGAAAATGAGTCCATATACAACAGTAGTTCTCAAAGTGTGGCCCCCAGGCCAGCAGCATCAGCTTGTAATTTCTAAATGCAAATTCTCAGGCCCTACCCTATACCCTCTGAACCAGAAATCCTAAGAGTTCGGCTTGGCAATCTGTTTTAATCAACACAGGTGATTCTGATAATGTCATTGATAGAAAAAAATACATGCTGCATCTGGCTTTTCTTATTCAGTGATAAACCATGAACACATTTCCATGTCTCCAAGTATTCTTTCTTGTACATTTTAATGGCTGCATAATGAGTTAACTAGAGGCACTCCTGAGCCTCCATTTTCCTGACCATATCTATGATGGGTGTTTTAGTTAGCTTCCATTTGTGATGGAAATCATTTACTTGATGTACTGAGCTTTCCTATCTGCTTTCTCACAAATGCACAATATGGACTGGTACCCAAGGATGCTCTGCTCTTAAGAACCTACATGATCTGAAAAAACTAACGGGACTGAGAGTTTTGTCTTGGAGACATAGCATGTAAGGATATATTCTATGTGGGGGGGTCTGTCTGTTTTTCCCTTCCATCACATAAAGCCAAGTGAGCCTTTCTGCTTTAACTTAGCTTTAATGAAGAAGTCAGAAGGAAAAACACAGCAGTTGTTATTGTTTTTTGTATTCACACTTTTCCTCCTGGGTTAACTTTTCAGAACAAGACTGGATATTGACATGGGTGATAAAAATGCATAGGTATGACTCACCAGATGGGAGGTTTCAGTCTGAACAACCTCTCTGCTGCCTGGACAGCCTTCCCCACATCACTGGCCAACATGCTGACACTGAAGAACTGACCTACATCCCAGTAGCTGTTCATTTTCTCCAAGCTCCCTTTTCTTCCCAACAAACTGTTCAGCCGGACACCTGAATAATTTGAATTTTAGATAAAGTTAAGACAAATATTCCTAGTTTCTATCATATCATGTAAGCCTTTAGATAGAGGAGAAACTGGGCATTGTATTTGGGCTACAGCCTCACGTGTGCTATCAGAGAGTAACTGTTCCTTTTGTGGTATAATGCTGGTTGTTTTTGTTGTTGTTTAGTTGCTAAGTTCTGTTTGACTTTTGTGACTCCACGGACTGTAGCCCACCAGGCTCCTCTGTCCATGGAATTTCCCCGGCAAGAATATTTGAGTGGGTTGTCATTTCCTTCTCCAGGGGATCCTCCCAACCCAGAGATCAAACTCAAGTCTCCCCCATTGGCAGGCAGATTCTTTACCACTGAGCCCAGGGAAGTCCCCTAATGCTGATTATTTGAGCATAATTTTGAATGCTGGACTTGTGTTGTCAAAGCATATCAACATGTGCGGTCATGAACAACTTTACCTATTTTCCTCAGTTCCATGGAAGTTTCAAATTGTTGTCCAGCAACCATCAGCAATACTGCAAGGTTGATTCCTGAATAAAGAGATGGCTGGAGCGCAAACCCTTTGCGATACCTGTAATTATAGAAGCACCAAAATTTCCTTTATATCAGATTATAATAGAAGAAAAAATGTAAATAATAGCACATATCAATCTTCTCATGAAAATTTTTACTGTTCTAATTTGTTTCTCAACTCTTTGCCCCTCCCTGCCTATCTTTACAGATAGCTACATGCACCAATCAGATAGCATCTTAAAAATGTGATAATAGCAACACAATAGCACTGGGAGTTTTAAAATCTTTCTTCATCAGATAGCTTTTAAAGAAAAGCTGTGGTCATTGTATAAAATAAGGAAAGTATATTAAAGTGTACAAAAGAAATTTAAAACCTATTATAATTCTACCCCTGAAAGTGAGCCACAATGTCAACTTATAATTTTTAAAGTTATACTCCGTTTGCACACTGAGCATTTTTTATTTCACGGAAATCTCAACAGGTATAGGCCCTTTTCTGTAGGCCATCTGTTTGTTTGTATCACGAAATGGAATTATTTTTTCATGTAAGAAGCAGTTCTGCCAACATGTTGGATACCAAAGAGCAGTGGCATAAAGTGAGAAAAGGGGCAGTGATGGTTTACATTAGGATAAAGAACAAGACCCTAAACCGTGAGTGCCACTTTTACACTGAAAGGTTCACCATGCCATTTAAAATTTTATTTATCATTTGTCTACACATAAAAAATGTATTTCTCATCCATGATCAAATGTGAATATCAAGATCAGGGAAAAAAGAATCTGATCAATGAAGTAATGACACAAAAATGTCTTTTTGTAAGCCAGGAGTGATTTTATCACTCATGTGACAACAGGAGGATTAAGCACCAACAAAACATTCATTGTGAAAGGGAGAACTTATCAGTTAAACCTGATCATGTCATGAAATCAGTTAAAATCTGATTCTGTGAACTTTGTGGCATGATACAAGTGCCCTCAAGTGGAGCCGAGGACATCAAGAAAGTTCTTCCAACCCCAGTCAACAAAATTCTAATAAAATTGAACCCTCTCTCTCTCCCACTGCTGCCATGCTTTGGGGATTTTAAATTCCATATCCTACTGTATGTGACTTTTTTTCCATTTTCTTTTATTATGTAAAGCTATCTGGGAAGAGGGCAGAGAGGGTGATTTCTCTATGTTTCTTACCCATAAATCAAATAGGCCCAGCTTAGGGACAGACAAGTCTCTAATTTGGAGTCAGGACTGCAGTCCCAGGTTTGTGTCTGTCCAGCCCCATGACCCTGGACTGGCCCCTGCCTCCCTGAGCCTCACGTTCCACATCTCTGATCCCCATGGCCTTACCGGAGCCAGCATGCCTTGACCAGAAGATCAAGCTTCACGTGCTCCTGTACCCACAGCACTACCTTCCGAACTGCACGGAGAGGGCTCTGATGACTTCCTTGAGGGAGCCACAGGCAGTCATTTCCTGACCTGGGGGTTGAATTCCTGGCCACGGTGGTGGGAACACAGCTTCCTATTTTGCCCCTGCCAATTATTTTCCTCTGTTTCCCTTCCCTTCAACACCCCGAGTGATTCTTCTTGATCATGCAGTGCGCTGGGTACTACTGGGGATTAACTAAGACTAAAAGAAGGTCCCTACCCTCTAAGAACCTATACCATGAAAGAGGTAAGATCTACACACAATTAGTGAAAAGACTGCTTTTCATGGGTGGCAAATAACCTAAAACCACACAAATCCATCTAGGGGGACTCATAGCAGACAGAGAGGCTTGAGATGTGGCATGAAGATGGACAGAACTGTAACAGCAGCGATTTAAAAATGGAATCCCCAGCATACAAAACGGCAAGAGCAGAGATGGGAGTTTGGGGAGCTCCTAAGAAACTCCAGTTTATGTGGACATATATCAAGTAGTGAGAAACAGGGCTAGGGGCAGGTTGGAGAAAGTCTGCAGAGCACCCAGAACAGTGATCTACGAGTTTGAAGTTGTATTTAGTAGGGAGTGGAGAGGTATTTCGGGTCTTTGAGCTTCAGGAAAAGTAAGCTATTAATCTATGAAGGATACACTTTACAGACACCAAACAGAGAACCTACCTGGGATACTGTTAGACCATTCCTGGCAAGAAAGTAAAAAAAAAAAAAAAAAAAGGCACCGACTGAGGGTAGTATTGATGGAAAAGGATGGTTAGGGAGGAAGGGAAGGCTCACAGAAGGGATGGAATTGGGAAATGACTGTATGGGGAGATAAGTAAGTGAAAGTCACCAAACATTAAGCAAAAGTACACGCGGATAAGGCTAAAGAATGGTGGTAAGAGACAAGACAACGGAAGCCATCCCTTATGGAGAGGAGGGAATAACTTCAGTCTTAGACATATTGAGTCTTAAACACCAGCACCAGCTTGAAAGAATAGGTAAGCAAAGAGTGTAATGTGGAGCCAAAGCTTAGGATATGGGGCTGGGCTAGAGACTGATTACAGCCCAAGGTGTGGGAGTGATTGGGATTACCAGGGAACAGTGTAGATGAAGAGAAGAGGGGAGAGGACAGAGTCCAATCTGTATAGAAGGAAAGCAAAGAGGAGGGGGAAAGGGAGCAGTCAAAATGAAATGAGACCAAATAGCGGTACCAAGAGCTCTTGCGATGGAAATGGATGATGCAGGCTGTATGCTCTATCTTCAAATACACCCAGGTTCTGACATCTCATTGTTTGCATCATTACTACCCTGGTTCAAGCTACCATCAGCTCTTCTCTGAGGTTCTAACTGTTCTCTGTGTCATCCCTCATCCACATGGTAGGTTACTTAATAACCACAACCCCTGCCAAACCACTAAGCACATGCCTTTGTCATGTTTCCCTCTCACAGATGGAATCTGTGTCTCCACCCCTTTGAATCTGGGCTGACCATGTGGTTGGCTTTGATCAAGAACATGTGGCAGAACTGACCTTATGAGAGTTCCTGAGCCTTGAGAAGCTTTCTGGTTTCCACATTCACTCTGTTAGAATGCTGTCCACCATGCAAGGGAGCTGGTCTGGCAGGACTAAAACCACTGCCAGAGAATGGAGGCTCCCACCAACAGCCGGCACCAGCTGTCACATGTGACTGAGGCCATCTTGGACCTTTCAGCCCTGCTGACTCTCCAGATGACTACAACCTTAGGGATGAGTTCAGCACTTCAGGACTAGAATCGGCAGAACAACTGCCTGGGAAATCCACAGAATCATGAGAAATCATAAACCCTCATGTTAAGCCACTAGGTTTTGGAGATGCTTGTAAATGATAGCTGACACAGTATCTGATAGCTGACACAGCCCCTAACGTGTATTCTTTGCATAACCGTGAGAGTCCTCTGGTTAAAACACAGCTCCGATCTGTCACTCCTCTGCTCAGAACATCCAGCACTGAATCACTCTGAGTGAAACAGTCTTCTTTTGCATTTCCTGCCACTCTCCCCTTTGCTCCGGCCTCATCATCCTTGCACATACTCGACATTCTTCCTCCTCAGGGTCTTTGCTGAGGAGACTCCCCTCAGTTCTTGTTCTTGCTGTCCCCTACCCCACTTTTGGAACACAGTTCTATCTGCAAGGCTCATTCATCTGATAGCTGACACAGCCCCTAACGTGTATTCTTTGCATAACCGTGAGAGTCCTCTGGTTAAAACACAGCTCCGATCTGTCACTCCTCTGCTCAGAACATCCAGCACTGAATCACTCTGAGTGAAACAGTCTTCTTTTGCATTTCCTGCCACTCTCCCCTTTGCTCCGGCCTCATCATCCTTGCACATACTCGACATTCTTCCTCCTCAGGGTCTTTGCTGAGGAGACTCCCCTCAGTTCTTGTTCTTGCTGTCCCCTACCCCACTTTTGGAACACAGTTCTATCTGCAAGGCTCATTCCCTCACCACCTACACTTTATTCACCTTCACTGAGCATCCTATATAAAACTGCTGACAACTCCCAACACTCCCTTCCCTTGTCCCTGATTAACTTTTCCCCAAAGCCCTCACCATCAGCCAATATTCTATTTTACTGTATTTGTTTGTTTGACTTTCCTTACCAGCAATGCAAGGTCCATGGGCTTCAGATCTGCTGTTTATCCCCATCATCTAGAAGAGTTCCTGGCATGCAGTAAACCCTCAGAAAACATTTGTTGAATGATTAAATGAATAAGAAATGAACAGCTCACTGAGAGGATAATGCCATGATGGTGGTGGAACAAGGTCCTGGAAGCAGGAGCTGGGAAGGAGGGTGCTGAGCTTCCTTGCCCCTATAAATGCATGAACTTGTGAGAAGAGTGTCACCAGCAGAAAATGCTGTTTCTAATGGCTTCCTTTTGGAAAAAAGAATCTGGAAATTCCCAGACCACGTGTATGGCATCTTTCTTACTGCCAGCAAACAGGCAGATACACATATGTAGGGAAAAGACCTGGACCCTGAGCTTGTGCAATACTATTCTTTGTAAAGATGCATGTGTTACTAATGAAGGTGGCCAGTTTACCATTCGATGGCGCTCTCTCTGCTGGCATCATCTTTGCAGTCGAATCTAAGAAGATGTCCTTGTAGATCCTCCCACAGAGGCAGAACATGTCGGGGGCCGGGTGGTCACAGCTCTGCAGAACCTGGAGCGTGACCTGCAGGGCCTTCTCACGATCACCTGCACTGTTTCTCCTGAAAGATTCAGTGATAAGATGACAAACGTCTGACTCAAAACACGGAGTGTATATATGTATGTCTATATCTATATATGCATTCATTCTGTGAAAGGCTGGTGCAAGGATGCTGTACTTTAACAGGAAAAAATTTACGTTATCTTTCATTTTACATATTAAAATGAAACAAGTGCTTAAGATCCACACCAGTAAGTCTCATTAAATCATACTCAGTCCTTACCTGATCTTTTCTAAGTTAGACCTAGACTGTGGATGAAAGTGTATGCAGATCAATGTATTTGGAAAGACAGAAAAAAAAATAATATGGCATCCTCCTGTTGCTGGATGGAGAGTAAAGATTTCAGAAGCTAAGCCTGAATCATGAGGATGATAGTCTGACACAAGGTTTCTTTGGAAAAGCGGCAGGGTCCCCAAATTCAGAAAGCCAAGATGAATTTAGAAATATATCTTGGCATTTCCTGACCTGAAATGTCTTGCCATCTTCAAACAGGGAATGACCTCACCAGTAATTCCTGTTATACGCATCAGAATCAGAAATTATTTATATATTCACAGATCACAGTCTTCTTTATTAGTATATTATATGGTAAAATTTTCATTTTATACACAAGAAATGGATTCCTTAGACAGCTGTTAAATTTTTTGCCACAAAATATCTTGAGTTTGTGGCTGTGAAATATTAAAAGTGTTCCTGTGAAGGTTTGGAAGCACATGTCCATCAGTAGTGAGGACTGATTAAGTCGATGGTTAATGCTATTCATATTATAATATAAAATATTAAACATTTCTAAAAAGAAATGAAGCAACTTCTATGTAATACTGCTATGGAGAAGTCTCCAGAACATCCTGTTAAGAGAGCAAGGTGTTGAATACTGTGCACAGAATGCTACCTTTTATTTAAAAAGGGGAGGATGTGAATAATAAATGTATCTCCTTTCATTTCTTGAAAATGGAAAATAAAAAGGTAAGAAAAATGGCTACTGATAGGTTGAGGGAAAAAAAGAAACATGATGAAGGGGGCAGGGACAGATAGAAAGTTCCATTAATACGTCTTGGAATTTGGCTTTGAAACTACATAAGATTTTTACATGATTCTTCTTAAAAATTAGACAATTCTTAAAATTTGCCTAAAAAGAGAGTTTGCTAATGAACATACTATCTGAATTTGTGGTTGAGGCAAAACAAATGAACCTATGCATCTGGTTGACAGCTTACCCACAAAAGAGAAACTGATTTATCACATGATTTACAAACACAACAATCCAACTGTATTTTCCTAAGAGGATATAACCTAAGGAAAAAATATAAATGCAAAGAAATCTTATATAGTTTCTAGTAATCATACTATACAAGTGATAATAGTGTATGTGTGTGCTCAGTCATGTCTGACTTTTTGCCAGGCTCCTCTGCCTATGGAATTTCCCAGGCAAGAATACTGGAGTGGGTTGCCGTTTCCTCCTCTAGGGGATCATCCCAACCCAGGGGTCAAACCTGTGTCTCCTGCATCGGCAGGCAGATTCTTTACCACTGAGCCACCTAGGAAGTCCAAGTGATGAGACAGTACTGGTGTTTTGAAAAAGGACACAAAAATATTAATTTAGTATCATTAAGAACCAGAATTTTCAGCATAGGACAAATAAATACAAAATCAAAGAAGCAAAAATCCTATTGTCCTAAATTTGAATTGGAATATCAGTAGGAATTCATGAGGTAGTCTCCCCAGCTCTATCTACCAAAAAGGTCCAAAGCAATGACCAACTCAGTAGCAATAAGAACCTTCAAGCCCTGACTGGGGTCTGTAAACTTCATCTCTCACTAAAGAAACCAGGACTCTGTGAAAGGATCACTGATTCAACATATGTCTAAGATGATCCTGGAACATCTTAACCCACAAAGAAACAAAGAAGCTACTAACTCTTATCAAAGACTTAGGAACCAACTTGAAAGTTTTTGGCTAAAGAGGGGACAATTTGAGCATTAAGAAGAAAAATAACTATAAAGCATTGAAATACAATTATCACTAAAATTGTGAGTTCATAAAGATCTTATAAAACCTCACTGGTCACTCTTAGAGGATTCTAACAAACCAATTCACTGTTTTTGAAAAATGATCAAGACAAAATTAAGCATACAGCTTCCTTTTCACATACAAACTGTAACCAAGTCATTGATGAGGGAAAATTTCTCTTTATAAATAAAGTTTTTGTGCTACTAACTCAGGAATTATAAAATTCAAATATCACTATTTTACAACTTCTAACAAAATAATGGATCTAGGAAATGAAAATCAAGGGCCACTAGCATCACAAAAAGAAAAAACAGATGAAGTACACAATCAACTATTAAGTAGTCTTTAAAAAAATCAAACCAACCTAAATAGACATTTCTCCAAAGAACAGATAGATGGTGAAAAAAGCACATGAAAAGATGCTCAAAATCGTTCATTATCAGAAAAATACAAATCAAAACTACAATGAGGTATCACCTCACAGCAGATAGAATGGATATAATCCAAAAAAGCTACAAGCAATGTATGTTGGAGAGGGTGTAAAGAAAAAGGAACCCTCCTACCCTGTTGGTGGGAATGTAAATTGGTACAGCCCCCATGGAGAACAGTATGGAGGTTCCTTAAAGAACTACGAATACAACTACCACATGATCCAGCAATCCCACTTCTGGGGAAATATCCAGAGAAAAACATAATTCGAAAAGATACATGCATCCCAATATTCACTGCAGCACTATTTACAATAGCTGAGACATGGAAGCAACCTAAATGTCCACCAACAGAGGAATGAATACAGAAGGTGTGCGATATATGTACTATGTAACATTACTCAGCCATAAAAAAGGAAGAAATAATGCCATCTGCAGCAACATGGATGAACCTGGAGATTATCATACTAAGTGAAGTAAGCCAGCAAGAGACAGGTATATATGATATTACTCATATGTGGAATTCAATTTTAAAAAATGATTCAAATGAACGTATTTACAAAATAGAAACAGACTTACAGATGTCAAAAACAAATTTATGGTTACCAAAGGGGAAACATGGTGGGAGGAGGGATGAATAAGAGCTTTGGATTAATACGCACACACTATTATATACAAGATAGATAACCAACAAGGACCTACTGTTAACTCTACTCAACTGTCTATAATAACCTATACAGGAAAAGAATCTGAAAAAGAATGGCTATATGCATATGTAGACTGATTCACTTTGCTGTAAACCTGAAACTAACATGATATTATAACTCAACTATATTCCAATATAAAATAAAAATTAAAAATTCAAACCAGAATCTGAAATAAGCCTTCAGATTTAACTACCAACTTACAGGAGTTGCGGGGTTGGGAGGCACGCAGCAGAGGGACTTACTAAATTATACCACAGGGATATGATCAGCAAAAGCCAGAAAATTTCTAACTTTACATGACAAATGCTTCTTTGACAAGAAAAAAAAAGAAAAAAGAAGATAAGAAAAGTTGATAAGAATTAAGAGTCTTATCAACAAAATGCAATGTGTAGACTTTGGATCATGTCAAACAAACTCACTGTTAAAAAAAAAAAAGACACAATTTGGAAAATCTGAACACTGATTTTTTTTTTTTTGAACACTGATATTAAGGAATTATTGCTAATTTTTAGGTATGATGGCTGTGATGGTATTTTACAAAAATTTCTTAATCTTTAGGATGATATCTTGTGGATGAAACATTTATCATTGAAATGTCATGTCTTTGCTTCATAATTAACCCAGTGTTGGGATAGGGTGAGTCAGTGGGAGTGGGAAACAAAACTGGCTTGTGATGGTAATTATTGAGGTTGATAAGGAATAAACGGGGGTTCATTATGTTACCTTCTACTTTTGAATATATTTGAAATTTATATAATAAAAAAGGGATGGTAATAATCCTGACTTAACAATTCTACTTCTGGAATCTATACTAAGAAATAGAAACATATATACATATATATTTTCAAGAATTTTTGAACAAATGTTTATTATGGCATTGTTCACAATAGTGAAAAACTGGAGATGATCCAAATATCCATTAACAGAAGAGTAGTAAAATATATTTTGTAACAACCAAACTACAGAATATCATAAAACATTTGGAGAGAAGCAAATCCATATGTAATTATATAGAAGAACATCCATAATAGCTCAAGGGGAAAAAAATTGCCAAACTAAATGAATAGCACAATCACACTCTGTAGTAAACACTATTTACACATAAGTTTATGTGCAGAGACGAAAGTCTGGAAAGATACACATTAAATTGTCCAAAAAAATCACTGCTGAGATTTGTACAAGGTGTTCCTGTGCTTATGTTACTAATAACTATTCTAATAAAGAGATTATTCTTTTTAATTTCTGGGCAATTTTACAACAGGCTCTTTTTTATGCTTTCTTCCCTGAGGACCTGTACCTCAAAAGACTACTTATGCCATTCAAGAAGACAGATTAGTACCTAAAACAGCCTTTCTCAACTGAGGGTCTGCTAGAGAAACCCTAGAGAAAATTATTTGATTATCTGAGTGACTATTTTC
Source organism: Aepyceros melampus (assembly GCA_006408695.1). NCBI lineage: Eukaryota > Metazoa > Chordata > Mammalia > Artiodactyla > Bovidae > Aepyceros > Aepyceros melampus. The sequence goes on from SJXQ01004573.1 coordinate 97,402, forward strand.
TCCATTCTCCCAAGGATGGTACATAGCACCATTAAGGATGTATGAGTTTATTCAGTTAATACAATGAATGCCTTAGGTCTTAATTCTCTTGGAACCCAACCTCGGCTAAGAAGGGCTAATCTAGACACTTGACATCCTTCTGGAAGCCTGCAATAATTAGGCTTCTATTTCAACTCAGACTTTCTCTATTTTCTATCTTGGTCTTGTCCTAATATATTGAATCCATCCTCTCTTTGGCCATAGAATCCAACTTTACCAGCCTACGAACTAGATCACTTGATGAACAGCCTACCCATGATATGCTTTAATTTTTAAGAGCCAACAGCTACCAATTCAACTCAAATTTACTAAAGCATTTAAATAATTTCTAGAGTCTGTTGTGAGAAAATGAAAACAAAGCTTTAATGTAGCACAAAATTCTATAACTGTTATGAGCCAACTTTTGAGGTGTTCAGATTCTGAAAAGAATGTACTTAACTCTTTTAAATACTTATTGATTTCAGTCCAAGTTTGTCTGGTTGGTTTTCTTTAGATCAATTACATCAAGATTTCCCTTGAACTTTTTCATTAACTTGAAACTTACCCCTGTTACTCACAACAAAAGGTCTTTTGAGGATAAACAAAACAAAGAATCAAATATTTGCAAAAAGTAAAAAGCAAAGGGATTTTCAGCTTAAAAGCCACTTTCAGATAGCTGCTAAATAGCTAATCCCTTTAGTGGTTAATAATCAGTTTTCAGATCTGCTTATTATTTTCACATCCCAAATTATCCAAGAATAAGCCTATAGATAAATACTTCTGTGTATAATCAGTCCAGCCACATCTGTTTCTGATAACAAGACCATTTCACAATTTAAGAGAGGCTGTTAATGAAGACAGTAGGGTCTCAACTTTGGCTGCATCCTAGAATGACCTGGGGAGCTTTAAAAACCTTGCTGTCCAGGCTGTACCTCAGACCAATTAAATCAATCTGTGGAGATGGAATTCAGGCATCAGTATCTAAATATTGGACAGTCTGATTCAGTATGTCTTCTTCATTGCTAAGTCCACTGATTAATTCTCAGCCCTTGTCTTTGACCTTCCAGCAGCATTAGACCATTGAGTACTCCCTGCTCCTTGGACCACCTTCTTCCTTGGCTTGCAGAATACCACACTTCCTAAATTTTCCTTCTACTTCAATCTAATTTTCTAGTTCCTATTCATTGCTCTGATCTTTTGACACTGGAGTGTCCCTAGGCATAATGCTTGGACTTTTCATCAGTAACTGCACCAGATTCCTTGGTGATATTATCCAGCATCAGGATTTTTCAAGCCATCTATATATTTTCTGACGATGCCCCCAATTCTATCTGCAGCCCCAGAGCACTTCCCTAAACTCCAGACTTATATATCCACTGCCTTCTAGGCATCTCACTTGCGTGTCTAATACCTCAAACTTAGGTGTTCAAAACAAAACTCTCGATTGTCCCATCAAATCTGTTCTCACAGTCATTTTCATCTTAATGATGGCTGATCCATTCTTCCTGTTATTCAAGCCAAAAACTTTGGAGTTAAGTTTCATTACTCTAACACCTTTTGTTCACTCAACAAAATCTGTTGGTTTTTATTTCAAACCATCGAAAAATGGCCTACTCCTCATGAATTCTACAATGACCACCCTGGTCCAAGTCACCATCATTTTCTGCTTCCACCTTTGCCCTTCTACAGTCTATTTTCAACACAGCAATCCAAGTGATCCTGCTAAACTCTAAGTCTGAACATGTCTCTCAAAACTCTCCGTACAAATCATATATCTGATAAGAAGTTAACATTCAAACTATATAAAGAACAACAACAACAACAAAATCCACCAAAAATCTGATTTAAAAATGGGCAGAGGATCTCATAAACATTTTTCCGAAGAAGGCATACAGATAAGCTAACAGGTCCATGAAAAGATGCTCAACATCATTACTCACTGGGGAAATGCAAAAACAATGAGATATTACCTCACACTTGCTACAATGGCTATCATCCAAAAGACAAGAGATACAAATGTTAGTGAGGATGTGGAGAAAAGGGAACTCTTGTGCCCTGTTGGTGGGAATATAAATTGGTGCAGCCACTACGGAAAACAGTGTGGAGGTCCTCAAAGGATTAAAAACAGAACTACTCTATGACCCAACAACTCCACTTCTGGGCATTTATCTAAAGGAAACAAAAGTACTAAGTCAAAAAGATACCCACACTCCTGTGTTCATTGCAGCATACTTTACAATAGCAAAGACGTGGAAAAACCTAAGTGTCTACAGACAGATGAATGAATAAAGAAAATACACACATACATAGACACAAACACATACATACACACAAACACATACATACACATGTTCACAATGAACTATCATTCAGCTATAAAAAAGTAAGGAATGGATAGACCTTGAGAGCCTTATGCTAAGTGAAGTACATCAAAGAGAGAAAGAAAATACTGTATAATCTCACTTATATGTGGAATCTAAAAATGAAAAACTGAATTCACAGGTATAAAGAACAGATTGGTGTGCCAGAGGGAGGGGGTGAGAGGTGGGCAAAACAGTAAACTGGGTCAAGACCACAAACTCCCAAGTATAAAATAAGTAAGTTTGGGGGATATAATGTACAGCATGATGACTATAATTACTACTACTATATTGCATATTAGCAAATTGCTAAGAGATATCTTAAAAGTTCTCATAACAAGAAAAAGATTGTTTATGTAAGGTGATGTATGTTAACTAGACTTACTGTGGTGATAATTTCACAATATATACATTTACTGAATCATTATGTTGTACACTTGAAACTCATATATATATATATATATATATATATATATATATATATGTCAATTATATCTTAAAAAAAAAATCCCCCCAGTGGTTCCCATCTCAGAGCAAATGTCAATTCTCTTGTGAGGCTTGACAAGGTTCTGTAAGATCTGGTCCCCACTGTTTCTCCAACCTCACCTCTTACTACCCTCTCCCCCGACCATCACTTGCTCTGCTCTAGCTGCTCTGATGTTCTACATGCTGATACCTAAACTTGGAGGGCTCTCCCCCCACAGTTTACATGGTATGTTCCTTCATCTCTTCTTGATCTTTTCTCCAAGTTGCTCTCTAATAAGTGAGGTCTTCTCTGAGCACTCAACTTATCATTGCCATTTCCCAGACTCACTGCCCCTCCTTATAACTTGTTTTCATAATTTTACATATTTTAAAATTATCTCCCCCTACTTAAGAATATAAGCTCCAAGATGGAAGGATTTTGTTATTTTGTCTATTTTCTGCTGTGCCCCAGGGGTTAGAAGTAGATCTGTCTATTAAAGGAATGATATACTGAGCAGGACTAAATGTACTGACATGGAAAGATCTCCAAGCAGTGACTGATAAGTGAACAAAGAAAATAACAGAACATCTCCTGCGTGGTCTTGTATTTTAAAAACTCTGTGGTATGACAGTTTAGTAGCATGTAAAAGCTGACAAAATTATCTGAAAGGACATACACCAAACTGACAAGAGAGGTTATTTCTGGAATACAAGTGGGATCACAGATTAGAATTACAAGGGACAACTGCTTTAAATGTAGTTTTTTCAATTTTTCATAAGGATACATAAACATATTCACGTATTACTGATGCAACAAAATGCATGGAGTAAAAACAGAATACTACACTGGAAATATATAAAGCTAGACTCCAGGTATTTTCATGCCATGCACTATCCATCTGAATTTGGAACAAGGTACTTGCCCTTTCTGCACCTCAGTTCTTCACTTGAAGAGTATGTTTGGCTTTGCTTGCCTCACAAGGTTACTGTGGGCCAGAGGTTTGCCAGAGCACTGGTTTTCACGAATCATCCTCTCTGCCTCTCTGTGTTCTATACTGTGTGTCTGTGAGAGAAATTTTATAGAGTGGGAGACAGAGTTCCAAAATAACTTTCTTCTAAGCCAGCTCTAAGAATTAAAAGCAAAAGGTATCATTAGAGCAGTATCCTTTTCAGAACAAACTTTTCCTTAGGTGGCCCATCAAAAACCTTAAGAGACTTCTGCTTCTTATCAGGATGTAGGAGAATGTGACAGGCCTTCAACTCCTGGGGTAGCAATAAAAACACAAATATAAAAATTATTCTGAATGAAAGGAAGAACTACCTTAATTAAATAAATTACAGAGAAAAATGGACCTTTCAGAGTGAGCAGAGAGCTGAGATAGCTTCCATAGCTGGGAGCCTGCTCCAAGTACTGATGAATGGAAGAAAGAGGCCTTCATAGAGAAACTTTACAAAGACGAGGAGACCATCAGCCAAGCTTTGAATATGATGATGGGTGATGGGACAAAATGGGATCTGGAAGGGTCCCCAAGCAAACACAGATCATTTAGTGTAATAATGCTCTGGCCTCACACCCACCCCCAGAATTCTGCCAAGAAAGCCACAGTGAATGAAAGGCTCAAAAGTAGAAGGACACCATAGAAATTCTCACAGCACTCAGATTCTGGGGCTCCGCCATCACTGACACTGAATCCAAAGATACCAGAAAGCAGCCCCACACCTTCTCTGCTCAAATACTGAGAGAATCAAAAAGGCAGCAGAGGCACAAGAGGTTTGGCTTGGGCTAACCACAAGTAAACTGAGTCTAGCTAAAAGGAGGGTCCATCATCAGATAAATGGATAAAGAAACTGTGGTACATACATTCAGTGGAATATTACTCAGCCATGAAAAGGAACACATGTGAGTCAGTTCTAATGAGGCAGATGAAGTCAGTCAGAAAAACAAATAATGTATATTAATGCATATATATGGAATCTAGAAAGATGGTACTGGTAAACCTATTTACAGGACAACAATGGAGACACAGACATAGAGAACAGATTATGGACATGGGCGGGGGGAGGAAGGAGAGAGTGGGATGAATGGAAACAGCAACATGGAAGCATATACACTACAATGTGGAAAACAGAGAATATAGTAAAATTATGAAATAAGCATAGGGGCAAGAAAATGTGGCCCATAATTGACATAAAATAATTAGCAGAACTAGATCCAGGATTGACTATGACTGAATTTAACAGACGAGCTTTAAAGCAACTACTGTAAATATATTATTTCTATAAATATAATGCATGTGTACATGTGAAATGAGAAGGTATTTTGTAAGAGAAATGGAAATTCTAAAAAACCAAATGAATATAAGTCCTAGAACTGAAAAACTCAAGAAAATTTAATACCATTGAATGGGCATAACATCAGATTTGGACACTACAAAAGAAAGGATGAGTGAACTAAAACACAAGTCAATTGAAATTATCCAAATGGGGCTGGATGGTGAGGGGAAGTGACTATGAAAGGGCAACACCTCCCCCCCAAAAAAAACTGGGTGGGTAAAACATTCTATATTATCTTGATTGTGGCAGTAGTTACATGGGTGTATTTATTTGGCCAAAGTCATAACATTGCACACTTCAAATGGGTGCAACTTATTGTATGTAAATTATTCCTTAATTACCTTAATAAAGTTGACTTAAAACTACACAGAAACGGAGTTGTGTTTCTGATAGTTCTGTCCTGCAGGCCACTCACTGGCCTGTTTGCCCTCATATACACTTCTGTTTTCCTCTGCTGTTCTCTGCATCACAGGGGGCTGACTCCTCTAGGCACTTCCCAGGCCCGCAAGTTGGCTGATTACCAGCAATGAATGAATAGCCAGTGGAAGGCACCGGTGGATGAGCAGCCAGAGGAGGTGAAGAAGCCAGAGCCCTTTTTCCTTCTTTCTGTGTTGTGTGTGGTGGTCTTAGCAACCAGCTGTATCTCTTCTTTACACCAACTCCCAACATGCTGGCTCACAAGTTCCAGGTGATCCTGGCTCCTGGGTTTTGGTAACATCACCTCTTCCTGTGTCCCTCCAGCCAAGGGAGATATGGGAGCTGCTTCCTGCTGATGCTAATTTCTGGGCTGCCTCAGTTCCCTGTTTGCCTTTGCAGCTCTTCCGTCACCTGTATAACCAGTTTCCTGTATTATGTTTCCTATATTCTAAATAGTTAAGAGTGGTTTCTGTTTCCTGGTTGGATACTGACAGACGCACAACTGCCACAAGAAAGCAGGTGCCCTCTTCCAGCAGGATGCCTCGTACTTACATATGGAGAAGGATCGGTTGAGGCAACCTGTGTTTTAGCGTGAGCAATGCCTAGAGCCAGAGAAAGATACAAACTAGAATGGTTGTGTTTCTCCTCTACAAATAGGACCTAGTTAGTAGCAGGGCAGAACCACTATTCAGTCATCTCACCTGTGCTCCCATCATCCCACTTTTCTCTGTTTCTGGGACCACAGGACAGTATCTGTGAAGACTGGGCTCTAGGTGGGCTGGCAGGCCCTGATGAGGAACTGTTGGGCATTCTCAGGCTGGCTTTCCCATTCTCACAGAGGCCATAGAGGCTGAAGTGTGTTCCTGCCTGAACTTGTGGTTTTCTCTCTGATACGCTCCCAGTGATCTCCACACAGATGGATCCAGTTCAACTCTATTCCTTATTTGCAAGTTGTAGCAGAGACTAGGATGTGCTCACTAAACCCCATCTATTTCTTCTCCCCTGGACACTCAGCCATACATTTCCCAACTTCCCCTGAAGTGAGGTTGGGCTACGAGACTGGATTTTGGTCAATGAAATATGCTAACAACTAATGATCATCACTTCCTGACTAAACTCATACAGATTTTCCTGGTACAGTAAAAAAGCAGAAACGTACATGTCCATCAACTAATGAATGAATAAATAAACTGTTGTCTATCAGAACAATGGAATATTCAGTTCAGTTCAGTCGCTCAGTCGTGTCCGACTCTTTGCGACCCCATGAATCGCAGCACGCCAGGCCTCCCTGTCCATCACCAACTCCCGGAGTTCACTCAGACTCACGTCCATCCAGTCAGTGATGCCATCCAGCCATCTCATCCTTGGTCGTCCCCTTCTCCTCCTGCCCCCAATCCCTCCCAGCATCAGGGTCTTTTCCAATGAGTCAACTTTTCGCATGAGGTGGCCAAAATACTAGAGCTTCAGTTTTAGCATCATTCCTTCCAAAGAAATCCCAGGGTTGATCTCCTTCAGAATGGACTGGTTGGATCTCCTTGCAGTCCAAGGGACTCTCAAGGGTCTTCTCCAACACCACAGTTCAAAAGCATCAATTCTTCGGCGCTCAGCCTTCTTCACAGTCCAAGATTAGTCAGCCATAAAAAGGGAAGAAGTACTGACATATGTTCCTGGAGAAGGAAATGGCTACCTCTCCAGTATTCTGATCTGAGGAATTCCATGGACTGTATAATCCATGGGGTCACAAAGAGTCGGACACGGCTGAGCGACTTTCACACATACACACACACTGACATATGCTACAATATGGATGAACCTTGAAAACATTTTACTAAGTGAAAGAAGCCAGTCACAAAAGATCACATATTATATGGCTCCATTTATATGAATTGTCCAGAATAAGCAAATTTAGAAGCAGAAAGTAGCTGAGCAGTCTCTGAGGGCTAGGGAGTGAGGTGGGGGAATAGGAATCAACTGCTAATAGATGGCCAAAATAGATTAGTGGTTGTTTAGGGCAGGGAGGGAGGCTAGTGGAAAATGGGGGGGTGACTGGTAATAGATTCAGGGTTTGGGGTGCAATACCCAGATACTCATATAGACATCTTCCAACTATATACCACAGTAGCGATCATTTAGTCATATATTCGTTCAGCCACTCGGTGGATGGAAATGTTTTAAAACTTATTAGTATAATGGTTATACAACTCTGAGAATATATTTTAAAACCACTGACTTGTATACTTTAAATGGGTGAATTGTATGGTATGTGAATTGTGTCTCAGTAAAGCGGTTACAAAACCCACAAAACATCCCTGGCAATTCACCATGGTTGCTCTTGTCATTTGTCTGAAAAGAGATCTGAGGAACTAAGGAGAGCAAAGCCTGAAGACGGAAAGAGATTGGGTTATCAAGCAATCACCAAAAGAAGAGACTGCTGAGAGAGGATACACTCACCTTGGAACGCTGTGTAAATAAAAATACAGTTTCATTGTGTTAAGTCAATGAAGCTGTGACTCCATTTGTTCTAGCAGTTACCTTACCCTGACTTGATACTCCAACTGACAAGTCACCAACACTAAGAAGCCATGGGTTTCCTCGGTGAGAAAGAGCAACTCCCCTCTGAATCTGCATCAGATCTCACTTAACAGACACCTGGGATCCCCCACTATGGAGACTTCTGCCAAAAGCCAGCGTGAGGAATCCCACCCATGACAGGTCATGCAGCAGAGATTTGATGGGCAAGGTCGAGTCAGATCTCAGGTTTTCCTCCTGGCATTTCCTGAGGATGTACCCCCAAAAAGCAAGAATCTGCCTGCTTTTCCACTGTTCTGACATTCTCTGGAAAAACTCAACTCAGGGCGTTAGTCTTCTGCATTTGAAAGAGTGTTTCAATCCAAAAACCCCTCTGTTGGCTCTCTAGCCTGCCTGCAGGACTCGTACAGCTGCGCATGTGATTGTTTGAGGCCTCCCGACCGCAGGAGGCACAGGAAGCTTAAAACATCCTAGGAATGTAGAGGCTTCCGAGGAGTCAAAATCATTAGAATAGGACTGATTAAAGGTTTCATTTGTTGAGCCAATACTTGCTGCCAAATTTTCCTATCTTTTATTTGTAAGATATAGTTGGTATGTAGAGAAAACAGGTAGTAGACCTGGTATTAGCAATATTAGATCTTTGAGTTAAGTACTTTCTTTGTTATAACCCACTGCACCTTTGTTCTACAGGAATGTAACTTTATTTAGTACTTTGAGGGTGATGCAGAGTAAAGAAAAAACACTTCTAGGGAAAAGGAGTTTTCTGGTTGATAGACAATTATCCAGGAAGAGAGCCATAAAAATGTAAACAGGCCTCTTGGCCAGAAGATAATGTAAACCACCTGAGACCTTTTGTATACGGGAGGGTATGCAAAAGGAAAGCTGGTTTCGATTAGAGTCTGGGCTGCTAATGCTGCATAATTTTGTATTACCCATTGATCTCTATGTACAATCAAAGTATAAAAGGCTTTCTGTACAATAGAGGACGGGCCAGTCCTTGGAAGGACTGGTTTCCCCCGTGTCTCCTCTTTACTCTAATTTCAGGCTGAATTCCCATCTGGGGCGTGGAGGCTCGCCATGTCTACTTACTTGTCCTGGCTTCTAAGATCCGTAAGAGAGCGCAGGGCGGGGCACTCTCTGACATTGAAATGGACGCCGGTGGCCTAACGTAGATGATGCAAGCTCCTTGTCTGGAACTTTATTGCTTTCCACATAAACCAAGTTATTCAGCCTCTTTTCTCCACTTAATTTTCCTACTACACTATTTCTTCCTAATCTAATATTTATAAATAAGTTTTTTCCTCGCCTACTCCATCTCCCCTTCAAATACTGTATGATTTCACTTGCATGTGGAATCTAAGAAGACAAATCAACGTAACAAAATAGATATAAACTCATAGATATAGAGAACAAACAGGTGGTTGCCAGAGGAAAGGGGTGAGGGAATGGGTGAAATAGATGAGGGAGATTAAGAGGTACAAACTAACTTCCAGGTGCAAAATAAATGAGTCATGGGGATGAAATGTACTGCATTGGGAATATAGTTAATAATTATGTAATATCTTTGTATGGTGACAGATAGTAATGAGATTTATCATGGTTATCATTTTGTAACATACAGAAATATTGAATCACTATGTTGTACACATGGAAATAAGTGTTATAGGTCAATTATACTTCAGTTTAAAAAATGACACTGGGTGGAAATGCATCAAAATGCTAATGGAGGTTATATCTTGGGGGTGGGGATTATGAGTGATTCCTATTCTTTATGCTTTTAGTTCGGAGAAGGCAATGGCACCCCACTCCAGTACTCTTGCCTGGAAAATCCCATGGGTGGAGGAGCCTGCTAGGCTGCAGTCCATGGGGTCGCTAAGAGTCGGACACAACTGAGCGACTTCACTTTTACTTCTCACTTTCATGCATTGGAGAAGGAAATGGCAACCCACTCTAGTGTTCTTGCCTGGAGAATCCCAGGGACGGGGGAGCCTGGTGGGCTACCGTCTATGGGGTCGCACAGAGTCGGACATGACTGAAGTGACTTAGCAGCAGCAGCAGTATGCTTTTGGTTGCCTGCAATGAACACATATTGACTGTAAAATTGGAAAGAAGACAATAAATGCAAAAAAAAAAAAAATAAAGATCAAATGTCAATAAACAAACAAGACCCTGAAGGATAGTAAGACTCAGGTAACAATGAGCATTCCAAACCAAAGAAACAGCTTTACAAACACCCACAGGGGACAACAGGCTGCTGCTCTTAACAGCTGAAGGCAGGTGACAATGGCTAGAGGGCTGTGAACTAGGGGGAGCAGGATGGGAGGTAAGGCAGGGCCAGGCTTCTCAATCAAGGGACTTCTACTGAGAAGTCACTAAGTTTCATATTTTACTCTGAATGGCTCTCCCAGATTCTAGTTCTTCCCAAGAAGCCTTCCCCAAATACCATCGTTTAAGATGACATAACAATGGTGGTTGGGATTCTCTGCTGGGAAGTAGAAGGAAAATTAACACTTATGCAGCATCTCCTGTGTCCTAGGAACTATGCTTTTTTCCTTATGATATTCTTTTTTAATTTTTAAGACCATCTCATTAATTCCCATTAACCTCATTTCTTCCACAGTGGTTCAATCCATGGTTTTGTGGGCTATACACAGCAGAATTATTTTGAAATATTTCTCAAACCATTTCAAATTTAAATGTTTTGGACAAAGTTAAATGCTTTAGACAACCAACTCCCAGTCATTTAAGAGCTATGGGCAGCATAAGTACAATGGAATATTACTCAGTCATAAAAAGAATGAAAACAGGAACAGATTCACAGATTTCGAAAACAAACTTATGTTTACCAAAAGGGTAGCATAGGGGAGGGTAGGGATAAATTAGGAGCCTGGGGTTAACACACACTACTATATATAAAACAGATAACCAACGAAGACCTACTGTATAGCACAGGGAACTCTACTCAATATTCTCTGATGACCTATATGAAAAAAGAATGAGTATATGTATAACTGAATCACTTTGATGTACACCTGAAATTGTTTCTTTTTTGTCACTCAGTCGTGTCTGTCTCTCTGTGACTCCATGTCCTATAACCCACCAGGCTCCTCTGTCCATGGGATTCCCCAGGCAAGAATACTGGAGTGGGTTGCCATTTCCTTCTCCAGGGGGATCTTCCTGACCCAGGGATCAAACCTGGGTTCCCTGCATTGGCAGGCAGATTCTTTACCACTGAGCCACCTGGGAAGCCCACACCTGAAACTAATACAACACTGTAAACCAACTGTATTCCAAAAATTTTTTAAGAAGAGCTATGGGCTGGGGAAGATTGAAGGCAAAAGGAGACGAGGGCAGCAGATGATGAGATGGTTAGATAGCAGCACTGACTCAATGGACATGAATCTGAGCAAACTCTGAGAGAGAGTGAAGGACAGGGAAGCCTGGCGTGCTGCAGTCCGTGAAGTCACAAAGAGTTGGACATGACTTAGCGATTGAACAACAAATGGGCAACTTTGGGGCTAAATTATGAGTAGTTTTTCTTATTAGCCATAATTTCTACAGACTATGCCAGTAAGTCACTTTGTCACTTGCTATACTGTCTCCTGCAATCTGTTTTCCCAGGAGGTACAGCATGATGATTTAATATACATATACACTGTGAAACAATTACCACAATTAAGTTAGTTAACACATCCACCATCTCGCATACTTTTTGTGTGTGCTGAGAACACATTCCCACCAACAGTGTTCCCCTTTCTCCACCCTTTCACCAACACTTAGGAGGTATCATGGTTTTGATTTGTATTTCCCTGATGATCAGTTATGGTGAGCATTTTTTCATGTATCTCTTGGCCATTTGGATGTCTACTTAGAAAAAAATGTCTATTCAGGTCCTCTGCTGATTTCTTAATCAGATTGTCTTTTCTATTGAGTTGCATGAGTTTTTTATATATTTTAGATACTAATCTCTTATCAGATAGATGGTTTCCAAGTAATTTTTTTCCCACTCTGTGGACTGCCTTTTCATTTTGTTGATTAGTTCCTCTGCTGTACAGAAGTGTTTTAGTTTGATATAGCCTCAGTTGTTTATTTTATTGTTAATGTTGCTTTTTTGTCTGTGCTTCTAATGTCATGACTAAAAAAATTAGTGTCAAGACCAATGTCAAGGAGTTTTTCCCTATGTTTTTCTTCTAGAAGTTTCATGGTTTCAGACCTTAGATATAAGAACTGGATTCAAGTTAATTGTTGCTTATGATGTAAGGTGAGAGTCAATTTTACTCTTTTGAATGTAAATATCCACTTTTGTGGGCTTCTCTTGTGGCTCAGCTGGTAAAGAATCTGCCTGCAATTCAGGAGACCTGGGTTTTATCCCTGGGTTGGGAAGATCCTCTGGAGAAGGCAAAGGCTATTCACTCCAGTATTCTGGCCTGGAGAATTCCACAGACTGTATAACTCATGGGGTCACAAAGAGTCAGACACGACTGAGTCACTTTCACTTGCAATATTGTACCTAAAGGGCTTCCCTCATAGCTCAGTTGGTAAAGAATCCACCTGCAATGCAGGAGACCCCGGTTCAATTCCTGGGTTGTGAAGACCCCCTGGAGAAGGGATAGGTTACCCATTCCAGCATTCTTAGGCTTCCCTTGTGACTCAGCTGGTAAAGAATCCGCCTGCAATGTGGGAGACCTGGGTTTGATCCCTGGGTTGGGAAGATCCCCTGGAGAAGGGAACAGCTACCCACTCCAGTATTCTGGCCTGGAGAATTCCATGGTGTGTATAGTCCATGGGGCCGCAATGAGTTGGACACAACTGAGCCACTTTCACCCACTTTTGTCAACACCATTTACTGAAAAGACTATCTTTTCTCCATTATGTAATCCTGATGCCCTGTCAAAGATTAGTTGACTGTATATGCATGGACTTATCTCCTGGGCACTATTCTGTTCTACTGGTCTGTGTGTCTGTATCATTTTGCTAGTATCATACCATTTTGATTACTATACCTTTGTAATACATATAGTTTCAAATCAGGAAGTATGATACAGCTTTGTTCTTCTTTCTCAAGATTGCTTAGGCTATTTGGAGGTCTTGTGTGATAAAATTCTATATGAATTTTAGGGTTTTTTTCCCCACTTCTGTGGAAAACGCAGTCGGGATTTTGACAGAGATTCTATAATATTTTTAAATCATACTAGGTAACCTCCCCATTTGAATTAAGAAGTGAAAGGAGAAGATAAATGAAGAAGAACTGAACTTTTATTAACAGCCATCTAGCTGCTGGAAGCTATGCAGCCACTTGCATGTGGTTTATCTATTTTAATCCACACCATAGGATTGTCATCCTGGTACCTTGTCAACATCATATTGCTGGTAAGTGATTCAAAGATCAAAGCAAATGCTCTTCTCACAACCCAGAATGACTCCCTATAAAGCAGTGGTCTCACGTCAGGCTCATTTTGTCCCTAGGGGACACCTAGCAATGTCTGGAGACACTTCTGATTGTCACAACTTTGGTTGAGGGAGGTGGCCACTGGCATCTAGTGTAGAAGGACTGGGAAGTTGCTAAACTCCCTACAATACATAGGATGGCCTCCCAAACAGAATTATGCAGCTCCAGACGTCAGTAATGCAAAGCTGAGAAACTTGCTGTCCATTAATCAACTCTAAATTGACTACACACACTATTCTTTCCCCTACAAATCTCTACATTCAAACAAACTTTGTCTCATTCAAAATCATCACCTCAGAGGACCATGTACTTACCCCAGCAACGTTTTCATGCTAACAACACTTTTATCAGCACTGCTTTATGAAATTTCTTCCTTTAAACTATCTTCTTTGGTGGCACAATCTCTGCATTTTCCAAGTAGTTTTGATATTTAGAAATGGTCAAACATTTTCTCTTAAACTTAGAAAAAATACAGATGAATAAACTACACAGTAAGAGTCACAGTCACAGCCAAGCACTAGCTTCATGTCAGGATTACTCTCTGGAATGCTTACTACATGGTAAATGTTAGTACCCATTTTACATATGAGGAAGGTAAGGCTTCAGGAGAGTCAGTGACTTATCATGGCCATGAGACTTAAGTATAAGAGTTGGAATTCAAATCCAAATCTGTTTTCCTTCAAAGCCCAAAGTAATGATACTGATTTCCTACAGGCCATGTTAGTTGACAAAACAATTCTGAAGGAAAAATCTCCCCTCACCCAATGATACAATGGTATTCTGAATAATGGCAGTGTTGTCAAAGGCAGAGTACTGCAGCATGATTAATTTGAAGAGAACAAGTTCACTTGTCTATGTAAGTTCAGTGTGTAATATGTACACATGTGATCACATTTTTAAATCATTCAATAACTTTAGTCACTGGTAACGAGCTCTCTCCTCCTTTAGCACAAAGCCCTTCCACTGACATACAAATAAGTCAGTAAATGAAGGAAGGACAAAAGAAAGGGAATTACAGCAGGAATTTGACAGAAAAGTAAGATTAACATACGCTCAAGGATACCAGCAGGGAGGAAGGAGGACAGATAGAAGTGATAACTTCTCTGGATAAAAATTTTTCAAAAGGAAAATACGTATTATCAGGCAGGCCACTGCTCAGAAGATATAAGATCTATTTCTCAGAAAAAAATGCAATTGGTCTTTTGGTATAAAAAGTGTTTACTATGAAAGTGGCTTTAATATTCAGCTACTGTCTAATGCCCTCATCATATATGAAAAAGTGAGACATAAAAGTATAGCCCAACAGATGCTGAGTAAATTGGGTTGAATTCCATCTACAGGTTTTATAGAGCAAACATATCCTTCCCAAAGGATCAAGGAGTGCCTGGTACCCTTGCCAGCTAGACCTCTAGTCTAGAACATTCCAAAGCATCTTAAACACCTAAGATGATATCACCATCCTTAGCAACTTAAATACTTAAGATCACATCTTATCTTTGCTTTTCTATATAGTTAAGGGTTTCTGTATCTGTAAAGCAAATGGTTTAGCTTTGCATGTTTTTTTTTGTATTTTATAGAATTTAAGATATCATTATTTGATGGCTCGAGAAAGAAAAAAAAAATCTATTAACTAAATCATGACCAAGTATTATGAGGTCACCAATTGTAAGATAACAAATTTCAGCATTACTTTAAAAATATAAAAAATTCTGCATCTTAGGAAGAAATAAGATACATGGAATTATCTTATATGTTACTTTTATGTCTTGCTTCTTTGGTATAACACTGTGTTTATAAAGGGCTTCCAGGTAGTGCAGTGGTGGAGAGTTCACCCGCCAATGCAGGGGATGTGGGTTTGATCCCTGGGTTAGGAAGATCCCCTGGAGGAGCGGCGGCAACCTGCCCCAGTGCTCTTGCCTGGAGGATCCTATGGACACAGGCGCTTGGCAGGTTCCAGTCCATGGGGTTGCAGAGAGTCAACACACAAATGAGCGTGCACGAACACACACATACACACACAAAGTATGGCCCTACAATTCCAAGAGGCCTATGGCTTATTTTAGTTGCCCATCAGGCAAACAAAATAGAAGCTCAAGCTTTCTGGGCAGAGTTCCCTTGATTATGCCATGATATGAAACCAGTGTATGTAGAAAACTGGGTTCAAACTGGGGAGTTCTAGTTCCCAAGCTCTTATTGACCAGTTGCTTTATTCTGGGCCCTTGCCTTTCTTTCTCCTCTCTAAAACAAAGGATTGAGACTACATGATTCCTTGTAAATGCACAGCTTCTGTGGTTCTCTTCGTTGCCAGGAAAACAATCACCACAAATGCGTATCCTTCTTTTTGCAACATGGTTTTAGGTCCCTGGAGGCAAATGGGCTAGGAAAGTAGTGCTAGTAAGTCAGACACAGAAAGACAACTATCACATGACATCGCTAATATGTGGAGTCTAAAAAAATGATACAAATGAACTTACTTACAAAACATGAATAGTCCCACAGAGACAGAAAACAAATTTATGGTTACCAAAGGGAAAAGGGGGGGAGGGATAAATTAGGAGATTGGGATTAACAAATATATACTACTATATATAAAATAGATACAAGGACTTACTTAATAGAACAGGGAACTATACCTGTTATAATAACTTATAATGGAAAAGAATCTGAAAAAGAATATATGTAATATGTTATCACTTTGCTGCATACCTGAAACTGACGTAACATTGCAAACCAACCACGTTGTTTAGTCGCTGTGTCCGACTCTTTGTGACTCCATGGACTATAATCCACCAGGTTCCTCTGTCCATGGGGCTGTCTAGGCAAGAATACTGGAGTGGGTTGCCATTTCCTTCTCCAGGGGATCTTCCTGACCCAGAGATCAAACCCACATCTCCTGCATTGGCAGGCAGTTCTTTACTACTGAGACACCTGGGAAGTCCCTGTAAACCAACTATACTTCAATTTAAAAATAGACAAAAAAAGTAGGGTGATGTCATCATTTTCCTACCCTTTACAAACATGTAACAAAAATGGTTCTTTATCTAAACATATGAATTAATATGGTGAGATCACACAGTGAACATAAACAAAATAAAGAAAAGGAGGCTGGCAGTTACTGCAGAGACACAAGTTCTCTCCAAACCTCCACCTGAGCAGGGGCCTGGCTGGGTAGCCCAGAGGTTGAGGATGAGCTGACTGCTGTAGGTTCTGGAACAAGCCTGAAGTCCCTTTGGTGTGTGCTGGATTCAGTATCATTCATTTTATATTCCCCCACATGTTTCTAGGGCCCACAGAGTATCTTCCTCTCTCCATCCTTAACTTGTTCACAGAGTGATACATCAGCTATTCCAATACACATGTCACACATTCAGCCTCCCCTTCCACTTTGCTGAATAGTTCAATGTTGCCAGGGTTGGCGGTCTGGACCCAAAGATGCAGGGAGTAGAATAAGAGTAAACTCCCGCTCTTTGACAGGCTAATTTTGTTGTTTTTCAACCCAGGACTTTGATTCTCTTGTTCTTCTTCCAGACCATGCATCTGCCTGCTGCCTTGATCCCTAGTCGGATCTTCTAGCTGCCATAGCATATCTAATAGAGTCCCGTCTGTAAAAGTAACAGCCAGTAAAAACTGTTCATAAAGGTTCTGTGCCACTGGGAGGCAAGCAATTTAAGTGCTCAGTGGAAATGGGAAGTACCTTTGACTGGGCTTCTGAATGCAGTGAAGGGGAAGCTGTCAGGAAAAGATGCCAGTTCAAGGCAGCATAATACAGGAGCCCTTGGCATCTGACGGTGCAATCATTCATCACTGTCAACCTTTAGTAACGCTAATGGCCATGATTTGTTCCACTTCCTAAGAGTTAAAGGTCAACTGTAATGCAGGAAAATTCATTATTTGTTCAACACTGATATTCCCCTTTATAAACACACAGTACTCCATACACTTTCTCAAAACTGTACATGATGCCAAGTCCTACTGTGACTCTGCTGATGGGTGGCCAAGTTATAGCTAAAGCAAAGATTCAGGACCAGACTGCATGGATACATGAGGCAAATACTGCAGTTCCACAGAAAATCCCCCTCTGGTTGGAGAAAATGAGATTCTTGGCAATGAGGGGCCTGACCAGCCTCAATACATATTTGTGGTGATTGTTTTCCTGACAGTGTAGGGAACCACTGTCTAACAGGACAGAGGTCCCCAGCACCTAGGATCTAATGCCTGATGATCTGAGGTGGAGCTGATATAATAATCATAGAAATAAGGTACACAATAAATGTAATGTATTTGAATCATCCCCAAACCATTCCCCCAACCCTGCTCCATGGAAACACTGTCTTCCATGAAATGGGTCCTTGGTACCAGAAAGGTTGGGGACCGCTGTACAGGGGACAATCAGACTAGAAGGATCATCAGAAAGGTGGTTGTCCAGAGAGTAATCCCAGCCATTCCGCTTCCAAATGGGAAATGTGTATCATCTTGGAATCACTTTATCTTGCGACACTGGGTTCTCCTAGATACTGATTTTCCATTTCAGAACACGTTTTATTCTTTTATTACTTTGAGTGGATGGTAATCAGATTATTTCATTCTGCTTGACAACCGGTACCTCTACTTCGTCCAGGAAAAGACTTGGTGGTGAGTGATTTTTTTTAAAAGCCCTCTTAGTTTCAATTTAACGAACCATTTTAAAAAATAGCACCTATGGTATGCCAGGCATTCTTCCAGAAACTTCACCAGGGATAACTGATTAATTCTTTTAAGTCAAGGATCGACCAAGTATAATTTAAGAATAAATATAATTTATTCTTAAATTATACTTAAATAAATTTACATATTAAGACTAAATTATAATGATGATTTATATATACTTAATATATAATTTGGAGAAGGCAATGGCACCCCACTCCAGTACTCTTGCCTAGAAAACCCCGTGGATGGAGGAGCCTGGTGGGCTGCGTCCATGGGGTCGTGAAGAGTCAGACACAAATGAGCAACTTCACTTTCACTTCATTTTCCTGCATTGGAGAAGGAAATGGCAACCCACTCCAGTGTACTTGCCTGGAGAATCCCAGGGATGGTGGAGCCTGGTGGGCTGCCATCTGTGGGGTTGCACAGAGTCGGACACAACTGAAGCGACTTAGCAATATATAATTAAGTATAAATTATATCTATCTCCCCACTACTCTGGGGGGACAGAGTTACAGAATTTCCTTTTCAGACTTAAGGAAGATGCCCATCCCCATGTTCCCCGCCTTGGGATGCTGAGTTTAAAGACTGCTGGGGAGAGAGAAGGCATATTTTCATAGAGACCATGGAGCTCCTCCACCAACAAGAGTAAAAATCCTGACTACCACTGCTTGCTGGTTGCCTGCTGGCTCAGAATCCGGTAAAGAATCCATCTGCAATGTGGGAGGCCTGGGTTCAGTCCCTGGGTTGGAAAGATGCCCTGGAGAAGGGAATGGTTACCAACTCCAGTATTCTTGCCTGGAGAATCCCATGGACAGAGGAGCCTGGCGGGCTACAGTCCATGGGGTCACCAAGAGCTGGACACGACTGAGCAACTTCACTTAACCACTGCTTGCAGGTGTCTAGTACAGTAGGACACAAGCATGTGCTATGTGCCCAACAGAAATGTGCCCGGAGGTGTGCAAAGGCCATACATAAATGCTAATAGCAACACTGTTCTCAGTACCCCAAAACTGGAAACAACTTCGTCTGCCAGCTGTGAAATGGATAAATCACTTGTGGCACATCCACACAGCAAATTACTCCACAGCAAGGAGAAGGAATAAACCACTGACACCGTAAACAGTTCAGTTCAGTTCAGTCGCGCAGTCGTGTCCGACTCTTTGCGACCCCATGAATCGCAGCACGTCAGGCCTCCCTATCCATCACCAACCCCGGAGTTCACTCATCACGTCCATTGAGTCCATGATGCCATCCAGCCATCTCATCCTCGGTCGTCCCTTTCTCCTCCTGCCCCCAATCCCTCCCAGCATCAGGGTCTTTTCCAATGAGTCAACTCTTCGCATAAGGTGCCCAAAGTACTGGAGCTTCAGTTTTAGCATCATTCCTTCCAAAGAAATCCCAGGGTTGATCTCCTTCAGAATGGACTGGTTGGATCTCCTTGCAGTCCAAGGGACTCTCAAGAGTCTTCTCCAACACCACAGTTCAAAAGCATCAATTCTTCGGCGCTCAGCCTTCTTCACAGTCCAACTCTCACATCCATACATGACCACAGGAAAAACCATAGCCTTGACTAGACGGACCTTAGTCGGCAAAGTAATGTCTCTGCTTTTGAATATACTATCTAGGTTGGTCATAACTTTTCTTCCAAGGAGTAAGCGCCTTTTAATTTCATGGCTGCAGTCACCATCTGCAGTGATTTTGGAGCCCAAAAAAACAAAGTCTGACACTGTTTCTACTGTTTCCCCATCTATTTCCCATGAAGTGATGGGGCCAGATGCCATGATCTTCGTTTTCTGAATGTTGAGCTTTAAGCCAACTTTTCCACTCTCCTCTTTCACTTTCAACAAGAGGCTTTTTAGCTCCTCCTCACTTTCTGCCATAAGGGTGGTGTCATCTGCATATCTGAGGTTATTGATATTTCTCCCAGCAATCTTGATTCCAGCTTGTGTTTCTTCCAGTCCAGCATTTCTCATGATGTACTCTGCATATAAGTTAAATAAGCAGGGTGACAATATACAGCCTTGACGTACTCCTTTTCCTATTTGGAACCAGTCTGTTGTTCCATGTCCAGTTCTAACTGTTGCTTCCTGACCTGCATACAGATTTCTCAAGAGGCAGGTCAGGTGGTCTGGTATTCCCATCTCTTTCAGAATTTTCCACAGTTTACTGTGATCCACACAGTCAAAGGCTTTGGCATAGTCAATAAAGCAGAAATAGATGTTTTTCTGGAACTCTCTTGCTTTTTCCATGATCCAGCGGATGTTGGCAATTTGATCTCTGGTTCCTCTGCCTTTTCTAAAACCAGCTTGAACATCAGGGAGTTCACGGTTCACATATTGCTGAAGTCTGGCTTGGAGAATTTTGAGCATTACTTTACTAGCATGTGAGATGAGTGCAATTGTGCGGTAGTTGGAGCATTCTTTGGCATTGCCTTTCTTTGGAATTGGGATGAAAACTGACCTTTTCCAGTCCTGTGGCCACTGCTGAGTTTTCCAAATTTGCTGGCAAATTGAGTGCAGCACTTTCACAGCATCATCTTTCAGGATTTGAAACAGCTCAACTGGAATTCCATCACCTCCACTAGCTTTGTTCGTAGTGATGCTTTCTAAGGCCCACTTGACTTCACATTCCAAGATGTCTGGCTCTAGATTAGTCAACACATCATCATGATTATCTGGGTCATGAAGATCTTTTTTGTACAGTTCTTCCATGTATTCTTGCCACCTCTTCTTAATATCTTCTGCTTCTGTTAGGTCCAGACCATTTCTGTCCTTTATCGAGCCCACCTTTGCATGAAATGTTCCCTTGGTATCTCTAATTTTCTTAAAGAGATCTCTAGTCTTTCCCATTCTGTTCTTTTCCTCTATTTCTTTGCATTGATTGCTGAAGAAGGCTTTCTTATCTTTTCTTGCTATTCTTTGGAACTCTGCATTCAGATGTTTATATCTTTCCTTTTCTCCTTTGCTTTTCGCCTCTCTTCTTTTCACAGCTATTTGTAAGGCCTCCTCAGACAGCCATTTTGCTTTTTTGCATTTCTTTGCCATGAGGATGGTCTTGATCCCTGTCTCCTGTACAATGTCACGGACTTAACCTATCTTTAAATGCTTATAAAGGACAAAAAGTAAGCAGAGATCCATGATTACAATCAAACATGAAATGGAGATTTGGGCACAAGCATTGTGGCCATAAGATTAGTCACGTCCTCCCAGAAAAGTGCCCATTAAAAGTGACTATCTTGGGACTTTCCTGCTGGTCCAACATCTAGGACTCCACACTCCCAATGCAGTGGGCCTGAATTCCATCCCTGGTCTGGGAACTAAATCCCACATGCCCTGGCTAAGAATTCGCATGCTGCAACTAAAGATCCCACATGCTGCAATTAAGACCCGGTGCAATCAAATAAATAAGTAAAAATATTTTTGAAATTAAATAACTGTCTCTGAGAATATCCACCTCAGTTGCCTACAGACACATATTTGGCACCTACTCTGTGAAGTAGCATCCCCTCCAGTATTCTTGCCTGGAGAATCCCATGGACAAAGGAGCCTGGCAGGCAAAGAGTCTGCGGTGACATAGTGGCTGAGCGCACGTGCACGCTGTAGAAGACCCAGTGGGGCCAGCAAGTGGTATAAGAACCTGCTTGAAAAGGATCTAGAATGTGTTTGGCAAAAGAGGACAAATACCTATAGAGAAGAGCAAAAACACCAGGGTGTATGTACTAGTTAAGGAATGAAGTTCCTTGAGGGCAGGTGCTGGTGGAGCTCAGTGCGGGAGAGACCCTTGCAAATGTCACATCAGGAAGTCCGCAAGGAGGAGGAGGAAGTCCGCAAGGAGGAGGAGGAAGTCAAGTTACAAAGTAAGAGCAGAGCTTAGACGGGGGATGGAGGTGGAGGGACCCTTCCAAGCACATGAACCTCGAGCAGTGGTGGAAACTCAAATTCCTAATGAAGGCACAAAAACATATGAAGTGGCCAGGTCATACAACACCCTGTCGGGCTGCTTAAGTACATCCCCCATGTGACACCTATCTAAGTACATTGCCTTTCACAATGTTGCACTAAGGCAACACACAAAAAAAAACCCACAAAAATAATCAAATGAATCAAATCTGTGGCTACTAGTTTGTGAGAACTGATCCGTAGGAATCAAGCAATACGTGTCCAGCTTGATGCTAGGGAGTGTAGAAAAAATGAAACAGGACAAATTTTAAATGACTTCAAAAAACTAAATACTTAACTTTGAAAGCAAGACCAGCTCACATGGAAATGTTCAAATATACTTTAAAAGCATAGGGACTTCGCTGGCAGACCAGGGGTTAAGATTCTAGGTTTCCAATACAGGGGACAAAGGTTCCACCCCTGGTCAGGGAACTAAGATCCCACATGCTGTGCAATTTGGCCAAAAAAAATTTTTTTTTAAACCCATGATGCATGCAGGGAACCTAAGCTGCTTCAGTTGTATTCTACTCTTGGAGATCCTATGAACTGTAGCCCATCAGACTCCTCCATCCACGGGTCTCTCCAGGCAAGAATACTGGAGTGGGTTGCCATGCCCTCCTCCAGGGGATCTTCCCAACCCAGGGATCGAACCCACATCTCCAGCATTGGCAGGCAGGTTCTTTACCTCTTGGCCAGCTGGGAAGCCCCAAAGCCAGGATAATCAGTGCTAAATTATCATCGTCTGACTAAACAACACAAAAGCATTTTAGAGACTAAAAATATTAGTATGGACATAGGTAGTTTCTAGAGGTCCTGTTTCAGTAAATTTCCTGAGACAGCCCATCAAGATGCAGACTTTAGTTTGTCTGGGTTTATCCCAATTTCTCTTTCCACGTCAGACTTCTTCCAACCACTAAGAAATCTCTTGAGAGTGTATCAGAAGTGTTCAGTTCTAACCTGAAGCCTTTTACAAAGGAGAACAATTTCAAGGCCAGGGAGGAGCCACCTGACTCAGCAGCTTGGGGAGGGGGGAGAAGCTGGTGACGTCACCCTCCCACCAGACTCCATTTCTGCAGAGATCCACCAAGTGAGAGACACCAGGGCCAATTTGTGGGATATTAAAAGTGACAGACACAAGCACCCTGTGAGGGGCATTGCAACTCCCAGGACTGAGTCAGTGAATTATGCATGAGGCAAGCTTCTAATTTTTTTACGGTTATAAAATCCACACACTCATCCCATGGCAGAAGCAGCTGTTTTTAAACTGCCATTTAAAAGTCTGTCTGAAATTGTATGTGTCTTATTTTAACTGTTCCCAAAATGTTCCAGAAACACCGGATTCAGTCCTGGAGCTTGCTGAAAACTCCACCCACATGGCCGTCTCCATTATCCCTGTGATCTATAGGGACCTAGCAGTCCGCCAACCTCCCCAGGATGAGTCAGCGGTGCAGGAACATGAGGCGCGTAGGACTCCTTCCCCACTGGGAGCACAGTATATCCCTGGAGGCGAGTTGACTTTCTCAGCTCCAGTGACCTCTGGAGAAGATAATCATCTCTGCCAGCAACTGAAGGAATGCAGTTCCAGCCAGAGAAGCAAAATGAATTCAGCCTCCGAAGAGCCAATTGGCCGGTGACACAGACTTTTCACTTCCTGTGTGAGGAGGAGCACGTGATGCCCCATGTATGTGTAAGGGATGAGTTCATAAATGAAGTACAGTTCTCTACCAACTAGGTCAAAATGGTGAAAGAGACATCCGTAATCCAAAAAGCTACCTTTACTGAGGATTCCTGTCCCACTCTTTCAAGCCTTTGTCCTGTATCATCTCCTTTTGTCCTCCCAAGCCCCTGGACATGATGATGTTTTGTCCCCGCTGTACAAAGATTAATTTTTGTAGATTAGAAATAGATTAATTAACTTTCTTGGCTTGACATGAAAAAGAAAGAGAAAGTTAGTCACACAATCGTGTCTGACTTTTTGCAATCCCGTGGACTGCAGCCTGCCAGGCTCCTCTGTCTGTGGAGTTCTCTAGACAAAAGCACTGGAATGAGTTGCCATTTCCTTCTCCAGGGGATCTTCCTGACCCAGGGACTGAACCTGGGTCTTCTGATTGCAGGCAGATTCTTTACCAACTGAGCCGCTAGGGAAGCCCTTGGCTTGACATGGGAAGAGGCAACGGCAGGACTGGAGCAGAGGCATTCTTTCTCCACAATTCAAGCCCTTTAACTCAGGCTTTACAGCCAGACCCAGGAAACATTTAGGACAGGGCTTCCCTGGTGGTCCAGTGGTTGAGGATCCAACTGTCAATGCAGGGGACATGGGTCCGATCCCTGCTCTGGAAGATTCCACAATCTATGGGCAACTAAGGCACCTAGACAGCATATTCAAAAGCAGAGACATTACTTTGCCGACTAAGGTCCGTCTAGTCAAGGCTATGGTTTTTCCTGTGGTCATGTGTGAATGTGAGAGTTGGACTGTGAAGAAGGCTGAGCGCCGAAGAATTGATGCTTTTGCACTGTGGTATTGGAGAAGACTCTTGAGAGTCCCTTGGACTGCAAGGAGATCCAACCAGTCCATTCTGAAGGAGATCAACCCTGGGAGTTCTTTGGAAAGAATGATGCTAAAGCTGAAGCTCCAGTACTTTGGCTACCTCATGCGAAGAGTTGACTCATTGGAAAAGACTCTGATGCTGGGAGGGATTGGGGGCAGGAGGAAAAGGGGATGGCAGGGCTGGATGCATCACTGACTCGATGGACGTAAGTTTGAGTAAACTCCGGGAGTTGGTGATGGACAGGGAGGCCTGGCGTGCTGTGATTCATGGGGTTGCAAAGAGTCGGACACGACTGAGCGACTGAACTGAACTGAAGCAACTAAGGCCACAACTACTGAGCCTGTGGTCTAGAGCTTGGGAACCACATAGGAGAGTGGCCACTACAACTAGAGAAAGCCTGCACGCAGCAACCAAGACTCAGTGCAGTCAAAACATAATTAATTAATTAAAAAACCATTTAGGACATATACAGTGATAGGAAAACACATGCTTATTCATGGTTGCTTGAGGGCAGGGATCCCAAGATGGCTTGAATGGAGTGGCAGCTGGCCAGTGTCACAGTATGAGGAGCGCTACAAGAGCTATCAGTCCAGGTACCATGGGAGAACAGGGAAGGGGTTAGGTAAGTCTTCCTGGAGAAGGCACTGCTCAACCAAACTGTGATGCACACATGGAAATTAGAATTGGACAAGCATGTGGTAGATCAGCTGCAAAAATGTCTGAAACTTTTCATTCCTCCCTATATCCCAGCCCTTTGTGATTGACTTTGCAGCTCTTTTCATAGGAAGCAAAGTCTATGGCTCAGGCTTTGAATCTTGGAACTTGCTTTGGCCAATGGTGTACGTCAGAAATGATGTGCCAGTTCCAACCCTTGACCTTCAGACCTCATGTGTTTGTTTTTTTTTTTTTCTCTCTCTCTGTCTCTCTCAGACTTTGCCACGGACATGTGAAAAGCCTGGACTAGCCTCCTGGATGATAACACCATGTGATCCAGTCATCCCAGTCCACAGCTCACCAACTATCCTAAACCAGCCAGCTGCCAGCCAAATCAGCAACTGACTGCAGAGACCTCAGTGGGCTCATCAAGGTCAGCCAGGCCTGGTCCAGATTAGCAGAAGTGCACCACTGACCACCAGCCTCATGAGCAAAAGTCAAGGTTTATTGTGTTATGTCACTGAGGTTCTCTGGTTGTTTTTTCATAAAGCAGGTTATCATAAAAAGGTAGGCAAGTCTTCATTTACAAGGCTAAAACCAGCATGGTAGAGACTGCACTGTAACCCTACTACACTTTGCTTGATTTAAAGAAAGATATAATGGGACTTTGGACTTCCCAGGTGACTCTGAGTCAGCCGTGGTAGCGTAGTGGTTAGGCGGGCAGGTCCGCAGGCAGGCTAGGCTCCGTAGATAATGCTCAAAATTCTCCAAGCCAGACTTCAGCAATACGTGAACCGTGAACTCCCTGATGTTCAAGCTGGTTTTAGAAAAGGCAGAGGAACCAGAGATCCAATTGCCAACATCTGCTGGATCATGGAAAAAGCAAGAGAGTTCCAGAAAAACATCTATTTCTGCTTTATTGACTATGCCAAAGCCTTTGACTGTGTGGATCACAGTAAACTGTAGAAAATTCTGAAAGAGATGGGAATACCAGACCTCCTGACCTGCCTCTTGAGAAATCTGTATGCAGGTCAGGAAGCAACAGTTAGAACTGGACATGGAACAACAGACTGGTTCCAAATAGGAAAAGGAGTACGTCAAGGCTGTATATTGTCACCCTGCTTTGCTCAAACTACCGCACAATTGCACTCATCTCACATGCTAGTAAAGTAATGCTCAAAATTCTCCAAGCCAGACTTCAGCAATATGTGAACCTGAACTCCCTGATGTTCAAGCTCGTTTTAGAAAAGGCAGAGGAACCAGAGATCAAATTGCCAACATCCACTGGATCATGGAAAAAGCAAGAGAGTTCCAGAAAAACATCTATTTCTGCTTTATTGACTATGCCAAAGCCTTTGAATGTGTGGATCACAGTAAACTGTGGAAAATTCTGAAAGAGATGGAAATACCAGACCACCTGACCTGCCTCTTGAGAAATCTGTATGCAGGTCAGGAAGCAACAGTTAGAACTGGATATGGAACAACAGACTGGTTCCAAATAGGAAAAGGAGTACGTCAAGGCTGTATATTGTCACCCTGCTTATTTAACTTCTATGCAGAGTACATCATGAGAAACACGAGACTGGAAGAAACACAAGCTGGAATCAAGATTGCTGGGAGAAATATCAATAACCTCAGATATGCAGATGACACCACCTTTATGGCAGAAAGTGAGGAGGAGCTAAAAAGCCTCTTGTTGAAAGTGAGAGAGGAGAGTGAAAAAGTTGGCTTAAAGCTCAACATTCAGAAAACGAAGATCATGACTGAGGGACTAACACACACAAAATATTCAGACCACACAGAAAGCCTTCTTCCTGCTATCTTCTCACTGCCTCTGGCTACCCCAGTGGCTCAGCAGTAAAGAATCTGCCTGCAATGCAGGAGCTGCCGGAGACCTAAGAGACTCGTGTTTGGTCCCTGGATAGGGAAGATCTCCTGGAAGAGGGCATGGCAACCCATTCCAGTATTCTTGCCTGCAGAATCCCATGGACAGAGGAGATTGGAGAGCTACAGTCCATAGTTATTACAAAGAGTTGGATATGCTGACAGTAGCATGCATGCACACTGGGTACCCATTAGGAATGGTTTCTTGTGTTTCCTTCCAGACCTTTATCTACATGCTACCTTAAGGAAATACCTGAGGATGGGAATCCCAATGCCTCTAACACTATTATGATTTTCTCTTTCATGGAGAGCAGATGAGATGAACAGGCTGTAATTATAGTCTATTATTCTTAGCAAGGTACACCAAGACTACGTGGTCCTTCCAAATTTGCAATAAAGCAGCATTTATGGAGCATCCACAAGTACCCTGCTTTATACGTCTTAATATAGAAAGTATTACGTGTTTTTTATGTAGTTCTACAAAAGACTCAGGAGAAGCCTGTCAGTCTCACCAGGCCTTGAGAAAGGGGTCAAGTTGGCCATCACCATTGGCTCACAATTTGTGCTCTGAGGAAAGTACTAGAAGGTATCAGAACATCTTCCTGCTTTGCAATATTTGCTCTCCTGGTTGGAAAATGTTTGGCAAAGGAGGACATCCTCTTTGCTGTTGACGTTCGTTGCCTGGTGAGCAGATGCAACTCTGGGGCCCAAGCCCATTCAGATCACTGAGCAAGCTCACCTTCAGGCAGAAGGGGAGGGGCAGTGTGATGGTATCGGGACATGCCTGGCCAGACTGCAGCACAACATGCACACACACCTCCCACAATAAAACAAAACAAACCTATTTTACAACCCTCTCTCTCTATTCTCTGATTTTTGTCTCACTGTAATTCTTTTTTAAAAAATGAAAATAACGCTCTAGTAACAGAGATAAGGAATCTCAAATTTTGACACACTCTCTATATATGTATTTTTAAAGCACATGAGATTATATATTTTATAAACTTGCTCTTTCCATTTTACAATATATCACCTATGTGCGTATGTGCATGCTAAGTCGCTTCAGTTGTTGCAGCTCTTTGCGACCCTATGGATGGACTGTAGCTTCTCTGTCCATGGGAGTCTCCAGGCAGGAATACTGGAATTGGGTGCCATGCTCTCCTTCAGGGCATCTTCCTGACCAGGGATCAAACGTGTGTGTCTTATGTCTCCTGCATTGCCAGGCAGGTTCTTTGCCACCAGCACCACCTGGGAAGTCCGTATCACCTACATACTACCACCTACATGCATCCTACTCTCTACCAGTAGTTTTACCTATATACCATAGGGCATAGTTGTAAACAGCCTTGTTATAACATTGTTTAAAAATGTACCACATATGAATGTACCATAATTTATTGAAACTGTGTTTATTAATAAATATTTTACTTTGACTCCAATTTCCACCCATTTAAATAATGCTGCAACCAGTCCATTCTGAAGGAGATCAACCCTGGGATTTCTTTGGAAGGAATGATGCTAAAGCTGAAGCTCCAGTACTTTGGCCACCTCATGCGAAGAGCTGACTCAATGGAAACGACCCTGACGCTGGGAAGGATTAGGGGCAGGAGGAGAAGGGGACGCCCAAGGATGAGATGGCTGGATGGCCTCACTGACTCGATGGACGCAAGTCTGAGTGAACTCCGGGAGTTGATGATGGACAGGGAGGCCTAGAGTGCTGCAATTCATGAGGTCGCAAAGAGTCGGACACGACTGAGTGACTGAACTGAACTGAACTGAACTGAACATCCTTATGCATAGTTTTCTGAAGTTTCCTAAATGTAAATTGCTGATCAAAAGATACATTCACTTTAAATCATGGTCAGTATTAAAATTTTCTCAACAAATGTGGTAACAACTTATATTCTCATTATAGTATATTAAAATGTCTATTTCCTCATTAAGAGGAATTGAATATTATCCAGTTTTTGAAACTTTGTCAATCTGCTAAGCAAACAAAAAAGTATTCTTTTTGTTCTGATAATTATTTCCCTAACTAGAAGTGAATATTGTGCGTTGTTTTATATGTTTACTAACCATTTATATTTCTTCTTATATGAATTGTTTCAAAGGTAGTGTTAATTCTTTAGTGAAACTGGCACCTTAGGAAGCTGCTCAAGAGAAAAAACTGTTCCCTTTGTGTTCTCTTTGGTTAACAATTGAGCTGTAGAAGGTATATCATCTTGAGTAACACAAACAAGGGTTGAGTAATGTAGCCAAGCAAGCCTCAAGTGTAGAGCAGAATTTGAACACCTTCAGGACTGTTCTTTCAGTCTTCACTGCCCTCTGCACATTTCCTGAGAATTATCCCTTGCCTTCAAAGGGCTCCTAAGTTTCCATTTCCCATCTTTATTATTCCATTAGCCCAGCTTAGGTCATGCACTCATCTCTGTGACCAATGAGATATTAAGATGATTGGCAGACAGCCCTTACTAGAAGGCGAAGGTGAAGGTGAAGTCGCTCAGTTGTGTCCGACTCTTTGCGACCCCGTGGACTGTAATGTACTAGGCTTCTCTGTCCATGGGATTCTCCAGGCAAGAATACTGGAGTGGATTGCCATTTCCTTCTCTAGGGGATCTTCCCGACCCAGGGATTGAACCTGGGTCTCCCGCATTGGAGGCAGATGCTTTAACCTCTGAGCCACCAGGGAAGCCCTTACTAGAACCACATATAATACTTCGTAAGAGAAGAGGACACAAACAGAGAACAAATGTATGGACACCAAGAAGGGAAAGGAGAATAATGAACTGGGAGACTGGGACTGACATACATACACTATTGATGATATATATAAAATAGATAACTAATGAGAACCTACTGTGTAGTGCAGGGAACTCTACTCAATGCCCTCTTCCTGAATGGGAAGGAAATCTGAAAAAGAGAGGTATGTGTATACGTATGGTGGATTAACTTTGCAGTACAGTAGAAATTAACAACATTGTAAAGCAATTATACTCCAATAAAAATTAATTTAAATCTTATTTAATCTTTTTTTATTTTTTTTTAATTTTTATTTTACTTTATTTCACTTTACAATACTGTATTGGTTTTGCCATACATTGAGATGAATCCGTCTCGGGTGTACATGAGTTCCCAATCCTGAACCCCCCTACCCACCTCCCACCCCATATCAACTCTCTGGATCATCCCCGTGCACCAGTCCCAAGTATCCTGTATCCTGTATCGAACATAGACTGGAGATTCATTTCTTACATGATAGTATACATGTTTCAGTGCCATTCTCCCAAATCATCCCACCCTCTCCCTCAGAGTCCAAAAGTCCATTCTATTCATCTGTGTCTCTTTTGCTGTCTCGCATACAGGGTTATCATTACCATGTTTATAAATTCCATATATATGTGTTAGTATACTGTATTGGTTTTTTCTTTCTGGCTTACTTCACTCTGTATAATCGGCTCCAGTTTCATCCATCTCATTAGAAATTATTCAAATGTATTCTTTTTAATGGCTGAGTAATACTCCATTGTGTATATGTACCACAGCTTTCTTATCCATTCATCTGCTGAAGCAACTTATGCAGCTCAATTCCAGAAAAATAAACGATCCAATCAAAAAATGGGCCAAAGAACTAAATAGACATTTCTCCAAAGAAGACATACAGATGGCTAGCAAACACATAAAAAGATGCTCAACGTCACTTATTATCAGAGAAATGCAAATCAAGACCACAATGAGGTACCATTTCACACCAGTTAGAATGGCTGCGATCCAAAAGTCTGCAAGCAATAAATGTTGGAGAGGGTATGGAGAGAAGGGAACCCTCTTATGCTATGGGTGGGAATGCAAACTAGTACAGCCACTATGGAAAACAGTGTGGAGATTCCTTAAAAAATTGCAAATAGAAATACCATATGACCCAGCAATCCCACTGCTGGGCATACACACCTAGGAAACCAGAATTGAAAGAGACATATGTACCCCAATGTTCATTGCAGCACTGTTTAATCTTATTTAATTTAAAACTAATTTAAATCTTATTTAAAAAATAAAAGAAAAGGAATTGTCTTCAAAAAAGAAGAGGATATGGCAAAGACCAATTAAATGTCTCTTAATATCCTTATTCTCCCTTTTCCTCTTTGGTCTGTGCACATTGTGTCTCAGAAGTTTCCTAGTTCTCCTTGCCTGCATGTGGTCATATGACAAAGTTCTAACCAATATGAATAGTAAGCAGAAGAGCGTATACACAATTTCTAAGAAGTATCCTAATAGGAGGGGCATGCTTCCTTTCTCCTTCCTACTACCTGCAAAAGAAATGTTTTGGCTGGACCTGGAGTGGCTAGGATCAGAAAATGGAAGCTATAGCAACAAATTTAGGAGGAATCTGTGTCCCTGATCATCATGGAGACATGCCAGCCCTGAAATACCTAGATTTAGGAAAGAAAATTAATTTCTAGCTTTTGTAGCTGCTAGCTTTTAAAATTTATCATCACTAACCCTAACTGATGCAAAAGGTAATATTATACTAGAAGGAAAAGCTACTGGCTTAAAAAGAAATGAATGTTTACTGCAAATATTTGGTTAATATGTTTTTTTTAATCTCTCATTAGTTATCCACAAGACTAACTTCCTTCTCTCAGGTCTTTGCTAAACTATCATTTTATTACAATTTTTAAATGTTTATTAAAGTATAATTTTAAAAGTTTTACTTACATATGCATTTACTTTTGGCTGTGCTTGGTCTTCACTGCTCACATGGGCTTTTCTCTAGTTCAGCGCATGGGCTTCTTGTTGCGTGGCTTCCCTTGCTGTGGAGTGCAAGCTCTAGGGTGCGGGCTCGGCAGTTGCAGCATACGGGCTCAGTAGCCATAGCACATGGGCTTAGCTGCTCCACATCATATGGAATCTTTCTGGACCTGGATGGAACACATGCCCCCTGCATTGGCAAGTGAATTCTTTACCACTGAGCCACTAGGGAAGCCCTGAAATATAATTGTGTACAGTAAAACTCAGCAGTGGCCACAGGACTGGAAAAGGTCAGTTTTCATTCCAATCCCAAAGAAAGGCAATGCCAAAGAATGCTCAAACCACCGCACAATTGCACTCATCTCACATGCTAGTAAAATAATGCTCAAAATTCTCCAAGCCAGACTTCAGCAATATGTGAACCGTGAACTCCCTGATGTTCAAGCTGGTTTTAGAAAAGGCAGAGGAACCAGAGATCAAATTGTCAACATCTGCTGGATCACGGAAAAAGCAAGAGAGTTCCAGAAAAACATCTATTTCTGCTTTATTGACTATGCCCCAGCCTTTGACTGTGTGGATCACAATAAACTGTGGAAAATTCTGAAAGAGATGGAAATACCAGACCACCTGACCTGCCTCTTGAGAAATCTGTATGCAGGTCAGGAAGCAACAGTTAGAACTGGACATGGAACAACAGACTGGTTCCAAATAGGAAAAGGATACGTCAAGGCTGTATATTGTCACCCTGCTTATTTAACTTCTATGCAGAGTACCTCATGAGAAACACGAGACTGGAAGAAACACAAGCTGAAATCAAGATTGCCGGGAGAAATATCAATAACCTCAGATATGCAGATGACACCACCCTTATGGCAGAACGTGAAGAACTAAAAAGCCTGTTGATGAAAGTGAGAGAGGAGAGTGAAAAAGTTGGCTTAAAGCTCAACATTCAGAAAACGAAGATCATGGCATCTGGTCCCATCACTTCATGAGAAATAGATGGGGAAACAGTAGAAACAGTGTCAGACTTTATTCTGGGGGGCTCCAACATCATTGTAGATGGTGACTGCAGCCATGAAATTAAAAGATGCTTACTCCTTGGAAGAAAAGTTATGACCAACCTAGATAGTATATTCAAAAGCAGAGACATCACTTTGCCGACTAAGGTCCGTCTAGTCAAGGCTATGGTTTTTCCTGTGGTCATGTATGGATGTGAGACTTGGACTGTGAAGAAGGCTGAGCACCGAAAAATTGATGCTTTTGAAGTGTGGTGTTGGAGAAGACTCTTGAGAGTCCCTTGGACTGCAAGGAGATCCAACCAGTCCATTCTGAAAGAGATCAGCCCTGGGATTTCTTTGGAAGGAATGATGCTAAAGCTGAAGCTCCAGTACTTTGGCCACCTCATGTGAAGAGTTGACTCATTGGAAAAGACCCTGATGCTGGAAGGGGATTAGGGGCAAGAGGAGAAAGGGATGACAGAGGATGAGATGGCTGGATGACATCATGGACTCAATGGACGTGAGTCTGGGTGAACTCCAGGAGTTGGTGATGGGCAGGGAGCCCTGGTGTACTGCGATTCATGGGGTCGCAAAGAGTCGGACACAACTGAGCGACTGAACTGAACTGAACTGTACTGAAGCTGGATATATTTAAAGTATACAGTTTGGTAAGTTTCGATATGTATATATATATACACACACCTGTGAAACAATCACCATAATCAAGGTAGGAAACATATTCATACCCTCACAAGTTTTCATGTATCCCCATACCCTCTCCTTAGTCACTCTCTACCCAGCTAAACACTGAACCATTTTCTGTCACTTTAGATTTGTTTGATTTTCTAGAGTTTTATATAAATGGAACAATACAGTATGCACTTTTATTAGGGGATCTCAATTCTTCCAATCAGCATTATTATGTTGAGATATATTTGTGTTATTGTGTATGTCAATAGTTTATTGACTAAAAGGAATCAAACACAGATATAGAGGACAAATTAGTGGCTGCTAGTGGGGAAAAGGAAGAGGGGAGGCGTATGTAGAGGTGGAAGATTAAGAGGTATAAACTATCATGCATAAAATAAGCTACAAGGATATATTATACAACAGAGGGAAGGTAGCCATTATTTTATAACAGTTATAAATGGAACATAACCTTTAAAATTGTGAATCTCTATATCATACACCTATAACATATAATTTTGTTCATCAACTATTCTTCATGGGAAATTTTTTAAAATACCATTGTTGGAACCGGAAGGACATAGCACTCCTGGAGCAGATCAGAATGCTCCGGGCAGATAAGAAGCCCTTCCAGATTCGAAGTTGCCCCCAAAGGATACAGTGGTTTGCACATTAAAAGGGTCATCTGTAACTCTAAGCCACTCAGGACTATTTGTTAATTACTGCTGGGGTAATTTATGAAAATTGAGATTTGATGACTTGAACAAATAAAGATATCCACAAATGCCTGATGCACTCTACTAGTGCATAAAAAAAATCATTTTTTTATTCTGAGTAGCATGCTGTTGTATGGCTATATCATAATTTGTTTATCTATTTACCCATCAGTAGACATTTGAGTTGCCTCTAGTTTTGGACTATTACAATTAAATCTGCTGTGAACATTCATGTACAAGTATTTTTATAAACATATGCTTACTTTTCTTCTAAGGAAATGCTAGAATTGATTAGATCATGGGATAGATGTATATTTACCTTTTTAAAAGATTTCCAACCTGA
This sequence comes from Aepyceros melampus, assembly GCA_006408695.1. Lineage (NCBI taxonomy): Eukaryota > Metazoa > Chordata > Mammalia > Artiodactyla > Bovidae > Aepyceros > Aepyceros melampus. The sequence goes on from SJXQ01004573.1 coordinate 132,172, forward strand.
CTGATACCACTTTAAATTCTACCAGCAGTGTATGAAATTCCAATTTCTCCATATCCTTGCCAAAACTTTATATATTATCTGTTTTTCATTATGGTGCCTGCAGAGCAGTGTCTTACTGTGGTCTAACTTTGCATTTCCTTAGGGACTAACCATGAGCATATTTTCATGTGCTTATTTGCCATCCATATATCTTGTTTGGTGAAGATATTCAAACTTTTTGCCAATATCTTGTAATAACCTATAATTAAAAGTACTTGAAAAAGAAAATACATATATACACACATACACACATATATGTATATATACACTGTGCTTAGTCACTCGGTTGTGTCTGACTCTTTGCAACCCCATGGACTGTAACCAGCTAGACTCTTCTGTCCATGGGGATTCTCCAGGTAAGAATAGAGGAGTGGGTTGCCATGCCCTCCTCCAGAGGATCTTCCCAACCCAGGGATCGAACCCAGGTCTCCCTCATTCAGGCGGATTCTTTACCAGCTATGTATATATAGCTTCCTGTATATACATACACACACACACACACATACATATTCATATATATACTCATATGTATATATATTTGAATCACTTTGCTATACACCAGAAACTAACACAACATTGTAAATCAACTATACTTTCATTTTTTAAAAAAGAAAAAGAAAGAGAAATAAAGGCTCACACTTGCTGTCCCTTTGACTATATACAAGAAGTCAGCCATGGTGGAAAGTTGGAGGGGTCTGAAGTGCACAAGCTTTAGGCGTACCCATGGGCCAATTGGAGAGCGATTATCAGGTGAGTTGTTCCGAGTGGCTCATGGGCAGATTTCCTGATGAAGTCCATGCAGTGGTTAATAGGATCCATGCCCCTGTGAGGAGCTCTGAGAGCTGGTTGTTTTGACCTACCTTTCCCAACCCCTCAGTCATGAAGATCACTTCAGTATTCTGGATGAGTGAGAAACAAGTTGGCCTCATGGGCAGCATTGTGCACTATTGGGGAAGCTGTGTGTGCACTCACATTCTCTCATTTTCTCCTGAGCTGTTCATTTTATAGCTTGTAATTATCTCACAAAATTTTTCTTGCTTTTTATCTCCATAAACAAGACAACCAGATTTATTTTAGAATCAAAATCTATTAAGTCCAATATCAAGCCTCTGTGAGTTTGTTTCTATTGCTCACTGTTTCACAGGTTTTAGTTATATCCCTGTTTGCCCGTATATTTTTTAGTGTGTGCCAGAATACTGTAATGAAAAATTGTTCATAGAAAAATAAAAAGTTTGGCACCTAGGGTGATCTTTCTTCAAAGAGAATTTTCCCTTGTTTCTGTCAGATAACTGGGTACAAATGGTCCAGGTTCACTTTAATCCAGTTTAAAAATTGTGTTTTTCTGAGTTACTTGTATGACACAAAGCTAAGCTGCCATCCATATGGGAACTGGTTTACTTTCGGTCCTTCTTTACTTCTAGGGTCCAGGTTCTTGGGATCAACTCAAAGTGTGGACTGATAGCTTCTGGCCCCAGATAGCCATGGAAATAACTGCTCAGCCTATCAACTACCTTTCTGTATGCACAAATATTTTTAAACAAACATCCACAGAAGATTGGCTCACTTCTGTTTTCCCCAAAAGTTTGCCTCACCTTTGAATTTCTTTTTCTCATCTTGGCCAGATTCTTCATTATCTTGTTAGCGCTTTAATACCTTCAAGTAGGTTTTTAAAAATATACATTTTGCCTCATTGTTTTTGTTGTCATTAGTCTTTGGGTTTAATTAAATAACCAAATTACCGGAAGTGAAACACATGGGTTTCTATATAATAAAAGAGGAGCATCAATGTTCAAAATTTTAAAATGAAATATTATTAAAAAAAGGAAATTTTGAATGCATGGATCATTTGATGTTTCATAGTCAAACATTCTGCTTTTACCAAAATAACTAACCCTCTGTAACTTGCCATGATCTGTTTTTCAAATTATATATAATTCTCTGTTGTGTGGTATGACCTTTCTCCAGAATCTCAGGGGCCAGCTTTGTGGGATTTTCTTTTTCTGAAATCTCAGTCAAAATAAAAGTTATTAACATTTGGAATTTAAAACACTTTTATTACAAAAATTATGAGAACTTCTGATTCTACTGCTCCTTCTGGGATTCTCTATAGGCTCTTTCCATAGGCTTTTTTTTTTGCCACCACTGACACGTCCAACACCGTAAGTCCTGCTGGATCACATGACCCAAGTGGCTGATTACTCCACATTTTGCACCTGGGGGAGCATCCTTTCCTGCTCTGAGCCCCCTTGAAGCTGATATCCCTCCATGTTACCCAGGATAGGAGCAGGAGCAATGTTCTTAAGTGTGGAATATGTTGCCCCTAGAACTCAAAGAGACTTCCAGTCTCTGTGGTTTTCTTTATGGTAAGAGTGAAAGATGTTATAATTTGTATCTTACTTCAAAAACTATTTGGTTGTGTCAGATCTTAGTTGCAGCACATGGGATCTTCTTCGCCTCATGCGGATCTTGCGTTGTGGTGCAGGGGCTCTCTAGCTGTGGTGCACAGGGTCTGGAGCACAAGGCACATAGGATCTTTGTTCCCTAACCAGGGATCGAACCCATCCCCTGCATTGCAAGGCGGATTCTTAATCAGTGGACCACCAGGGAAGTCCCTGTATTTTACTTTAAGGAAATTATTTTGGCAAGCTTCTAACCACTGGACTCCTAAAAACTACACTGAATTGACTGGTCTCTGTGTCTTCATGGAGTTTCTCTCCAAACTCTGGAATGCATGTGTCTTACCAAGGCAACCAGTCACCTCTACCCGACTACAGAAGACCCAATATGCAGTGAGTTGCCCATCTTTACTGGCATTTGTCTGAGCCACAGAACCTTGAATTTGGTGAGCCAAGCATTCCGTTATCAAGGGGAAATAGCATGTATAATTTAAGCAACTTCCAGGAACCCAAGTAAATTGCATGAACAGGTGTCTCTCACTCACAGTATGCCTACTCTTCTCACACTCACTCCACACATATCCTTATGAGAAATTACCTTGATCAATTGATGGAGGAAAAAGAAATTCAAGCCTGGATTACAAATGATTGCCATAAGCTGATGTTACTAGTCAAAACTGAACTGCTGTGTCAGTTCAACTTAAGTGTATCCTGAAAAGACCATGGAGGAATAGAAATCCTCCCAGGAGGCGGGGGCATAACCTCAACCAGTACATCTTATGGCCCATTTGCCAAGAAAGAAAGATGGACTGAAAGGTAGATCTATATAAATTCAAGGACAGAGGCTGTGTGTTTGGTCACACGTTCAGAAACTGGGAAGGAGGAACAGAATAACAAGTTGCTATAGGTTTAGGGAAGATATATGTGAATGAATATTTTGGAAAGATTATCAATGTGAGAATACTTCTGTCCTTTGTGAATGCCTATCAAATAGCTTTTGCAGTAGAAAAATGCTCTGAATAATCAGGTGAACAAAATTACCCACTTTGGAATTCAGATTCTTTCCCTTTAACACTTCAGTACTTGCACAGTAGGCTCATGGGAAGACTAATGGTGTCACGGATAGAGATTATTCATGGATATAATATAGGGTTCTCTTCAACAAAGCTGATCTGGCTACTACCACATTAAACAACTACAAGTTTTGTTTAATGTCAACCTGACCTTGAGCCAGCTGTCAATTCCTCTTATCTTGAGCCCTCAATTCAGGGCTATACGCAGCAGGAAAACACTGCCACCTGGTGGCACATTGATTACATTGCCCCCCATTACAGTTCAGGTCAGTTCAGTTCAGTCGCTCAGTCCGACTCTTTGCGACCCCATGAATTGGGGGTCGCACACCAGGCCTCCCTGTCCATCACCAACTCCCGGAGTTCACCCAAACTCATGTCCATCGAGTCGGTGATGCCATCCAGCCACTCATCCTCTGTCGGCTCCTTCTCCTCCTGCTCCCAATCCCTCCCAGTATCAGAGTCTTTTCCAATGAGTCAGCTCTTCACATGAGGTGGCCAAAAGTACTGGAGCTTCAGCTTTAGCATCAATCCTTCCAAAGAAATCCCAGGGCTGATCTCCTTTAGAATGGACTGGTTGGATCTCCTTGCAGTCCAAGGGACCTCAAGAGTCTTCTTCAACACCACAGTTCAAAAGCATCAATTCTTCAGTGCTCAGCTTTCTTCAGAGTCCAACTCTCACATCCATACATGACTACTGGAAAAACCATAGCCTTGACTAGATGGACCTTTGTTGGCAAAGTAATGTCTCTGCTGTTTAATATGCTGTCTAGGTTGATCATAACTTTCCTTTCAAGGAGTAAGCGTCTTTTAATTTCATGGCTGCAGTCACCATCTACAATGATTTTGGAGCCCCCCAAAATAAAGTCTGGCACTGTTTCCACTGTTTCCCCATCTATTTCCCATGAAGTGATGGGACCAGATGCCATGATCTTCGTTTTCTGAATGTTGAGCTTTAAGCCAACTTTTTCACTCTCTCTTTCACTTTCATCAAGAGGCTCTTTAGCTCCTCTTCACTTTCTGCCATAAGGGTGGTGCCATCTGCATATCTGAGGTTATTGATATTTCTCCTGGCAATCCTGATTCCAGCTTGTGCTTCTTCCAGCCCAGCGTTTCTCATGATGTACTCTGCATATAAGTTAAATAAGCAGGGTGACAATATACAGCCTTGACGTACTCCTTTTCCTATTTGGAACCAATCTTTTTCCATGTCCAGTTTTAATTGTTGCTTCCTGACTTGCATAGAGGTTTCTCAAGAGGCAGGTCAGGTGGTCTGGTATTCAAGGAATGGTAATTTAGTAATTTGTCATCTTTGTAACTGCTATTTATTCTGGATAATCTTTCTTGCCAACTGTATGTGTCCTCCAGTAATATTATCTATGTACTTAACTAGTGGTTCATTCACCAGAATGGTATACTATACAACATTGCTTCTGATCAAAGAATTTATTTTATAATAAAAAAAGAAGGTAAGGCTGTGATTATGATCTTCACTGGTATTAACATTTATCCCATCCTCAGAAATTCTAAGCAGAGTAGTGTCATTCAAGGTAACCTATCAAAAGCTAATGAGGAACACTGAGAACGGGACCCAGCTCTTGGGAAATTAGGTAGTAGGAATGAAGGGGAAAGCAGGAGTCTGGCTTTTAACCTGGGCCCAGAGTATAGATGTCTTCTGCAGTGACAATATAAGGATGCAAAAGCCATGAGCCCCAGCAAGAAGGGATGCAGGAGGGTATCTGACTTCTTTTCACCAGGGGTTTCTTGGGTGAAATCCAAGATTTCAGGATTGCTCTCAGTGGGCAAAGACCTAAGCTCATTTTTAAACCTTGATGGGTCCATGAGAAAGAATGATGCAACCTATGAAACCAGATGTTTGTGAAAACAGGATGTTACTTTTTCAGGAGGAATGGAGAAGGTGTTCTTAGAGGAGAGAGGTAAAGAGCAAGGGACTTCATAGTTACAGCAACTCTCTTCTCAGCTGCCTACAGCTGTGCTTCTCCCTTTAGAATCTCTATAGCTTCACTCTGCCTCACCATTAATATTGCCCAATAAAGAAGATGACTAGGCAAACAATTCACAGAATAGGCAGGAAAGTAAGTTTCGTTTCTTACTGCCAGATAATGTGATCTTCCCAGCCTTTGGTCTTCAGTATCATGACAAAGCAAATACTTTGGTGGGTGGTACCCAAACCCAGCAGTAGGTTTTAGGCCAGTCCTAAGGGCACAGGCTCAAACTGAACGATCTGTGTCCTCTGCCATCATCTGGAACAGACCAACTCTTACCCCTTCCTTAACTTTGTAGTATACTGGGAGGTTAGGCTGTCTGTCTAGAGACTTACCCTGTGGTTTAAAATTAGTTCAGGTAGAATGGAAGCTTGAAACAAACCCAAATCCTTGACCCCTGTATGAGTCAATCATAGATAGACACTGACTTTGCATATCTCTTGATTCAACTGTCTCAGGAGTTGGCTAGACTCCTGTGGTTTTCACTTGGTCAGCCACTTTTCATGTCCCAGATCTTGGGCAGGGTAGAGGGTTAAGAAGAGCTCTAGGATTTCTGTGGGAGGCAGGAGGTATATCTTAGCCTAGTTATTTCAAGTCTCACTTTGGAAGGATCTTGGGGAGCACAAGGGTATTAGCAAGCTAGCCAGATTCTGTGCCTGGAATACAGTCTTTGTATAGGAGAGCTAGAGACAAGCCAGGCCTTCAAGGTACCTATTTTACAGCACATACTTCCCTGTTCTCCCCAGGGGCCCGCCATCCAGCAGATCTATCTATATATATCATGGGATAATCTCCCTAGTTAAAATCTTTGAGTGTTTTTCTTGAGTCAGGACTCATTTATGATGGCCAACAATTTTCTTTAATGTTGGTTGTTAATAATTTTTTATTGTGTGTGTGTGTGTGCATGCATATGTGTGAGTCACGTCTAACTCTTTGTGACCCCATGGACTGCAGGCTTCTCTGTCTATGGAATTTTCCAGGCAAGAATACTGGAGCGAATTGCCATTTCCTCCTCCTGGGGATCTTCCCAACCTAGGGATCGAATCTGTATTTCTTGCATCACCTGCCTTGGCAGGTGGATTCTTTACCACTGAGCCATCTGAGAAGCCCACAAATCACTTTGATTATTTATTGCTAAATCTTTACCTGAGTTTCTCACACTGCTGGGTTTTTACTTTACGAAATAGTTTTTTTTTAACCACATTTATTCTGATTAATTAGCTATGGTTTTTCTGCCATCACCTTTATTGCTCAAAAAAACATTTACTTATTTTGAGGTATGTTATACCAAATCTTTTTTGTGTGACTTTTTAAGAATTCTTTCTTCTTTTATTAAAGAGGATTTTTTAGTGGATTGATTTTATCAAGCAGTTTTAATTCTGTTTACCATTCATAAGTATGGGAAGTGGTTAATGTTCAGAATTCTCCTTTTCTTATCCATGTTACTTTCTAAAGATTTGACCAGGATAGTCTGCCAAGAAAAAGAAAAGGTCTACTGCAAAAAAAAATCACTACTGAGATTTGACTGAAATAACCCAAGGGTGTTAAAAATGCCACTGACTCTCCAGATCCCACTTTTCTTATAACCCTTAATCTTGAAATTGAGACATTATCTGTTGCCAAAAATTATATTGTTCATGAGCCCAAGGAATCCCATTTCTCTCTTGGTGAGATATAAAAAGAACTAAGCCCTATATTCAATATCTTGTGATAAACCATAATGCAAATGAAAGAATATGAAAAGAATGTATATGCTTGTATAACTGAGTCACTTTGTTGTACAGCAGTAACTAACACTACATTGTAATCCAAGTATACTTGAACAAAAAATAAATGGAAAGAACTTCAGCCACCCAAACACCATAGTTTCTTCCCTCACTTTTTCCCTTACTGGATGGGTTGGAAAGAAAAGAGAATGAAAAGTATCTTATCTGCCACCTATTACACTATTTGTTTTACATATGAAGTCTCTAATCCTCACAATGACCTCATCACCCATATTTGACAAACGAGATAATTTAAACTCAGCATTCAGTTCAGTTCAGTTCAGTTCAGTCGTTCAGTCGTGTCCGACTCTTTGCGACCCCATGAATTGCAGCATGCCAGGCTTCCCTGTCCATCACCAACTCCCGGAGTTCACTCAGACTCGCGTCCATCGAGTCCGTGATGCCATCCAGCCATCTCATCCTCGGTCATCCCCTTCTCCTCCTGCCCCCAATCCCTCCCAGCATCAGAGTCTTTTCCAATGAGTCAACCCTTCGCATGAGGTGGCCAAAGTACTGGAGTTTCAGCTTTAGCATCATTCCTTCCAAAGAAATCCCAGGGCTGATCTCCTTCAGAATGGACTGGTTGGATTTCCTTGGAGTCCAAGGGACTCTCAAGAGTCTTCTCCAACACCACAGTTCAAAAGCATCAATTCTTCGGCACTCAGCCTTCTTCACAGTCCATCTCTCACATCCATACATGACTACTGGAAAAACCATAGCCTTGATGAGACGGACCTTTGTCAGCAAAGTAATGTCTCTGCTTTTTAATATGCTTTCTAGGTTGGTCATAACTTTTCTTCCAAGGAGTAAGCAGCTTTTAATTTCATGGCTGCAGTCACCATCTGCAATGATTTTGGAGCCCAAAAAATAAAGTCAGCCACTGTTTCCACTGTTTCTCCATCTATTTGCTATGAAGTGAGGGACCGGATGCCATGATCTTAGTTTTCTGAATGTTGAGCTTTAAGCCAATTTTTTCACTCTTCTCTTTCAATTTCATCAAGAGGCTCTTTAGTTCTTCTTCACTTTCTGCCATAAGGGTGGTGTTATCTGCATATCTGAGGTTATTGATATTTCTCCTGGCAATCTTGATTCCAGCTTGTGTTTCTTCCAGCCCAGCGTTTCTCATGATGTACTCTGCATAGAAGTTAAATAAGCAGGCTGACAATATACAGCCTTAACGTACTCCTTTTCCTATTTGGAACCAGTCTGTTGTTCCATGTCCAGTTCTAACTGTTGCTTCCTGACCTACATACAGATTTCTCAAGAGGCAGGTCAGGTGGTCATAGTTAAACAAATTCACACAGCTGGTAATTTGGCAGTACGGAATCCCAACTCAGATCTGCCTAATTTTAAGGCCTGGGCTATTCTACTAGATCCATTACTCAGAAAGAGACAAGGATCACTTCATAACCTAGGCAATGAGTCAACAATAAACATTTTATCCAGATGCCTAGAAATTAAAGGCCAGTGCAAATCAGGGAATTATAAATTACAAACCAGGCCAACAGAAGTTAGGGAGATGTAGATTTCAGAGTTTGGGGTAGAGACTGGGTAGGCTCTGGGTGTGTGGAGATAGGTTTGGCTACAGAGGGGTGTGTGTACAGAGAATGAGGTCCTACCAGGATAAACCTGGAGAACATTAAGCTAAATGAAATAAGCCAGACAAAGGAAAACAAAAAGTACATGATCTCTCACTTATATGTGGAATCTTAAAAAAAAAAAAAAAAGGGAAAACTGAACTCATAGAAGCAGAGAATAGAATGGTGGTTATCAGGGGTTAGGGGGTAGTGAGGTGGAAGGGAGATGCAAATGTTCAGCTGTGTAGCATGAAAAAATCTAGAGATCTTCTGTACAGGTGGATAGCTAATCTTAATAATCCTATGTTGAACCATAGAAATATGCTAAAGAGCATAGATTTCAGGTATTCATCACCCCCCCTAAAATGGCAACTGTGTGAGGAGACTACATGTTAGCTAGTTTGACTTTGCTGTCACTTCACTGCATAAATGTAGATCAAATCATCATGTTATACCTTAAATTCACACATTTTTATTAAAAAAAACTAAAAAATTAATCCCCAAATGCTAAAATTTGTTAAAACTGTATGGCATACTTAACAAGTCATAAATTAAAATTTTTAATGGGAAAAATGGTATTAATATATTAGCACTAACACGAACACACTGAATCTGTACTTCTCAGGAGTTGGACAATTACTGCGATCATTTCTCTATTTCTTGCTCCACCTCTTCATTCTCCTGTTTTTCTCTATCATCTGCCTTAAAATGATTATACTTTAGAACTGTATTTTTAAATTTTTATTTTCATTAAATGGAATTTCCTGTTCTCTAATCTTTACTTTCAAAACAAAAAGGCAAAATTAATTTGCCTTTAATGCTTAAGGTTTTTAATTGAAACTCTTCTGCTGTTATTGAACATTGATAGTTAAAGTGTTCAGAAACCAGGTTTTCCCAGGTTCTTCATACAGGCTTCCCTGCCCCATCCTCTCATTGTTATTCTCTTCTTTGTCAAGGAATGGACTGTTTCAGGTGAGGCCTGGGTGGAAGGGACACAGCAGATGGAGCAGAGAGAGAAGGGATAGCTTTCCACCTTCTTTGCATGCAGCTCACAACCTGCTGTTGACTTGTCCACATTACTGATCTCAGGCTGCAGTTCTGCCCCCAAGACAATGTTTGATAACCAACTTTCTAGAGTAGAGAAAAGGATTTTAAAAATACTTCATTTCTTTTAACTTGGAGACAAACATTCTACTTAAGAAAACAGATCGACATTTATTCTGACTTGAAAATGCTGTGACATTTTTGGGAATTGCTGGGCTCAAATAGCTTTCTAAAGTAGGAAACCAAAGAAACTGTCAGATGGCATTTTCACTCAAGGGAGAGAAGGGTACAGAAGAGAAGAAAATTTGGATTCACAGCTGAATGTCTGGCTTAGATGTTAAACTCTCAGACTAAGAATGTGCTTTCTTGCTCCTATTTTCGGTGTAATGCCAAGGGAACTGTCAGACCACAAATAATCATTAACTTGCAGTGGAAACCAGAGCCATTAAGAAAAATATTGACAGCTTGTTCCAAGATCATATCATTTTAGAGGGCAAAGAAATAAGATACCTGACAAACCTGTTTTACTAGGTCATGGATGAAAAATGTGCTGACCAGATGAATTTTAAGCAAGAATGATGATGTTTCCATTTGTCATGGATTTTAAAAAGACAATGTGCTTAGAAAACAAATTTGCTGTAACTTGGGAAACTGGGAAAACAAAGGCAGAAAGCCTAGGTAGCTCAGATTCATGATGCAGAGAAATAATTTTGTAATCCAGCCAGATTTGCTGGTTCTGATGCATTTAAGCTCCAAGGAGTTGCCTAGGGTGCAAGAAACAGCCCAAACTTGTGCAGGATGCAAATTCCTTTGAACTTCACAGTAAAAGTCTTCACTTCTCAAACTGTATTTTAGAAGATTTTGCTATCGATTCGCCCAAGGGCAAAAGCTACAGATTCCTGAAGGTTGTTTTTGTCAGATTTTACAACTAAATTATTCTAAGTAACAGGTAGGAAGAGATGGAGGGACTTCCTCCAACAGTTGAGACAATTTTCCTTCTTCCATTTTTGTTTCTCAGTTAAAGTGTTCGAAATCCTGTTCCAGTGCAGGCTAAGAGGTGAAAAGTTGAATTGTCGATTTAATTGGCTGAACTCCACCATGGATTTCTTTCTGGTTGCCCCTCCAGGTCCACTCTCCACCCTTCATGGAGTTTCCAAGTTTTCCTGGTTTACCAAACCATTACATCATTCATCTCCCTCGATGCCCACTGACATCCTGGTAGTGCAAATCACCTCTGTCTCCCACTGTGTACTTCACAAGCTCACCCACTAATCCTTCACACTTGCTCTGACTCCCTCTGATTCATTTCCCATACTGCAATCAAAGTCTTCTCTCTAAACTATGAATCTGGTCATGGAGACGATATCATCTCAGTTCAGTTCAGTTCAGTCGCTCAGTCGTGTCTGACTCTCTGCGACCCCATAAATTGCAGCACGCCACGCCTCCCTGTCCATCACCAACTCCCGAAGTTCACTCAGACTCACGTCCATCGAGTCGGTGATGCCATCCAGTCATCTCATCCTCGGTTGTCCCCTTCTCCTCCTGCCCTCAATCCCTCCCAGCATCAGAGTCTTTTCCAATGAGTGATGTTTAATAAATATATATTAAATGAGGAAATAAGTAACATTCCCCTTAGGCTTAAAGTCCCTCTATAGCTTCCGAGTATTTTTAGGCTAAAACGTAACAGTCTTACACAGCATGTAAGGCTTTGAAGATGCTATGATACCTGACTCCTACTGACTCCACCAATTTCATCTCACACAATGGCTCCTCTTGTTCTCTCCTGCAGCCACATGGACCTCCTTTTAGTTCCTGAATTGAACTGTGCTCTTCCTGACCTCAAAGCCTTTCCATCTGCATCCTCTGTTCTAGAAATTTTTCTTCTCTTCTCCCTCTTTGCTCATCCTTCCAGTCCCTGCTTGAAGTCTATTTGCTCAAAGAAACCTCACCTGACTGCTCTTCCATCCACTAGTTGAGTTGCCTCGTTTTCATGACACTTGCCTCAATTATGGGTTTCCCTGGTAGCTCAGACGGTAAAGAATCTGCTTGCAATTCAGGAAAACCAGGTTTGATCCCTGGGTCAGAGAAGATCCCCTGGAGGAGGAACTGGCAAGCCACTCGAGGATTCTTGCCTGGAGAATCCCATGGACAGAGGAGCCTGGCCCACTACAGACCACAGGGTCGCAAAGAGTTGGACATGACTGAGTGAGCACACACCTCAGTTATAATTAATTATTTGTTTAAATAGTCACTTAATGTCTGGTTCCTCCCTTTTCTACTGCTGCCCTGGTCCCCACCATCACCATCACTTGCCTAAAGTGCTAAAAGAAACACCTAGCTGGTTTCTAAACTTCCTCTCTTGCCACTTCTCAATGATCATTCTCCAATAGCTACCAGAGTGATCTATAAATGAGTCATGTCATTTCCACAGACTGAAAATAAAATTCTAGATTTGAACCCTGGCCTGCTGTGCCGTCTGCCGGTCTCCGTGTCCATGTGCTCTCTACCTCACTCTTGCTGGCCTCCCTTCTGTTCCTGCAACCTCTCTCTACTCCTCGCCATAATCCCTAACATTTTCTCCTTTCTCGTTTTAAGTTTTCTTTCTGAAAAGTTTAATGTGATTGAACAGTTTATGATGAGTTCGTGAGACAGCTGTCAGTTTTACTTCCCAACACCCTGTCTCCTCCCTTTCTTAGTAGAACCTCTCCCACCCCAGTCCTAATTCTACCCCACTACTCCCCCAGATGTGTGGGACTCTAGTCCGATCAGCTCAGTCTCCCATTTCCTGGTGTTTTATTAGGTAGTTGTTAGAAACCCTCACCTGAAGTGAATGTAAACAAAATCTTAAATTAATGTATCTTAAATGCTTCAAAGCCATTTACTTATTCAACAAACATTCACTGAGCACTTTCTATGCTACCTACCTACTGTGGTAGGAACTGGGTAAATACATAGCAATGAACAAAGCAGACATATATACCTTCCCTGGATAATTCTGTAACTCTGACAACAACAGCCATGTCATTACTAAAATTCCAAGTGCTAAAAAAGAGATACAGAGAATTTACTGGATCCAGCAAAGACCTTTATGACCAAATAAGTCTAACCATAGGCCTTATGGATTCTAAAACTAATCTACGCTACAAAGCATATTAAAAATGCAAGGTATCAATAGGAAGAGACATTAAAATTCTCTCCCTTCACAGAACTGAATCACTCTGCTGGTTAGAGATAATTTGTAACAAGTTCTGAATCTAAAATGATTCTGGGAAGCTGAGACCTGACACAAGGTCACACATCTTTCCTCTCCACAAATTTTCAGAACATCAGCACAGTATTTACAAGAAAATGGTTTTTAAAAAGAGATAAATCCTTGGCTTAGGAGCTGAAAGTACAAGAATACGAGTTGGTGTTACAGTAAAAAAAGGTCAAATTACTCCATCGGTTTATTTCAGGAAGAGCTTTCTTAGCAATAGTTTAATTCTTCCATTTTTATGATTAATTCTGTTTTTACATATCTTTTATTTAGTGGGGGTGAGTTGAAAAATAAATAAGAGAATAAAGAGGAAAACAATCAGCCATATTCCAACCATTCAAAATCAACTGCTCTTAATATTTTGGCCTATTTACTTCCAGTCTTTTGTTATGTGCATCAGTTCAGTTCAGTTCAGCCGCTCAGTCGTGTCCGACTCTTTGCGACCCCATGAATCACAGCCCGCCAGGCCTCCCTGTCCATCACCAACTCCCAGAGTTCACTCAGACTCACGTCCATCGAGTCAGTGATGCCATCCAGCCATCTCATCCTCTGTCGCCCCCTTCTCCTCCTGCCCCCAACCCCATAGTTACTCTTAAAATTATTTCTTTCTATCTTTCTGTCCCTATCCCTGTATCTCTGTCTTTGTCTCTTTATCTCTTTCTATCTCTCTCTATTCAAAATATTTAAAAATATTAGAACATTAAAATAATGCTAAAGTCCTTCTGAATGTTATTCTTTTTGGTTCTCAGAGGTAACCACTATTCTGAATTTGATGAATATATGTCTACCTACCTACCCATCTGCCTATCTATCTATCAAATGGATCCTCAGGCCATTTATCCAATGCTTATCTGGGATCCTGGTGAGGTAGTTGTAGAATCCACATGCCTAGATCAATGTCTAAATTATAGTTTAGGCCCAGTTGAAAGCCCCACCAAAATTATGAACCTACAGCCATTTTTTTCTGTAAGAAAATTGTCTCTACTCCATAAGATGAAATTAAATGCATTATTTTCCCAGCATGACATCATGATTTCCCAGTATTTCACCCTGAATGAGTATGAAGATCACTGCTCTATCAAAGGGGCTGACATGAAGCAAAATTTACTTATTATCTGTCATGCGACGTGCTGCTCCAGATGCAGGGGTGCAGCAGTGAGCAAAGTCTTGGCCCCAGGTAGCCTTAATTCTACTGAGAGACACACAGTAAGCAAAGAGACTAAGAGACATCAGGTGGTGATAAATGGGAATGAAGGAAAGTAGAATCAGGTAGGAGAATAGGAATGAAGATATCTGGATGGGTCAGGGAGGTCTCTCTGAAGAGGTGACCTTGATGTGAACACAGTGAGGAAAGGAGCCAGAAAATATCAAGGATTCAGCACAAATCAGTGTGATATGATGTTGATATAATTTGCCACTTCAGGACCCTGTGGTTTATTTTACAACTTAATCCTCAAGGGAAAAATGCTAACGGACACAACTGGGTGCATGTCCTCCCCCAATTACCTAAATAGCAGAAGACAGAGGTCTCTGAGGATTCCAGCCCATTGTGCACGGGGTGTGTTACGTTACCAGAAGCATAAGCCAGAGATGACTTGAGGGTGATGTAGGGCTGTTAGGACTTCCGGGGCTTCGAAAAACTTTGCAAGTGATAGGAATTTGTTGTTCTGCCCACGGCCTTGCCAAGCCACCTGGTGTGTTCCCCTAGTGGACAGCTAGCATGTGTGTTGGTCCACAAGGCTCCTTTCCTCAGAATGGCACCCCTTTTTTTTCTGGGGTATATTATTCCCAACTCTTCTGCGACCCCATGTACTGTAGCCCACTGGGCTCCTCTGTCCACGGGATTTGCCAGGCGAGAATACTGGAGTGGGTTGCAATTTTCTACTCCAGGGGATCTCCCCAACCCAGGGATCTGAACAGTGTCTCCTACTTGGCAGGAGGATTCCCACTACCACCATGTAATTGGAAAGGAACTGCTAAGTTGTTACAAATCCTGCCCTTTGGTTACAATTGATGGGTCTATGGGTGCAAACAGGACCCAAACAGAGCCAACCAGAGTATTTTATAAACTTGTCAAAGCTAGGTCAAATCACAAGCCAAGTTAGTTAGCTTGTGATCTTGTGATTTGGGGTTTTTCGGCTTGGAGCTCGGGACGGGGGGCGGGGGGTGGGCGAAAGGTCAGGCATCAGGAGGCAAGCTGTGAGAGCCCAAGGATCTATAGGGAGCTGGAAGTCCTCTCCCTGCTGTGAAGCTGTACCCAGAGAATGAAGCCTCATGCTGAGAGAAGCAAAGAAGTGAGAAACATATAATTATTTTTTAAAATGAATGAGACCAAAGAGCCCTAAGTTGAGTGGATAAAAGATGTATATTGTGAAGTGGTTTTTGAACTTTGAGAATGGGGAGAGGAGGTGGTTATTCCAGGCAAAGGGAAAACTTTCGAATTGTTTCTCTTTTGTCTTATTTTCATTCTAGTGCCTTAAAATAGTTGTTTAAATGGAGTACAATCTATAAAAATATCTAATCACTATGTTGTACACCTGAAACTAATATAATACTGTATTTCAATTATACTTCAATTTAAAAAAATTCAATCTAAAGGCGAAGCCTCCAGGGAAGTTTTTTTAAAAAATAGGCTGGTTTTTTTTAGAGCAATCTTAGGTACACAGCAAAATTCAGAAGGTATAGATTTCTCATATATCCCCTGCTCCTACATAGATGTAGCCTCCTCCATTATCAACACAGGGAAGCTTTTAAATTGTCCCTATTTCAGTGTGAATTGCTTTCAATACCAAATCAGATTACTTTCTCCTAGTACTCTTGCCTGGAAAATCCCATGGACAGAGGAGCCTGGTAGGCTGCAGTCCATGGGGTCTTGAAGAGTCGGACACAACTGAGCAACTTCACTTTCAGTTTTCACTTTCATGCATTGGAGAAGGAAATGGCAACCCACTCCAGTGTTCTTGCCTGGAAAATCCCAGGGACAGGGGAGCCTGGTGGGCTGCCGTCTCTGGGGTCACACAGAGTCCGATATGACTGAAGTGACTTAGCAGCAGCAGCAGCACTTCGGAGAGGAATTTTATTTATGAAGCAGAAGGTGGGATAAGCATAATTTTAGAACTTAGAGTATTGGGGGGTGGGGAGGAAGAGTATGCATACTAACTTGGCTTGTGATTTGACTTAGGTTTGACCAGGTAATAAAATACTCTGGTTGGCTCTGTTGGGTTGTGTTTGCACCCACAGACCCATCAACTGTGACCAAAGAACAGGATTTGTAACAACTTGGCATTTCCTTTTGAATCACATGGTAGTGGGAATCGGCCTGCCAAGCAGAAGATAAAGGTTCAATCCCTAATTCCCAATACCCATAATACTTTATGTCTCTTCCATAGCATTATTGTAAGGAGATAGAGTTGGGGTTCCCCAGAGAAAGAGAACCAGGCATGGCTTTCTTGACATAAGAGAAGCCATTTTTGGTTTAAGCCATGTTTGGCTTAAGCCATTTTGTGATCTAAGCCTGACCACAATGCTTGCCCTTGAACAGGTCTCACTAACTAATGATCTTGAGGGAACAAAAGAATGCAGAAAAAAAATATCAGGCCAGAGAAGTAACAATAGCAAAGATAATAAATCTATTGTAAAGACTCCAGTTTTGTTTCAGTGGCAAAGATTTCCCTAGAGTGCTCAATGACCAGAGCTACTGGAACCTAGAGGGTGAGGATGTTGACCTTTTTTGACCTTCATGACTTCAGTCAACTAAAGCTTGGACTCTGTTGACCAACAACAAATGTCCTTCACAAATAGGCATATGCATGCATGCATACTAAGTTGCTTCAGTTGTGTCTGACTCCTTGCAACCCTATGGACTATAGCCCACCAGGCTCCTCTGTCCATGGGATTCTCTAGGCAAGATTACTGGAGTGAGTTGCCATGCCTTCCTCCAGGGAATCTTCCAGACCCAAGGATCACACCCGCTACTCTTAAATCTCCTGCATTGGCAGGCAGGTTCTTTACCACTAGTGCCATCTGGGAAGCCCTAAAACAGTTCACATTTTGCTGTTTGAGGAGATGGTGCTTTGCGAAAGATCCCCAGTATTCTTACTTGCTGCAAGTAATATTAAAGCCTTCTATCGCCCAGTCTTTGGCTTGGTTTTGTCTCTTGGCTCAATAGCCACGAAGAGACAAACATTGTTTTCAGTTAATATTATGACTTATAACAATTTATTTGTGTGTGTGTGTGCTTCCCTCTGGAATGAAAGCCTTGTGTGGGCAAGGAATCACATAACACCAAGCATAGTGCTTTCTTATAAGCATCCAATTAATATTTTCTTATAATTTATTTACTTCTTTATTTTTGGTTGCACTGGGCCTTTGTTGCTACATGTGGGCTTTCTCTAGCTGCAGTGAGCAGGGGTGGGGAGGACGGGCTACTCTTCGTTGTGGTGCACCGGCTTCTCATTATGATGGTTTCTTCTGTGTCTAGAGCATGGCCTCAACAGTGGTGACGCATGGGCTTTGGTTGCTCTATGGCATGTGGAATCTTCCCAGACCAGGGATCAAACCCATGTTCCCCCCGTTGGCAAGCAGATTCTTATCCACTGTATCACCAGGGAAATCCTCAATTAATATTGAGGGCAGTTGGGCAAAAGTTTTTTAAGAAACAAAAGTAATTACTGTGATCTAATTAATATGAGAAACAATGTATGTTCCAGGAATATAATTATAATATAAATAAGACTTTGTTTCCACAGTGCTGTCATCCTAGAACCAAAGGGGATAGTCTGCGGTTTGAGTGAGTTGATTGATGTACCTAGTGCTTAACAGCCAGAGCAGCTCAATCAACTTGCTCTTCCTCTTTCTTTCCCTCAGGCCTTCCCTCCAAGCTAATGAGAGTTTTGACTTCCACACTGTAAGAAAAGCTGGCACCTGGAAAAGGCAGAGGTTACTTCAGTTCAACCAGCAAACCAACTGCAGCATTGAGAATAGATTTGCCCTCTCTGCCGCTCTGGCATGGGTCTTCTGCACAAGCTCTAGCCTTGGGCATGTGGAGACGGTTCCCACAAGAGGATGTGGATGACACACACCGAAGGAGAGGCTGCTTGTCAGGTTAATTTCTCTCCCTAACGTTTGGAGACTGGGAGGGGGCTTCTCCACCTGAGATCTTAGGGCCCTACCATATGCCTGTGTCACATCCCGTATTCTTCTTAAGGGCTTGTGAGTATGTCACAGCTTCAGCCTTACACTTAAGCACAAGCATCTTTGTGTGAGGGAGGAGCTCTGAGATATAAGCTATTTAATATGCTGGGAGCAATTTGCAGGGATGCAGCTTAGCCACAAAATCTGCTTAACGATGCTGAACATCAAAGTCTGCATGATTGTCTGTTTCCAAGCTGCTTTCCGGGCTGGCTAAATAGTCCATTTCACCTCTGGCCTGACCTCCAAGAGTAGCTGGAGTTTGGGGTCCAGTCTGCACAGTTACAGCCAGCTAAACCAGGGTTTCCACATCTCAGCACTACTGACATTTTGGGCTACATAATTCTTCGTTATAGGAACTATGGTGTGCATGGTAGGAGTTTTAGCAGCATCCATGGCCTCTATGCACTAGAGACCTCCAGCATCACTCCTCTGCCAGCCAGCTATGGCAACTAAAAATCCCCCAGGTATTGCCAATGTCCCCTGAGGAGGAAAATTACACCCCAGGTGAGAACCTCTGACATAGACCCTGAGCTTCAGGCTCACTGTCCTCCAGGGCAGACACAGATAATCCCAAATTCCTCTCTTCTCCAGGACTCCCAACCAAGCGATGTCTTCTTTCAATGAGCCTAGGCTTTGACTATTTCTTCCTTATTTGCCTGACAAGTGCTGGTCTCTTGAATGCTCCCACTCCTCGATCAATCATTTCCCTCTGACCTTTGGATGACCTCACTGTTTTCCTGTTTTAGCCCATGAATTTCTAGATCAACAAAAACAATGTACTCCCCCCAAATTTGCAACATTTATTCAATAAATTTTCAATATTATATATTCTGCACTGATGACATTAACATATGCTAGTGATTTTAAGGTTTAACAGTTAAAATTATTCTCAGTTGCTAGTGATAGCAGCTTACTTAAATAAGGCAGAAGTTTATCTCACATAGAAGTCCAGATCAGGGACTTTCCTGGTGGGCCAGTGGTTAAGACTCTGCCTGCCAGTGCAGGGGACACAGGTTCCACCTTTGGTCTGGGAAGATTCTGCATGCCTCAGGGCAACTAAACCCGTGCACCACAACTACTGAGCCCATGTTCGGAGCCCATGAACCACAGCTAAGAAGCCCCAAGGGCCCTAGAGCCCATGCTTTGCAACAAGGGGAGCAACTGCATTGAGAAGCCTGTGCACTGCAACTAGCAAATAGCCCCCGCTCACTGCAACCAGACAAAGTCCGCATGTAGCAAAACCCAGCACAGCCTCAATTAATTAATAAATTTAAAAGTCCAGATCAAAGCAGGCCAGACTGGCATGTGATTTTTGCTCCATAAAGTTGCTCTGCCAGGCATGGCCTCACTTCTTAGATTATTTTATGGTCAAACCTGCTCCCCTCATGGTTAGCTGCTTTCCCTCTAGCCATCAGATCCACCATCCAGCCAGCAGGATGAAGAGAAGAGTGGGAAAGAAAGTTAAATTAAGGAAGGTTCCTGGAGACTGTTTATACTTATGCTTACATATCATTTGTTTGAACTTAGTTACCAGGCCATACCTACTGTTAAGGCAGCCAGAGGAGATTTGGTCTGTATTCTGAGTGACCATGTAACCCACTTAGAAACTGGGGAGTGTAGTGCCATGAATATTGAAGGACATCTGGAAGCCTGTGCTGCGTGGAAGGTTCAAGAACATTTGAAACACAGGCACATCCTCAGGATGCTTCAGTCTAGTAGCGGAATTGGTTGTATACACAATGACCCCCAGTCTAACTTGACTAAAATAACTTTTTGCCTAAAGGGAAAGATATGATTACAATATTGATAAAATTATAAGGACTGTAAGCTAAATACTAATTATCCAATTGTGGATAAGGACACATGTTTGTATTTATCCGACCGTGACCTTCTACAAATGCTTGGATCCTGAAATTTTATTCTACAACACTTTTGAGTTTAGTTTTTGGAAATACTTGCATCTTAGGAAGTGAATACAGGAAACTTAGTTACCGTATTTTAAATGCTGGAAATAATAATTATGGGTCACTTGTTAGGCTCCACTTCTGTCATCTAGTAGTGGGTGTCAAATTAACTGCTGTTTTATATTTAGCTATGTACACATTCCCTGAAGTTTGCAACAGCTGAAATGCGGGAAAGATTTATAGTTTCTATATGGTTACCAAGTCTTTGTTAAAGACTATCCCAAACTGGTAATTTGTTTCTTGGTACAAATTGGCCTGTCATCTTCCAGCGCCAAAAGTCATTATTATCAAACAGCGTTGGAACTAGTGCAGCTCTTACTCTTTGTTTCCTTATCTTTATGGCTTTTTTCCCTAGAGAACTCTATTACAGAACAGTGCTGTTCTGATGGCCAATAGGGGGTGTTGGCCCCATCTCGAGCCTTGCCACATAATATAGAGTCAACATAAGGGAGAAAAGTTCAGTTCTGAACTCTCAGTAGGAAGCAGGCAGCCTAAATATAGATCAACAGATCAGCGTTGACTTTCTTTAGGAAACTTACATGGAGCAGAGTCAAGAGAACATTGACCTCATTTCACTATTTTGTTAAAAGAAGAGTCCTCTAATTCTGATCCAAGCTCCTATCATCGCTCATTTCTAGAACTGTTTGGGTATAGAATATTAGAGGCAGAAGAAAGTGAGGTGATCTTGAGACCTGATCCCTGGATAAGACAGAGGAGGTAGCCAGTCCCATGGAATACAGAAACTGGTAAATCAGTGTTTTTCTAAAGTTTGGGGGCCTTGAGATGAGGTGCTGGGGCGAGGAAGGCCTGAAAGTGGTAGTGGCAGCTAGACAGCAAACGTCAGGCTTTCCTTACACATATCAGACAACGTCTCTTCAGTTACCCCACACAGTTGACTAGCAATCACCTTCAATAGTATCTGTTTCCAACAGGAAGAATGATGGAGTCTTGCCATATCTTTGCATGGATGTGTGTTATACACACAAGTCCAGTTCTGTGAGGGGAAAACATATATCCAGTGCCCAGCACCATGCCTGGCGTGGGGTGGTAGGTGCTTGAGAAATGAGATCCAGTGTTACTGCTGTTATCCAAGTGACACCAGAAGGTACAGTGCAAAGCCCCTCTTCCCAGCCTTAGAAAAGCGCACTTGTTACTGTCTGGGACCTGAGGCGTCTCTCTCACCTTCCTGCAATACTCATTGGCAGGCTCACTTTAACCAGTCACCTTACTGCTCCCTTCTCACCCTCAAATGCCTACTTTTTCTTCAAGGCCCGAGATGAATGCCAGCTTTTCTCTGTACTACACTGCACCACATTCCTGCATATTAATAGATATCCACTTCCTCCTATAGGTGGCTATAGAGCCTCATTTATACATGTCATATAGCTCTTATCAGGCTATAGTTTAAATATGTGGCACCAACTCCAGTGGCAGAAACCTTCTCCAGGATAAGGATGGCTTTTTCATCCCTGCATTTTAAATTATTAAAACATTGCCTGACTGGATAAATTGTACATTCACTCAATGGGATATTATTCATAGATAAAAAGAAACAACCTATCAAGCCACAAAAAGACATGGAGGCATTGCAAATGAATATTGCCAAGTGAACTAAGTCAGTATGAAATGATTACATACTGTGTGACTCCAATTATATAACATTCTGGGGAAGGCAAGACTGTAGAGACAATAAGAACAGTGGTTGCCAGAGTTTCAGGGTGGAGGGATGGAGAGGTGAAACACAGGAGACATTTAGGGAGGCAAAATTATTCTGTATAATATGTAATACTTTAATCATGGATACATGACAGTCTAAAATTACCAAAACCTGTAAAACTGTACAACACAAAGAGTTAACCTTAATGTATTGAGATTAAAATCATTTAGGAGGTCAGAAAATTCCAGAAAGGAAAGCATAACTTGCATGTTAGGAGAATCTACATTTTTCAAAAATAGATGAAACATCACTGAAGAATGTAGGAGGGAAAGGTGATGAACTTAAGGAAAATTGAGAACAAGTAGAATTTGTAGGACTGAGGGCAAAAGAAATTGCACAGAACTCTAGTTGATAAAGTTGATTCACTTGGGGGTATGTGTTAGCAATTCTGATACTGCTACATGTGTATACTGGAACTAAACGTAACTGGGTGAATGGGCAGCAGGTGCAGCTCTTTGTTGAAGTGAGAACTTACAACGTCTAAGCAAGCGGAGGGAGGCTAAAATGATCCATGTCGTGATGGACCGAGTTGGAGACATCAGAGATATCAGGAAGAACTCAGGTTGAGCTTAATACAGATATATACGGTTACAAATAGAAATATCAATAGATGTGTATGTATATGCTGCTGCTGAGTCGCTTCAGTCGTGTCCGACTCTGTGTGACCCCATAGACGGCAGCCCACCAGGTTCCACCATCCCTGGGATTCTCCAGGCAAGAACACTGGAGTGGGTTGCCATTTCCTTCTCCAATGCAGGAAAGTGAAAAGTGAAAGTGAAGTCACTCAGTCATGTCCGACTCTTAGCGACCCCATGGACTGCAGCCAACCAGGCTCCTCGGTCCATGGGATTTTCCAGGCAAGAGTACTGGAGTGGGTTGCCATTGCCTTCTCTGTGTATGTATATACTGATTTGTATAAAACATATATTTCTTTGATCTGTTAACTGATCTGTTTACTGGTCCTAAAGAAATGACACCATCTAGCACAAATACATGTAGCATTCAGATCTTGGTTTCTAATATTATTCTCCAGTGAAAGGAACTAGGGCTTTTGGAGAAATGATTCTAGGACTAAGGCATGAAATATACAAGATAAGCCTGGAGCATGCTGAAGTGACAGAAGTGACAGAAAGTAAGGATGAGATTTCTTTCTTTCTTTTTTTAAGGATATGATATCTTTAAAAATCATATTGATGCAGTTATGACAAAGGGCAGAAAAGCCAACTGAAAGAGTTCCCAATGGCCAAAGTTGGAACAATTTGGAACAAAATAAATAAAATTAAAATTGGATAATAACCCAAAGCATAAAATAATTATGAGTTAATACAGGTATAAATTATTGAATAAACTAATAAACAGAGAAGAGACA
The DNA here is from genome assembly GCA_006408695.1 of Aepyceros melampus. Lineage (NCBI taxonomy): Eukaryota > Metazoa > Chordata > Mammalia > Artiodactyla > Bovidae > Aepyceros > Aepyceros melampus. The sequence continues at coordinate 155,569 of SJXQ01004573.1, forward strand.
AATTACCTATACTGAAGAATTTCAAATACTTTACAAGGATGCTTTGTTCTCAAGGAGAGGGAGCATACATCCCTACTTCCTAGGTATGGGCTGCATGTAATAACTAAAGAGAATGGAAAGAGAGGAAACGAATAACTGTACTGTGGAGAAACCTACAAAAGCTTACTGTGGGCAAAAACTACATCAGTCAGGTGATAAAGGTCAACATCAACAGTCATAAATCATGATAAAGGACTGGACTTCCCTGGTGGTCCAGTGGTTAAACATCTGCCTTGCAATTCGGGGGACAAGGGTTTGATCCCTGGTCAGGGAACTAAGATCCCACAAGCTTCAGGACTAATCCTATACACCACAACCAGAGAGCCCGAGGGCTTCATGAAAATGGCACTTTGCCTCTGACCTTCCTCCCCAACTCCCATAATCCCAATGTAATCTAATCATGGGAAAAACATCAAATCCCAACTGAAGGACATTCCACAAAATACCTGACCCCTTAAACCTGTCACGGTCATCAAAAAAAGGAAATTCTGAAAAACTGTCATAGTCAAGGGGAGCCTGTGGAGATATAAAATCTAAATGGAATTTGGTATCCTGGATGGAATCCTAGAATAGCAAAAGAACAGTAGGTAGATACTAAGAGAATATGAATTAACTGTGAACTTCAGTTAATAATAAAGTATCAATATTGGTTTATAGATTGTAACAAATGTACCATACTAATGTAAGATGGTAATAATAAGAAAAACTCTGTGTGGGTATATGGTAATTCTATGTACTGTCTTCTCAACTTTTCTGTATATATAAAACTTCTAAAAAATAAATCACATCTGAACAAAGATATACAGATGTTCTGATGTTTTCACATTATATATCATCAGAGAAATGTAAAGGAAAACAATAGATACAACTATACGCCTATTAGAATGGCCAAAATTCAGAATACTGTCAATAACAAATGTTAGCAAGGATGCAGAATAGGAACTTCTCCTTCCTTGCTAGTGGAAATGCAAAAGGGAAGACAGTTTGGTGGCTTCTTACAAATCTAAACATACTCCTACATGATCCAGCAATCATGGTCCTTATATTTACCCAAAGGAGTTAAAGACATATGTCCACACAGAAACATACATATGGATTGTTATAGCAGCTTTTTCATAATTGATGTGGAAGCAATCACAATGTCCTTCATAAGGTGGATAGATGAATAAACTGAGGTTCATTCTGACAATGGATATTATTCAGTGCTAAGAAAAAGAGCTATTAAACTGTGAAAAGATGCAGAACAACCTTAAATTCATATTATCAAGTGAAAGAAGGCAATCTAAAGAGGCTACCTACTGTGTAATTCCAACCATATGATATTCTAGAAAAGGCAAAACTAGGGAGGCCATAAGATCATCAGAGGTTGTCAGGGATTTGTGGAGAGGGAGAGATGAATAGGTGAAGCACAGAGGATTTTTAAGGCAGTGAAAATACTCTGTATGATACCATAATGATGGATATGGGTCATTACACATTTGTCCAAACCCACAGAATGTACAACACCAAGAGTGAACTGTAATGTAAACTATGGACCTTGGGTAATAATGGTGTATCAACAGTTTCAATAGTTTTAACAAGTGTTCTATCTGGTGGAGGATGTTGATAGTGGGGGAGTCTATGCATGTTTACTGGTAGGAGGTATATGGGAAAGCTCTGTACATTCCCCTCAATTTTTCTGTGAACCTAGGACTGCTCTAAAACAGAACTCTTTTTTCAGGAAGAAAACCAATTTATTTATTTTTAAAAAATTTCTTATTTTGTATTCGGCTATAGCTGATTAGGTCTTCCCACCTGGCACTAGTGGTAAAGAACTTGCCTGCCAATGCAGGTTCGACCCCTGTGTTGGAAGGATCCCCTGGAGGAGGAAATGGCAACCCACTCCTGTATTCTTGCCTGGAGAATCTCATGGAAGGAGGATTCTGGCAGGCTGCTGCTGCTATTGCTAAGTCGCTTCAGTTGTGTCCAACTCTGTGCAACCCCATAGATGGCAAGAACACTGGAGTGGGTTGCCATTTCCTTCTCCAATGCATGAAAGTGAAAAGTGAAAGTGAAGTTGCTCAGTCGTGTCCAACTCTTAGCGACCCCACGGACTGCAGCCTACCAGGCTCCTCTGTCCATGGGATTTTCCAGGAAGAGTACTGGAGTGGGGTGCCATTGCCTTCTCTGTCTGGCAGGCTATAGGGTCCCAAAGAGTTGGACATGACTGAAGTGACTTAGGACGTGCACACACATAGCTGATTAACAATGTTGTGATAGTTTCAGGTGAACAGTGAAGGGACTCACTGATATATATACCTGTAGCCATTCTTCCCCAAACTCTCTTCTCATCCAGGCTGCCATCAAAGAGAACTCTTAATAAAATAAAGTCTATTTTTAAAAATTTCCTGACACATAATCATTTATTATTAAAGAACCTTAAGCACAGAAAAGTTAAATAATTTTTCCAAGTTTAGAAAAATTATAAATTATTGTCAGTATAACCTAAACATAAGAATGAACTTTAGGACTACCCTGGTAGTCCAGTGGTTATGACTCTGCTTGCCACTGTGAGGGTCTCAGATCCCTGGTCTGGGAAGATCCTACACGTCTTGAGTCAACTAAGCCCGTGTGCCGTAACTACTGAAGCCCGCGTGCTCTAGAGCCTGTGCTCTGCAACGTGAGAAGTCACGACAGTGAGAAACCTGTCTACCCCCACAAAGAGTAGACTCCACTTGCAGCAACTAGAGAAAGTCCATGCACAGCAATGAAGAACTAGCAGAGCCAAAAATAAACAAATAGATGATGTTCCTAAAAGAATCAGTAAATAATAAAATTTTTAAAAGAATGAGATTTGTTGTGATTTTGCTCTAATTTATTAAGCAAATATATATATTATGCTTACTATGTGATAGGAACAATTCTAAATGCTTTAAAAATATTAGCTCAGTTTATTCTTGTAAAAATGTCATGAAGAGGGACTTCCTTTGTAGTCCAGTGGCTAAGACTCCATGCTCCCAATGCAGGGGCCCAGGTTCAATCCCTGGTCAGGGAACTAGATCCCACATGCTGTAACTAAGAGTTCTCATGCTGCAACTAAAGATCTCACATGCCACAACGAAGATCTAAGATCCTGGGTGCCACAACTAAGACCTGACACAGCCAAATAAATATATAATATATATATATATATATATATATATATGTCATGAAGAGGGTACTATTATTATTCCCATTGTACAGAGAGGGAACTGAGACATGGAATGATTAAGCATGATTTACCCAGACTCAAACAGCTAGTAAGTGGCAAGGTTGGCGTTTGGACTGAGACAGGCTACCTCTGGAGATTGTGTGTTAGCCACTACGCTGCTACTGCTGCTAAGTCGCTTCAGTCGTGTCCGACTCTGTGCGACCCCATAGACAGCGGCCCACCAGGCTCCCCCGTCCCTGGGATTCTCCAGGCAAGAACACTGGAGTGGGTTGCCATTTCCTTCTAGAATGCATGAAAGTGAAAAGTGAAAGTGAAGAAGCTCAGTCATGTCCGACTCTTTGCGACCCCATGGACCGCAGCCCACCAGGCTCCTCCATCCATGGGATTTTCCAGGCAAGAGTACTGGAGTGGGGTGCCATTGCCTTCTCCGAGCCACTATGCTATGAAGCCTCTATTATTCAAAGAAAACTTTGAAAGTAGTTTTAAATCAGTCTTTCCCATTGCTTTTGGCTTCAAAAGTTGTTGCAGAACTTCAAGTGTGACGGACATACTATTATAACTGACCACTAGAGGGCGTCAAAACTCTTACAAACCCGCCAAATTATTTTGAAAGGGGTAGAGGACTTGGTTTTGCCTTTGCTTTGCTTTCAGCCTGTTTTCGTTTGCAAACACAAGAATAAGCAGAAAATCACACAAGTAAAATTAGTACAGAGATGTTTAAGTCTCACAAAGTTTTTCATGTGTCTTTTTTCTTTATTATTCATTTCCTACAAATTTTCCACATGGTACAGTTTAATGCTTCATTATATACTGTTTTATTTTCAAGTTGTTTCATCTGTTGTGTCTAGTGCCCACAACTAAGATGCAAGCTTCTTGTCGATAGGGAACATGACGTATATTGTACTTATTATTTTTAAAAAATTGCATAGCACCTGACGCAGTGTTAGGTACAGATGGCATTCCATATCCTTAGGTTTCACATCTACAGATCAACCAACCACAGATTGAAAATATTTGGAAAAAAATTCCCAAAAAGCAAAACTTCAATTCACGCAAAGACAACGATTTTCATGTCGTTTACATTGTCTTAGGGCTTTCCAGGTGGCGCTAACGGTAAGGAATCCGCCTGCCAACGCGGGAGACAACAGAGGTGTGAATTTGATCCCTGGGTCAGAAAGATCCTTGGAGGAGGAAATGGCAACCGGTTCCAGTATTTTTGCCTGGGAAATCCTACGGACAGAGGAGCCTGGCGGCCTACAGTCCATGGGATTGCAAAAGAGTGGGACATGATTTAGCGACTAAAGGACAACAACAAAATGATTTAAAGTATACAGGAGGATGTGCATAGGTTATATGAAAATACTACACCATTTTATATAAATCACTTGATTTTGGTATCGGTGAATACGGAGGGACAACTATACTTTATAAACACTTGCTAATTGGTTTGGATGCACAAATACTTTAATTTACATAATAGATGTGTTCTTGAGGCTAGCATAATCAAACTTTAAAATTCAGTAGGGGAGCTGGATGTTTACAACAATCCAATAGAGAATCCTTGTAAATTAAGTCAGAAGCACTCTATTTTCATATGCAGTTTGGCTTAAACAGAAAGCACCTTGGTATCAGTCATTGAAGATAACCCACTTCTGTATCTTGTGCAAGGTTTAAAACAGGTTAACTCCCTTTCTCCTTGCTGCAGTTGACTGCAACAAACTGGGGGACAAGATAGTTTGGGTGGTCAAACAGCCAAAATATTGCCCATAGAGGCAATTACTCTGGTCCTGCTCTCCATCACTCATTTATCTGGGCAAATCGCTTAAACTTTATGTCTTAACCCATAAAATGATGATATTGAATGAGACAAGCTCTTTCAAAATCAGTGTTCAATTTCCCAGCTAAAGGGGGGAGTAGACAGAAAAGCCTTCAGACACTCCCACCAGGCTATAATACTTAACAGCACCTTATTCTTTACCTTTGTTAGATGCCATTGACATGGGACAGTTTTGATTATACAGTCATTGTTCACAGTGTTTTTAATATTTCCTTGATTCTCCCTGGTCATCTTGGACACTGTATGCATATAAAGGCAGGTATCATCCTTGTGTTCCAGTTTCAAAGAGAAAGGATGTTAATGAACTAGTAGGAGATTTGGCAGTCATTGAACCTAACCTCTCCTCTCTAAAATAAATTTAGAAAAAATGCTCAGATGTTATTTTTTTCTAATAAATAATTATAAACATTTAAAGAGCATAAGATTATTCAGATATTTCATTTTCCTATCAAGGGACACTATGGTTCATTTAGCTTTGAATCTATCTTAGGCAAAGAGATTTGAGGGCCATTGGGAGGGGTTTATGAGCTGTAAATTGAGTGCTCTGAGAGCAATTAAGCATTTAAATTAGAGCGATGTGTAAATTTAACAGCTGGTAAGTGTTGTCAGTCTCGAGCTACAGACCACCTGCTTGGCATAATCTGCATACAAACTGAAGAAAATGAATTGAATAGTGGAGAGTAGAATCTGGATTTGGTAATATGGAGAATAAATTCTGATTACACATACCGCTGGAGTATGTTTAAAGTTAATCCGGAAGCACAGCATGTCCTCTAGGAATGTTTGACTGGACAAAGATCTGCTCAGCTATTGAAAATGTGCTTAAATTACAGTTTAATTACTCTCATAGTTAATAGCTTGGGATTGTTTCAAGAGAATCTGACCTTGAAGACTGATGTCTATTTATATTATAATCATTTTTTGGTGTTAAAAAGAATGGTTCTTAATGAAGACCTAGACATTTCTATTTACACACATGGTATTTATAAAATTTACTGAGACTGGTTCTCACCATCATCCCAGGGTCTTCCCTCAGGACTTGCCAAGGGGAAAGAAAGGGAGTTTCTGAGACATTGGTCTACCTTTCTATCATTGACCAATTTCTCAATTAAATATGTTTTAAATCCTCTGTAATAAAGTATTGTCAATTGTTGAAGAGAAAAATGTCATGGGATTTGAATTTATACTCGGTCTACCTTCATTTATTACTTCTCCTTTTCATGTACAAATCAACTCACCCTAGATGCATGGCTCTCTGAGCTTTTTTAAGGTGGCAGGTTGGTAATTTCTGGATAAATCAGGAGACATAAATCACAGAAGGAAGCTCTGCTTTTCTATTAATTGAAAAGGGGAAAGTTTTGAAAAGTTTGAAGGGTCCTTAGAGTTGCTATAGTTTTTTTGGTTCCTTCTTATCTTTATTTTGGAATAGATGAGTTCCTGAAGCACATGCTCAGTCCTTAGTCCTTCATGCATTAATGAGCTTATTCAACAAATACACCTCACTACATGCCAGGCACAGTGTCAGAAGTTAAGAATACAAAGGCGAATAAGGCTGTTCCTGGCCCTTTAGGAAACCCCCATGTAGGAGAAGACAGAAGTAGGAGAGAGAGAAACAGTTATAACCACAATACAATAATATTAATAATATGTCAATAATGAGAGCACTCACTCAATATCAGACACTTTATTAGATGATTTCCATATGATATGTCATTTAATCCTACCATCAACCATAAGAGATAGGGGTATATCTCCTCATTTGTTTATAGAGAGTTACCTTTGCTATTCTCTCACTCTCGTTTGGACATTTAATTCCTCTGCCTAAAACTTTCTACCCACTTTCATTTATTAATAATAATTCCTGTTTGTCCTTCAGAAAGCCTTCCTTGACCCTGGGAAGTATCAATGCCTTGCCTAGTGCTCCCTGCATGTATCTCTAGCAGTGCACCTGTCTCTCTAAATTTTAATTTACTGTCTGAATCCTCAAGTAGATTGCATTAGGATTGAATTTCTTTCAGGGCGAACACAATTTTGTCATCTTTGTATTCCTGGAACATGGATCAGCATGTTTCATATAATTCATTTTTGTTAAAGCCACTTGATTGAATGAAACATGGCAGAGTCAAGATTTGAGGCTGTGTCTGCTTAACTCCAAAGCCCTGGCTCCTTTTCACTCTATTAATTTGCTTCCCAATCTCATGAGATAGGTGCAGTTGTGAGATATATACAAAATATGGGAGCACAGAGGAAAGTCACAGTGGGGTTCACAGAGAAGGCAATATCTGAGCTGATAATTTGTCAAGTTGAGAAGGCAACAAAAGCATCCCAGCTGGAGAAACAGTTCATGTGATGGCATGAGAGAGCACAGTAAATTTGATTTTGTTTATCAAGAGTGGTGGATAAATCTGTATTGATAAAGCATAGGCTGAAAGGAGTTGAGTGGTAGTAGACAGGACAGGAAAGTGGTCCCTCACACCAGCATGAGAGGGACCCTGTATGCCAGTCTAAGTAAAGACCACCTGGCTACTGATGGTTTTTAAATAGAGCAGGTCCTGGCTGATAAAGGGGCTTCCTGGATGGCTCAGCGGTAAAGAATCTGCTTGCAATGTAAGAGACGAAAGAGATTCGAGTTAGATCCCTGGGTCTGTAAGATCCCCTGGAGGGGGAAATGGCAACCCACTCCAGTATTCATGGCTGGGAAACCCCATCGACAAAGGAGTCTGGCAGTTTGCAGTGCATGGAATCTCAAAGACTGACACACACATTTGATAGAAGGAGCTGGAGTCAGAATACTTGGATTCAGGATTTTTTTTGTCCTTGGCTATGTGATCTTAGGGATTTCCATGTCCTCATTCTCCTAACTGAAAATTATAACATCCTACCAAGCCCCTCACAGAGTTGTTATGAGATTTGATTAAGATGCATAACCAAAAGTGCTTTGTAAACTGTCAAGCTAACCTCTACAAATGTTAGTTTAGTTTTGGTTTTGGCTGCACTGTGTAGCTTGCAGGATCTTGGTTCTTCTGCAGTGAAAGTGTGGAGTCCTAACCACTGGACCACCAGGGAATTCCCTAAATGTTAGTTACTATTAATTTAGTACATGTATTAGTTTGTTAGGTCTGCCATAATGAACACCACAGACTGTGGACACTAGAAGTCTCAGATCAAGGAGCTGGCAGGGTTTATTTCATTCTGAGATCTCTCTTGGCTTGTAGATGGCCATAGTCTTCTGTCTTCAGGTCTTTTCTCTGTGCATGTCTGTGTCCTAATCTCTTTTCATAAGGACACCAGTCATTTGGACTAGGGCCACCCTAATGACCTCATTTTACCTTATCTTACACTTTACCTCTTTAAAGGCCCTATCTCTAAATGCAATTATATTCTAAGGCACTGGGAGGTTAGGACTTCAACATCTGAATCTTGCAGGTGACACTATTCAGTCCATAACAGCATATAATAGAAACAAAATGTAACAGCTACACAATATCTGCTCCGGTAGTGCCAAATTAAAATTGGAAAACCTAAGTTATTTTCTGAACACACCATTCAGACAAGAAATGGAGTCATGGAGCCATTCCCACATCTTCTTCTCTATGATATGGATCCTATGGTCAGACATTATGTTGAGTGGGATTTCATGCCTGTGGATCAAGCTGCTCATAAGCCCCAGAAAGTGGTCCAGGCTGTGGATCTGTGAGCAGGAAAGGGAAACCCACACCTGGAATAGGTATCTATCCTTGTGAAGATGAAACACTGGCTCTTCCATGATGGAAGGGACATTGAAGTTGGTTTCTTTGAGGAACAATTCCATATGAGGAACCCAGTGTTGCTGGACCCATGCTGCTGAAAGTTTGAACATTCAGAGGCAGCAATAGCTAGATTGGCCTTGGGAAGTAGCCTCCCAAGCTGCATTGCCTCCCTCACTTCCACCCTAGCCAGTCTGTTCATGCGCCCATCATGCCTTGACAGTGGCAATGGCTGGCTAACATCAACTAGCTGAGACATTTTGTCTAGTTTGTTCAGCACTTCTGTGGTGGATGCTTCTGGCAGGCATTAATGCTTGATACAAAAATCTTCATACTTGGTCCCTACTTTCTATATCCTTCCACAAGCCTGTGTTCCTGGTCTCTGATCTTCTAGTCCTTTTCTTTCTACACCCCTGACCCGATGGTCAGGCTATTGACCACTGCCAGGAGTCTCCACGTATTTGTTCACCATGGAAGGCAGTGTTAATTATCTGATAGGTAAATTTTAAAGATGGCATGCCACTTTTTTGTATCTCTTTGGAATTTACTCTTCTAAAAAGAACACACCTTCTGGGGTGTTGCTCTAGGCTGTGGATTTTACAGGGATCGGTCTAGCATTGCCCAGTGCTGCCTGTGAGTGTGTGAGTTTGTCTGTCAAATCTTGATGCTAAACTACATTCTCTGAACTAGCCTGTCTCAGTATTTAAGGTGATACTTTGATATCCAGCTGCCTGACTCCTGCATCTTTCTCAGGATTAGTTCCCAGCTCTGGAAACATTACTAATTATGCAATTGAAACCCCAGTGGAAAGGGCAATGCTTCCCTACTCTAAAATTTCTCCAGAGAGGCAGGCACTTCCCTGGGCCTGGGGAGTCATAGGAATATTTGAGGTTATGGTGGACCTAGGAGCTGAAGCAGCTTGAAAGAACATTATCCCTTGATGGAAAGTTATAGATGATAGCGGGGCCCACATAACACAGAGGTAGGTGCAGTCTTGTCACTTCATCTCCTTGGCATTCTGCAAGGTTGCTTTGTAGGAGGTTGATGTAATGAGACCCAAGGCCAGGCTCCTGCAGCAACCCAAATTCTTTGAACTCATAGATCTTTTGGACTATATCATGGAGACAACTTTGAAAGAATTATAGTAAAAATACTTTTTCTAATTCTCTCTTTTTTTAAGATTTTTTTTTACATGTACTGTTTTTTTATATAGCATTAAAAAATATTTTTAATTGGAGGATAATTGCTTTACAATGTTGTTTTGGTTTCTGCTGTACAATGTGAATCAGCTGTAAGTACACATATAATACCCTCCCTCTTGAGCCTCCCCACCATCCTACCCCTCTAGGTCATCACAAAGCATGGAGCTGAGCTTCCTGTGTTATACAGCAGGTTCTGTGGACCATTTATAAAGTCTTTATTGAAGTTTTTAAAGTATTGCTTCTGTTTTATGTTTTGGTTTTTTGGCTGCAAGGCATGTGGGATCTTAGCTTCCCAACCAGGAATTAAACTCATATCCCCTACATTGGAAGGTGACTCTTAACCACTGAACTGTCAGGGAAATCCCTCTAATTCTCTTTCAAAGACTAAATATTTTTATGTGCATTTTTGTTGATCATTACAGTCTTTCTATACATTCAATTCTATACAAATATTAACTTCTTATTGCATTTGTGGTGTTTACTATTTTGTATATTCATACATTTATATTTATAAATGATATGAGATGGAAAAATAGCAGTTGAGCTTCTCACATTTCTTACAAGTATTTCTTTAGTGACTACATGACAATATTAACAACTTTTTCTTTTCAAAGCAGTGTTAAAACACTTTGCCTCAAGCTAGTGGATTATTAGGAACAAAGTTCACATATAAATGTGGAATCTAGAGCACTCAATTTCACCTCAAAATGTTTCTCAGGTTTTTGTGTAAAAAAACAGAATGTATTTGATGTTTACTCTTTTAATTTTCACAGTACCAACAGTTGCCCCTGCATCTGGCATTTTGGTGGCCACACCTGGGTCATCACAAAACTGAAAACAGATGTGTGGGCTCCTAGAAAGCGGAAGTACCTGTCAGATTCAATCAGAGAAGCAATGGGAACATTATAGGGTGAAGGCTGTGTTTAACCACAAGGTGCCAAATTTGACTGGGGTTGACACACAGAGAAGCCACAGATGAGTAGCTGGGAAAGGAAGAGAGGCAGAAAGAGATAAGAGATAAAGATAAGACATGGGAAAGCAGATGTGGATCCATCCAGTGTGTGTGTGTTGGGGTTTGGGGTGCTTTGAATGAGCTCAGTACTACTATCATTCATCTCAACTCCCTGCACTGTCCGGCAGTTGGCACCTGTAACATGCACATTTTCACAGAAGGCCAAATAATATAACATTTAAGAGCCTGGACTTTGGAGTCAGGAAATTTGGTCTCCTGGCCCATTGTTTACCACTGTGTGATCATTAATTAACTAAACAATGAACAGCTCTGATTTTTTATTTCTTTTTCTGTAAAATGGAGTCAATAAGGGATTCTTCCACATGGTAAGATGTGGTGATGATTTATGAGGTAATATAGAGTTCATAACACAATGTCTTAGCAGTTGCAACACAATGTCTGGCACTCAGGGAGTCCCAATAAAAGTTAGCTAGTTTTATTAACCTGGGTCAATAGTACTCTGAGCTCTGGAAAGACCTAGAGGTGTGTGGACATCTTTGCTTACTCCCCATTTCACCAAAGCCATACCACTGTTAGAATACCCTTTGGCTTACAATGTCCCATCAACTATGAAGACACTTGTAATGCCTTCATCCTGCCTATATGTCAGTATCTTAAAGGAGACAATGAAAACTTTTTGCTAACTGACCTGCTTTCATCTGGAAACCTTGCAGCCATAGCATTTCCTCAATCTGTCAGTCTGGTTGATTAAAAAAGAAAAAATATTGTTCCTCTTTGGCTTCACTGTTTCCAGAGCAGCTTCACAGTTCACAGATGGTAACTACTGGCAATGATCATTTATAGGTTCTCTGATAAAGCGTTCCCCAGATACAGAGTCCAATACCATGGGAATTCATTTAAGTCCAATAAAGGGACTGGGAGAGTAGGCATAAGAAAAGCTTTCTATAATTTCATGCCCAGGAACTTTAAATGAGAATGAAGTTTTAAAAGTTCCTTTCTGGCATTAGTTATATACTTAGCTTTCTTTAAAAAGTAAACAAAGCTAGATGTATCATCATTTTAAAAAGTTAAGTTGATGCATCTTTTCATGCACTAACTACTCATAACATATTGGGCTGGCCAAGAAATTCATTCAGGGTTTTCTGTAACAGTGTATGTTAAAACTTGAGTCAACTCTTTGGCCAACTCAATAGCAGAAGTTCCAAGGTGGTCTCTCTGATTGTTCTATGGCTAAACAATGCTTTGAAAATTAGTCTGGAATTGTATTTCCCATGCCTCCATCTCCCTTTACTAAAATGAAGCATATCAGCCAGCTGCACAGGGATAAAATTTACACTTGTATCATGCAGTTTTTAAGAGTATATTGTTTTAATAGAAAGGCTATGACACAAGAAGGCAACAAAAGTTATTTTATAACTTTAAAGGGCAAGGGTCAAGAAAATAAACAAATCATTACATTTGATGATAATGAAAACACTTTTTAAAAAAAGCAGAAATATGTTTTTTGCTGCTATAGAGGATTGTAAATCTTACTCTAAAAGCTAAATAAATAAAATCTTTACTATAAAGTAGAGTACATTTGGTCAGAGAATAGGATATATTGATAATCAAACACCACATGCACACTATAATGTTCTGGAAAAATTGAATGTAATGTCACCATTAAAAATTTTTGAATTACTACATGGGTTCCAGGGTCATACATTTGTTGTTGTTCAGTCACTCAGTCATGTCCTATTCTTTGCGACCCCTTGGATTGCAGCATTCAAGGCCTTCACCATCTCCTGGAGTTTGCTCAAACTCATGTCCATCAAGTCAATGATGCCATCCAACCATCTCATCCTCTTTCGTCCCCTTTTCCTCCTGCCTTTCCCAATGTCAGTGTCTTTTCCAATGAGTTGGCCCTTCACATCAGGTGGCCAGAGTATTAGAGCTTCAGCTTCAGCATTAGTCCTTCCAATGAATATTCAGGATTGATTTCTTTTAGGACTGACTGGTTTGATCTTCTTGCTGTCCAAGGGACTCTCAAGAATCTTCTCTAGCACCATAGTTCGAAGGCATAATTTTTACGATGTTCAGCCTTTTTTATTGTCCAGCTCTCACATCCATACATGACTAATGGAAAAGCCATAGCTTTGGCTAGACGGATCTTTGTAGCTTCTGCTTTTTAATACCCTGTTTGTCACAGCTTTTCTTCCAAGGAGCAAACGTCTTCTAATTTCATAGCTGCAGTCACCATCTGCAGTGATTTTGGGGCCCCCCAAATTAAAGTCTGCCACTGTTTCCATTGTTTTTCCATCTATTTGTCATGAAGTGATGGGACCAGATGCAATGATCTCCGTGCTTTGAATGTCGAGTTTTTAAGTCAGCTTTTTCACCCTCCTCTTTCACTTTCATCAAGAGGCTCTTCAGTTCTTCTTTGCTTTCTCTATAAGGATGGTGTCACCTACATATCTGAGGTTATTGATATTTTCTCCCAGCAATCTTGATTCCAGCTTGTGCTTCATCCAGCCCAGCATTTAGCATGATGTATTCTGCATATAAGTTAAATAAGCAGGGTGACAATATAAAGCCTTGATGTACTCCTTTCCGAATTTTGAACCAGTCTGTTGTTCCATTTCCCAGTATGAAAAGGCAGAGGGTCATACATGAAACCCTGTAATCAATATGTTGTTGTTTAGTTGTTAAGTCGTGTCCGACTCTTTTGCCAACCCGTAGACTGTAGCTTGCCAGCTCCTCTGCCCATGGAATTTCCCAAGCAAGAATACTGGAGTGGGTTGCCATTTCCTTCTCCAGAGGAGCTTGCCGACCCAGGGATGGAACCCGAGTGTCCTGCATTGGCAGGCGGATTCTTTACCACTGAGTCATCAGGGAAGCCCTCATAACCATTATGTAGTACTGGGTTAGAGAGAAGTGTCAGCTAACACTGGTGTTTCTCACAAAGAATAAATGATGGTAAAATTTCTGCATTCAACAGCATCTAGTGGCCCATTGCCTCAGCTTAAAAAGTTTTTTTTAAACTAGATTCTTTCATCTAATTCTACATTCAATAAGGATTTTTGAGCTCATAATATTAGAAGTGTTATGTGCTTTTAGCTACATAAACCCTTACTGAATATTTCTCTTAAACAATCTGCTTAGAAGACCTTTATATATTAAGGCCATAAATTGTGCTTGTGTGCTCAGTCATGTCCCACTCTCAGTGACACCATAGACTGCAGCCTGTCAGTCTCCTCTGTCCATGAAGATTTCCAGGCAAGAATACTAAAGTGGTTGCCGTTTCCTACTCCAGGGGATCTTACTGACCCTGGCAGAATCTTCACCACTGTGCCATCTTGGGAAGCCCAAGGCCATAAATTAGTTGCAAGTAAAAAGCTATTAAAAATTATTATTGAGCACCTACAATTTTAATTTTCAAACCACCTTTCTACTCATTTGCTGTGGGCAGGGTGGGAGGCTGATGAGCTTTTTCTCAGACCCCTCCTAGCTTATGACCAGATGCATGCCCCCAACTAACCACAACCACGTTCCCCACATTATCCAACTGCTCAACCCCTTCCTGTTCCCTCAGTCAACCATAGACCCTCTTGGGGTTAAAATCTCTTATACAGGGCAATTTGTTCCCCACTTAGACTCATGCTTATATATCCAAGCGATCATGGCATATAGTTTCATTGAACTTTTCTTTGAATCTGAAAGAGTTAAGAAAAATGACTCAATAATTCACTCTTCTAGTTTTTTAGGTCAGGACAGTATAGGATTAAATGCACCAACCAAAAGAGAAAGACTGAGCAAATGAAACATGGGCATGTATGCACTTCCACTTACCACATCATTCTGCTTGACCCCCCAAATTATATGCAATTATTTTATATTACCTGGGTTTGATCTCTGGGTCAGGAAGATCCCCTAGAGAAGGAAATGGCAACCCACTCCAGTATTCATGCCTGGAAAATTCCATGGCCCAAGGAGCCTGGTGGGCTATAGTCCATGGTGTTGTGAAGAGTCGGACACGACTGAGCAACTTCATTTCACTAACCATGTTTCCGCTATGTTTGCAATTGTAATTTATTTTTTGTCTGGCTATTGATTGTGAAAACTGATAAACATCTTTTATGATTGTGATTATGTTACTCGGTATATTGTATATCATGATTGGTCAATAGATCAGGACAGTATAATGGAGAGATGAAATCATCCAATTATATTTTAAGAGCCTTCAGAATAAAACATCATTTGCTCAAAGTCACTCAGTTAGAAAAACATTAAACTCAGAAAAATTTATGCCCTCAGATCCATTGATCCAAAACTATATCTAAAATCATTTAGAAATCAAATATTTTCACTGTGTTGGCTTCATGAGCATGCAACCTATGCAATTCACACAGGATCCTTATTCAAAAGTGACTGATACTTGGCCTAATGTTCTACTGTTTTCATCTTGACATTCTTAATAATTTAGTCTTTGAACTAAATATTGCAAGTGAAGTCTGATGGGACAATGTGGCCTGTGCAAGAACAGAAGAGATAAAATTGCTGTGGAAATTGCATGTAACTTTTTAGATTTGCCCCATGAATGCAGAATTCTGGTAGAGATCCACAATGCCTGAGTGTTCAGCAAAATTCATAACAAGTTCAAGGTAAGCATGTCATGTCCAAAACTAAGTGGGGCCCTGACAGCCCCTAGAGGCTGTGCTTTCTGTTGAAACCAGAACTTGCTTTCTGATTTCCTAACACAAATGACTGAAAAACAGTATCATACCCTTTCTTACTTGTGTTGCTTCCTTATATTAACCAACCATTTACACTAAAAATGACGCAGAAGGAAAGGGAAAGATAATGACGCATAGTTCTTTTCTTTCAGTTCTTCCTTACTCATCAGCAAGCTGAAGATAGTGCTTATAAGATGTATACGTATCAAGAAGTGAAATAAAAACAGTTGAGTTATTTCTGTGTAGTGCGTCCACTGTTCTGATAAGGACAAAATATATTAATATGTGTGTATGAGCTACAATATATGAACTCTGTAATTTTGGTAATTCTGAATGAACCACATGCTTTTATATTTGTGCTTAAAACTGGCATTGCACAATACAAATATGAACATAGAAATTCATGCTAATAATTTAAAATTTTACTTTTCTCTTTATTTAGGATGACATTAAATATCAAATAAAAAAACGCCATTGAGGGACTTCCTGGGTGGTCCAACGGTTAAGAATCTGCCTTCTAATGCCGAGGACTTAGGTTTGATCCCTAGTCTGGCAACTAAGATCCCACATGCCACAGGGTAACCAAGCCCACGTGCTGCAACTAAGACCCAATGCCGCCAAAAAAAAAAACACCCACCATTACAAATCCAGAAACAGACCTTGGAATAAAGAAAAGACTTTATATTTGAGTACCTTTAAAACAAAACAAAACAGCTTTTACTAAGATATAGTTCACAAAAGTGAGATCTTGCCATTTGTGATGACATGGAAGATTCTGGAGGTATTATAGCAAAGTGAAATAAGACTGAGAAAGATAAATAGCAACTTTTTGTGACCACATGGACTGCAGCCTTCCAGGCTCCTCTGTCCATGGAATTTTCCAGGCAAGAATACTGGAGTGGATTGCTATTTCCTTCTCCAACTTGGATTATTAACTTGAAATAAATCATAATATTTTAAAATGTGTTTAATATCAAAATATTTCAATACATAGAGTACAGTTAGATCTGGACAGGGACTTCTCTATGGACATGTGCTCCAACTTCTGGGATCAGCATGGTCAATTTCATGAGCATACTGACTCCCTGAGGGCTGTTACACAGACAGCCTTTTCCCTAAATTAAGCAGGCCAAAGCAGACATGCTGATAAGGACTAGGGAAACCCAGCCTCTGAAGCTGCCAGGTGCCTCTGCCCACTGAAGATAGGAGAGAAGAGATTTGATATTTGGTAAAAGCCAGTATAGTTACTTTATTTGATTTTGTCTTTCTGTTGTGACTAATGTTTGCCATTAAAATAAATCACAGTTGACTGATGAATCATTCAGATGAAAAGAGGGCTAGGACACAAGTCTGAATCAAAAAGTACCTCCATGACTTAAGAGTAGCGACAAGCCAGAAGGTGCCTTTAATACTCCGTTCCGTTCTGTTCAGTCACTCAGTCGTGTCTGACTCTTTGCGATCCCATGAATCGCAGCACATTAGGCTTCCCTGTCCATCACCAACTTCCGGAGTTCACTCGGACTCACGTCCAGTGAGTCCATGATGCCATCCAGCCATCTCATCCTCGGTCATCCCCTTCTCCTCCTGCCCCCAATCCCTCCCAGCATCAGGGTCTTTTCCAGTGAGTCAACTCTTCACATGAGGTGGCCAAAGTACTGGAGCTTCAGTTTTAGCATCATTCCTTCCAAAGAAATCCCAGGGTTGATCTCCTTCAGAATGGACTGGTTGGATCTCCTTGCAGTCCAAGGGACTCTCAAGAGTCTTCTCCAACACCACAGTTCAAAAGCATGAAATCTTTGGCGCTTCCCCAATCCCTCCCAGCATCAGAGTTTTTTCCAGTGAGTCAACTCTTCACATGAGGTGGCCAAAGTACTGGAGCTTCAGTTTTAGCATCATTCCTTCCAAAGAAATCCCAGGGTTGATCTCCTTCAGAATGGACTGTTGGATCTCCTTGCAGTCCAAGGGACTCTCAAGAGTCTTCTCCAACACCACAGTTCAAAAGCATCAATTCTTCGGCGCTCAGCCTTCTTCACAGTCCAACTCTCACATCCATACATGACCACAGGAAAAACCATAGCCTTGACTAGACGGACCTTAGTCGGCAAAGTAATGTCTCTGCTTTTGAATATACTATCTAGGTTGGTCATAACTTTTCTTCCAAGGAGTAAGCGTCTTTTACTTACTCACTGGTAAAGGTAAGAGACAATCGTCACCAGAAATGAGGTTTACATGATGTAAACAAAGATGCTTGCTGTTTGAATTAGGTAAAATTTATCCTCATAGGAATTCTCTCTGACCTCCATGCCCAAGCAAGGAAGAAATGAGAATGCCCTCCTCCAAGCCTCCATTTTATACTGAAACATATTTCTACCCTAGTAGAACAACACAGCATATCTATTTCCTATCTCATAAACTTCACTGTAATGTCTTTGTAATTCCAAGACCAAATTTTGGTCACTGTGGTTGATGCTGTCATTACATTTCTCCCTGGACTTAACATTCTCTTGGTGACTTTCTCCAGAATTACAACCCATTGCTCTAAGAAAAATAAAGAGAATAAATCATTTACGAACAGAGAATGCAGTAGAGTGTATTAAAATGTATTGTGGTGAGAAGATCCTGGGTTTTTGAGAAAATGGAAACAAATTGTAGACAAAGCAGCACAAGATGGTCCAGTCCGAGGTTGGCATATGGGGCTTTGGGCTTGTTAAGGAAAATTGTTCCCTCCAGAGTTTCCCAGCTTCATCTTTATATACCTCCAATACAAAATAAAAATAAAATAAATATTGGAATAAAGAAAGGATATAGAGAGGAAAAATAAAGAAATAGAGGTATAAAAATATCAAGAAAATAATGTACTTATTTATCAGGAGTGAGTCCTATAATTTAAAATTGGAAAATTAATACTTTCATTTAAACCTCTCCTAACATTTTAGTCAAAGCCATTGTAACATCAGTTCTTCAGCAATAGTCACTTAGTTGTGAGCTGAATGAAAGAGCAGCACTCTAGTCATTTAATCAGAGCCAAGTTCTAACCCTAATTTTCCCATTTACCATAATTTTAAATTTACTCAGCTTGATGAACTGCTGTCACCATCAGCTACCTCATCTTGAAGGGTAAAACAAATATGGAGCTCATATGCTTCTTATCTGAATTAAATGTGATGCCTTTAGTAAAGATCCTGACACCTCGCAAATAATGCAACAGAAGCTAGGAGAGATTATAGGAAGTATAAGATTGTGAAGATTTTTCCAAAAAAGATCATGTTAGATGTACGGAAGTTTGAAATAGTTCATGCCTTTCAAAAATTGTAATCCCATTTTTATTGGGCAGTTAAAAATAATGAAATACTTATGTTGACCAAAAACATTATCTTTTTTTTTTTTGATTAGGGTAATTAAAGCAAAGTGATACATGTTTTAGATTCCTTATATACTTCTATGACCTTCCCCATATCTGATTGTATACATGGAGTGTTAATTTCCTAGTTTGATTCTCAGCAGTCAATTTTATTCCCCTTTGTTCACTGGAGAATGTCCTATGGTCACCACAAGACAAAATTGTGTCAATGAGGATGACTATATTGTAAGGATAGAGCAGAGCTGAGTGATACATGAAAATAGTACTGTAAATTTAAGGTATGAATGAAAACACTCTCTTTCCAGTCTGTCACTAAAAGCAGCAACAGTGAATGTAGAAAACATTTTTATAGCACTCATTACCAGGTGGCACTGGTGGTCAAGAACACTCCTGCCAATGCAGGAGACTTGAGAGATTCAGATTCTATTCCTGAGTGGGATGATCCACTGGAGCAGGACATGGCAATTCACTCTAGTTTTCTTGTCTGGAGAATCCCATGGACAGAGGATCCTGGTGGGCTACAATCCACAGGGTCACAGAGAGTCAGACACAACTGAAGTGATGTAGATGCATGTACCAGGCACTATTTTTAGAGCTTTAGGTATGCTGACTTACCTAATTTTTACCATAAATCTTTGAGGTAGATACTATTATTATTATCCCATTTTATACCTAAGAAAGCAAAAATGTGGACATATTTATGAGCTTCCCAAAGACGCATAGGTGGTGGCAATGCCAGGATTCCAACAAATCCATGCTTTTATTCACTATGCAAGAGTGGCAGTAGCACTACCATCCAATTTGTACACATGAACGAGTGTGCATCAACGAGAATGAACTTAATCTCTATGACTGATCCTCACTACAGGAAGCAGGCTGGGCTGCTCTGCACAGGTGTGCTGTGTCTGTGATACACGAGGGCACACTGCTGCTTCAAGCCTCAAGATCTGGTAGGAAGTTGTGTTTTCAGGAAGAAACATCACTTTTTTTTTTCTTTTTTAATATTCACAAAAGTCCTTTACAGGTTATAGTGTCCCAGGGAGCAGGGATCTATGGAGAGTGGCTTTAAATCTTTGGATGGGCATGGGATATCCTGCTAAGGCTACTGCTAAGTCACTTTAGTCATGTCCAACTCTGTGTGACCCAACTAACACCCCCCAAATTTAAGGGCAAACTCAAGAGTGTCAGGAGAACACTGAAAGGACAAGAAAGTTCTGATAGTCAGGCTACGATAATCTGTAAATCATTCATACTTGTAACTGATAGTAATTGTAGTTATGAAATATCATGAGTTTATAATAATATGAAGAATGAAAATATCAGTTCAGTTCAGTTCAGTCGCACAGTCGTGTCC